>CM060961.1:151957740-152355240 GCA_030765045.1 Tenodera sinensis | reverse complement strand
TATAAAAGTAAGAGATGGACAAAATCTTACCACCTAAAAATGTAGATCTCGTTAAAGCACACAATTTATGCCAAATAAAGTTTTTGTAACATTAATCATTTCAGAAATATTCTTTGTTATTAGTTTGAATTTTTAAATACTTATACTTTTTTCAATTGTAAAGTCGCTCTTCTTCTCCCCCACCTCTCTCTCTCTTTCTCTCTCTCTCTCTCTCTCTCTCTTCCATGCAAAGAGAACATAATTAAAAAGTCAACGGAAATCCACGAATAAAGGATCTGACTATCGCATAATCTTACTCTTTTCCCCCAAAACTCCTTGTAATTACAAGGGAATATGCAATAAAAGTATTTCTTCCAATGTTTATCTCGATTTGCATGAAATATATAAGAAGAAAACATTCCAGGAAACCCTGGGAAAAGCTCAGTCAGAGAGAGCGGCCCTAGCCTGATTTGAACCGTGGAAAATGGATATGCCGCTAACTCCCTGCCTATAATCCGGTAACAGTTCAAATTTATTTCCTTCCATCCTAACTTTAATGCATAAAAATATCTATGCCTCCTTATCACCAAAAGCTATAAGTAGGTGCCGAAAATTCACATTGTGACGCCAACCGCGGCGCACAGCACAGGGCAGTTGGGGCCGGGCTGCCCCATCCCACTGATATCAAAGGCGTTCAAGCTCAGGCTGCCTCGCGCGATTATTGTAAGCGGCAGAACACAAAGGGCTTTTTCCGAGATTATTCAAGAAGCGTCTGGCAGCCGGCGTATTTGTTGAAGTTCGAGAGAGGTCCGCGTTACGTCATCCTCGCTATAAAAAGACGCAAGGTAATGAGCAGACGTGAATTAGTCATGAGTTACAGACATGAGACAGTTTTTAGTTTTAGTGTGTATGTCAGCTGCGTGAGTAAGGTCGATGCCGAAGCAGTTAATGAGTGTTAAGTGATTGTCTCGTCAAAGTCAGCTGTTTAAGAGACAGAAAGTGGAAAGAGACAGAAAGGCGTGAGTCAAGGTTACGAAAAGAAAACAGTTGTGAGTTGTAATATCACGAAAGACTGTAGACTGGGTTAACGTCAGTAGGCAGAAGTGTGTTGTGCATTCAGTTAGAAGAGAATAAAATTACAAAAAGTAAATGGACTAGATTTTGTCGTTTTTCTCACACTGGCATCAGAAGTGGGATTTGTTGAATTGTCATTTTTGTTACAATACATACGGGCTTATAGAAAATGTATGAAAACATTTCAAAGTTTTTTGAAATCAGTACCAAATTAAGAGTACGCCAGATGGAAAGCCTCCCAAAATGTTTTGGTTAGTAGGCGAAACTATACATACCGATTTGAAATTCTATGCACATGAAATTTTATTTTTATTTTATTACTTCCTGTTTTACAAGTACTTACAGGTAAATAGAGAAAGTACCGCTCTCTACGCATTAATTACATGTCGAGATTTCAATGAAAATGCATGTTTTGAGACACCGTGAATCCAAAAGGGCCATGTGTGTGTGTATGTGTCTGTATCTGTGTGTCTGTGTGTCTGTGTGTCTGTGTGTCTGTGTGTCTGTGAGTCTGTGAGTCTGTGAGTCTGTGAGTCTGTGAGTCTGTGAGTCTGTGGGTCTGTGTGTCTGTGTGTCTGTGTGTGTGTGTGTGTGTGTGTGTGTGTGTGTGTGTGTGTGTGTGTGTGTGTGTGTGTGTGTGTGTGTGTGTGTGTGTAAAAACAACATAAGTCAAAACTAAACGTGGATCGAATACTAAACACTTAGTACTTAAGTTCAGCGTGCTCTATGGATGCGACACGAAGATTTCCAAGAGAAGTCCCCACCTCAAACTACCCTTTACATAGAAATTAATTAAACTCGTATTCTTTACGCATGCATAATATGGAAGGCGAAATCTGCTGTATTTGTTGCTAAACTATATACCTCACTTTAGCACACACAACAGTGTATTAGAGCTTGTTGCAGAATGTACTGTGCAAATATTGCACTAATATGATAAAATAAATATATTAATTAAATAAATTAAACTCACCAGCTGGTTTATAGAGGTTGCGCGTGGCTTTTTATACCTATAATGACATTTCAATTAATTCCATTTTCCTCCTCCCGTATTATTTGTGAATTAATTACTTTTGTAAAATTATTTTATGGCGAAACCTTCCGCTTACCTGTTATAATAATTGTAATTTTGTAAACTCATGCGCCATGTCTAATAACGTATGAAAAAGTCTGATATTCACTGATATGGACATGTAGGGTTATTTCCCTTCCAGAAACATATAATAAGTAAATATAGGTATTTTGGCGGTGAAACAAGTTTCAGAATATTCGACGTAATGTCTCAACAATCAATGTTGTTCAAATATACATGCTTATACTTTCACGGCCGGAGTTGATCAGTAGAATGTAGTTTCATTGACTGGATCACCCTATAAGCCAGGAAACTACATTCTATAGTAGTTAAAAGTTTAAACATATTCAGTCTCTCTTTGCGTCCGTGTGTGTTTAATAACAGCGCTAGTTTTCACATAATACAGAAACCTGTAACATAAACATAGAACGAAATAGCAGCAAATTTAGAGGACTCCCCATTTCCAGGCCGGCCGAGCGAGATGGCTTCGCGGTAACATGTGAGGTTCGCATTCTGGAGGTCGTGGGTTCAATTCCCTCGGCCGACCCTGCTGACGAGGGTTTTCCCGGGTCACTGTGCCGGGTCACAGGCAAATGCTGGAAAAGATAATTACACCCCCTGAATTTTCCGTCGCTCCATTTCATTTCACCTTCCTTTCAAACCAGTCTTTCAGGGTCGCAAGTGTTGGCGATGATCTAGTTAGCGCTGGCGTGTGGAGGATTTGTGCATTGTAACTGCTCCTCAGGAAGGATAGGTGGCCTTGCAGTTAACAGGCCTGCCAGGGAGGGACCGCTATCGAAACCCATGCGGCTGGTGACTGCTTGGCGAACCGTGGTGCCGATATGAATCTCCAGCACACGTTAGGGATCCTCACATTGGCTTGGTACCCGTATCAGTTTCCTCACTTCGTGTGGAATCCCCTCCGTACATACTCTACCTCTATCTCTACTCCCAGACCACTAAATTGAATCTTTTAAAATGGTTGTGACCGCCTCCGTAGCGCAGTTGGTAGCGCGCTTGCCACTGGCGCGGAGGACCCGGGTTTTATCCCCGGTACCAGCATGGGGATTTTATCCCCTCTGGGAGGTCTGGCACGGGGTGCACTCAGCCTCGTTAGGTCCGGGGGACCAATTGAAGAGCTACTTGATGGAGAAGTAGCGGCCCCAGGTCGAGAAGACCGTATAACTGGCCGGGAGGGCTAGGGGTGCTGATCATGCCCCACCCTCCGGTACTGCACCCCACCAATGACGCCTGTAGTGGGTAGAGGTGGGGACGCAGCGGCTGGGCGGCAAGCCTTGGCCCTTCATGCGCTGTTGCGCTAGGGGTTTAGAATGATTGTAACTACAAGAAAAATAGTGCTCATTTCCTAATTACAGCATATCTGTTTACTAATTTCGGATGTTAAACTGGACACAATTTTATAAAATTACTGGTTGGTTATCCAACAATACACATTAAGTTCGTTAAAATCGAATAACAATAGTATGTTCTTGAAAATCACAAATCTATGGTGAATAAACATATTTCTCTGTAGCTTGTAATATGAAAGTTACATATGTAGGGAATGCAACTGAGAAATAATGCAGAGGTTTGTAAACTCCACTGCATTGCTGATGACATTGTAACATGCAATGGTGATGTGATCAAGATCTACATTTTCTGTAGACACACTGGTGATTCTATTACACGGAGAAGATGTAAATGATGTGGTAAACAAACATCATCAAGTCTCATCCTAATACTCTAGCGAGATGCCTTCTTGCTGTGGTTTCTTCGTTATGTTGTCTAAAATATAGCAATGTAATTTCCTTACTACGTCCAGGTCTGTCTACATGTTATAGCCGTTTCTTTCAATTATTGGTAATCAGATGCCTTGAAACTGATGCCGGCTGATCACTTGCCAGCTGATCTACAATTTAATTATCTAGCACATCCATATGACTTTTAATCCAGAGAACCTTCTTCCTGTTGTAGTGGCTTCTGTTAGCATGCTTAATTTGTCACAGATTATGTCAACTAACTCGTTTTAGTGCAGTTAACCATTATGAGATATTCCTTGTTATTGCTTTGAAAGTTCAAATAGTTTCATATTTCTCAAATAGGAAGTCGTTGTGCAAAGAGAAGGGCCCTTCAAAGCCATTACATAACGATCAGCTCTTAAAATACTTTACGGTCGCTTAAGCCTATTGATTCCCCTACTTCCAATATATCTGCAAGGGAACGTGCAATAAAATCATCTCTACAAATGTCTAACTATTAACATGAAGTACATAGAAGAAAAGGTTTGTGAAAATAGTCCCTTCAAGAATGGGTAGAAAAATTCATGTGCATATAACACTTCATAATATATATTTTTAGCGGAAAGGTTTTGCTTCCATATACAGATACACTTTTGTTACTGGAAACAAAAACTATTTATCCAGGTTTGAAAACAATGCTAGATAAATTATTAGAAGTTGCATTGACTGTGATGAAACGTCTAGTTGGGCTGTTTTATTTTTGCAGAAGGCTATGAAAACAAAGAGGTAAATACGTTGCGCTGCATCAGAAAAATAAACATGTTATATTCGCATGACTTTCTTTACCTATAGTTCTGCAAAATATTCTTATTCTTATTCTTCATGTTAATCGAAATCGAGGTGAACATTTGCAGAAACGATTTTATTATACATTTTGTTGTGGGTACAATGGGAATCAGTACGCTTAAGTGATAATCAATTTTATTTTAAACCGATCAATATGCCATAAATTTGAGATTCGTTCTCTTTGCATGATCGATAAACAAACGACTAGCGACAGCAGTTGAAATAATCTGATGTGTGAATTCACATGATTTTTACTCGTTTTTACACAAAGTAATGTTAAAAACGCCTAACCTTCTGTTTACTTCATGTTAATCAAGATGTGTGATCTGGGTGGCTCAAAAGTTGCGGGTTCAAATACGGTCCAGACCGATGGTTTTTAAGTGTGTTTAAAATAGAAGAATAGAACAATTCAATAGGCTTAAGCGTTAGTCAAATATTTTAAGAGCTGCTCGCTCTGTGATGGCTTTGACATGGCCAGGGCATAAAGCAAAGAGAATAACGATTTCCTGGTTGAGAAAAATATAGGTATTGGAACATTCAAAGCCAATAACAAGAAATATCTCGAAAATGGTTATCTCCACAACAAACCTTATTTGACATATGACATTTGACATAAAATGCTTTAATGAGATCTACATTTTTGTGCAGTAAAATTTTGTATATCTCTTGCGGTTTACGGTTATACAAAAATAATCCAGAATGAAGAGGCTATTGAGATAAACATTTCATGTGTCATGAAAACATCTTAAACGTGCGTAATTTTAATCAAAATCATTAGAGCCATTTCTGAGAAAATTATAACATTTTTTAAAAATAGTTCATGTAAAGGATGGTTTGGGAATGGACGAGTTTCTCGGAATCTTCGTGGAGCATCCTTGGAAGATACTGAACACCAAGTTTGGTATTCAACAACTTTTCGTTTCTGAATGTCACACACAGATAAAGAGAGAGAGATAGAGAGATTTCTAATTTTTTTTTTTTTTTTTTTTTTTTTCCCCCAAATGCATGGGGCCTCAAACCTTGTATTTAGAGTGGAATCTCGGCATCAAATTTTGGGTGGAGTGCAAAATCTTCTCTGTCTACTATGTAGGTACCTACGTGTTACAGAGAGTAAAATACTTCAGTTCAAATCAATAATAAGGAATAACTCACCTTTCGTCAATATCCAAATAATTGTTTTCACATAAATTGTGTTTTAACGAGATTTACATTTCTTTTGCTCCTCGAAAAACGGCAGTTGGAACCTTCAGGTTGATTACGGGACATGATTGTCTGGCAAAACATTTGAACAGAATTTGTATGTTCTTCACCACTCTGTCCTGTATGTGATCTGCAAGAGGAAATGGACCAAAACCACCTTTAAATATGCCCGGCCACTTCAGTGAAAAATGTTGGAGAGCAAGACGACTAATGACTTCATTGTCAGAAATCCAGCATTAGCAAACAAGAACAACATTTCATGTGCGGTACATTTTTGCCTATCTTTTGAGCTTTACAGTTATAAAAGTTCATTGGAATGAAGAGAGCAAACAGGCTATTTTCCAAAAATTTAATATATACATGGAAGTATGTTAAAGATGGTGTTTTAATCATCGTTCTACTAACTCTTTGAGAAAATCAAAACCAATGAAAATAGTTCTATGTAACGGGTAGCTTAGAGTGGGGAGGGATTTTCTTGACAACGTTACTGTCGCATCCCTGGAAGATGCTGAACTCAATTACCAAGTTTAGTATCTATCCGACGTTTCATTTTTCAGTTACTTTGTCACAAACACTTACTATCCCTATTACTGGTAAGCAGTAAAAGGTAACAGATTCTCGGTGGAGTAAACAGGAAAGACTGCGGTCTGCTGGTTAGAAAGCTGGTTCCATATCCAGAGCGTTCGATTCCCGGCTGGAGGATGGGAGCTTTTCTTTAGCCAGGATCACTCCCCATCCTGCCTAGAGTCTGGAAGTATGAGTAACTCAACAGTATATCTGAATTTAACATTTATAAAGAAAACTCAACGTAAACTCAACATAAATAGTGAATGAGTGAATAGCATTGCCGATGAGCAATTGTTCCAAAGGTAAAACCGCCAATGTTAAAGGCGGCATATAAATGGGGCAAGAAAAAAACTGAAAATCCGAATGTAGGTACCATTTAAACATGAATACTTAGGAATCCACAAAAATATCTGTAAAAATGTTTTAACTATGGTTTTCCATCCAATACACAACTACTTATTACTACTAATAGTAGCCAATGGTATGCGTACACTCCCATACCTGTTTTAGATGTATTGGCTACTGCAGAACACCTGTCAGCATTATTACACCCGTTTTACTGAACGCATGAAACAACTCACAAGGTATGGTGTTGAGGTCTTATATTAAGGGTTTAAACAAAGTATTGACAAGTTTGATATTTGGTCAAAATTTGTATAATTTATAAAGAATCTACGACAATTCATAATTTACAATTTTAGACGAAATATCGCACGTAATGAGTTAAAATTTGTACCTAAGAGTTTAGGAAACATACTGATAATACAAATAATATAGAAATTGCTACAAATAGGTAGTACCGTTGAACGCGAACCGCTGCGCAAAATATACTTAAATTTTACAAACGACGGTTGAAGAAATGTGAATAGGTATAAAATTAATGGCAGTTTGTAAGGGTAGCCTTCTATATATTTGCAATTTTTCGGCAAATATGGTCTCAAAACTTTGTGTGTGAGATTGAAGATTGTAATGCGTTCACATGTTAGTTTTTTTTTTTTTTTTTTTTTTTTAAATCCGAAAAAAAATTTAAGAATAAATTACGGTTTTGCAGCCACTGCACTAGAATTTTAATGCTGTATCTTTACCTCCCTCAGTGGATAATGTGACCATAGTGACCCTAAATGATCTGGATGGCTCAGTTGGTTAAACGCTGGCCTACTGATCCCAAGGTCACCGGCTCAAATCCGGCCCTGGTCGATGATTTTTAAGTGTGCTTAAAAATGACAGCTCCATGTCAGTAGATTTACTGGCATGTAAAAGAACTCCTGCGGGACAAAATTCCGGCACAACGGCTACGCTGATGTGATCCTAGCGATCGACAGCGTCGTTAAACAACAAAATAATTTTAAATTTGTTTATCTTGAACCTCTGCATCGTTGCTTGTAGTTTTGCCCACCAGACAAATTAAGTCCCATTCGCCTGTTAAGAATGCAAATAAACAGATAAGAGCAGTTTTAAATTGAATAATATGCATTTCCAGGCTTTACTAACTTATTTAGTGGTTTCAAAGATACACATGTAATACGTTTCCATGTGGAATTGAACTCCATTTGAGTACATTCCTATTTCCGTGTTCCCATGTTAAATTAAATCCGGGAATCACATCGATTTGGGTATGCAAGACTCAAGCACAATAATTCTAACTTTTATGTTGCTCACTTAGTTTATGTTGCCGAACCTGTAAAGATATGCTTTCTGCGTATTTTAACAAGATTTTGAGGTTAGTGAATGTTTTTGAGAAGAATATATTGCGAAATTATAGATACAATAAAAGTGACTTTGATGTTTTATTACACCACTTTTGCTAAGAAAAGAAAATGACGGAAATGACGAGTGTGCGTGTTATAACGAATACAGTAGAAGTTTGGAAGATTCAAATTCCTCTAAATAAGCAGATTGGATCCGGCGGTTGAGCTTCGTTTGAATCCGTGCTTCCATGCGGAATTCAAACCGGAAAAAAAGAACTCAAATCAACTTGAATTAGCCAGGAAAACGTAGTAATTATATGTTTGGTAAAAATTAAAGAAATTCTACTATACCATTCCCGGCACAAATCGAGCCCGCCTAAACTTAAACAAAACCATACAGACACACATAACCTAAATTTTAATGTTATACATGTGTGTAAACTATCTTGTTAGGCAACTTTAACCCATAAAAATAAAGTTAATATAATTCTAAAATTACTTGACACACATTAACTACATTTTGACAATCAAAAACATAAATAAAGAACTGTTGAAAGTCTTACCTGCACTTTATGCCAGTGCCCATCATTTAGGTCCCTGCCAACAGTGAGTATCTGTGCCCCTCCTCCCAGGTTGTACCTCAGTCTGAGAGCTCCCTCCACGAGTTTGATCTCGAAGAAATCATATGTCCCTCCATCATCCGTGTACAATAACAGTCCATTAGGTTGCTCAGTCTTGAACTCTAGCTCCAGTGAACCATTGAGTCCTGCATTCCACTTGCGGAATTGTGCGTAAGATGTCTGGGATCCTTCGAGCACGAATCCGAGGGCGAGGCACCCCAGTTGGAGTACCCCCCAAACACTATAGTACAGAGTCGCCATGACGAGATCGTGCACGGTCACCACACCAAGCTACACCACCACCTGCGGTTCACTTCCACGTATGGGGCGGACAGATATGGTACACTCTTCCGGGACATTTCTACCGGTAAACAACACATCACAACCAAATCATTACCTTCCGTGACTACTTATTTTACCCCTTACCTAATAAATGCAATCCAAGGGTACGTCATTTTAAAATCCACTAGGTAGTTATTTATTTTACTAATGAATATGTAGGTTAAAGAAGTTAGGCCCAAAATCTTCAATAAAGATATGATCTGGTACTTGCTATTGCTGAGGACCTTCCGTGTGAAGCTTCAACATACGTCGCTGGAAAACGAAGACTTCTTCTAAACGTTTCTTACGGAATCTACAGCGGTTCAAAGACACTTGGAGCATGTTTGGCCGGTGTATATGATTTACAAGTAGCTTTGGCTCAGCACATGAAAGACCTACCCTTCTGAGACTCCATATTACGTCAAAACAGTTTGAAGAAAGTCAAATTCTTCCCTACAAACTACGTGGACAAGATTCGGAAGCTGATACAACACGAAACCAAACAATAGAAGTTGTTTGCAGAAGATCGTAAACCAAAAAAAGAAAGGAAACGGTAATCACGCCACCTCCCTCACGAACTGTTTCAGGCTCCCAACTGACAGCTGAGCGTCGCGCCGCGTCTTGCGTGGAGTGGTAGCGCATGCGTCGTGACGACAGCGGGGTCGCAAGCCACGGGGTTGCCAGCGGCTAGGGTGCCGACCGTCTTGCGGCGAATCCAGTCAAGAACGTGAACTGACAACCGCGTGGTTCAATTGCCGCCCAGTACCTGCGACCTTGGTATAGTAGGCCAACGCCTAACCGAGTCACCCACACCGACATTGTCATGTAAACATGAGTTGACGTACTTGGAAAGTGCAAAGATGCAACATGGAATATTTCAAAAACGGCTAGCACAACGGAAAAAAGTTAGTTCATAGAAATTTTCATATTTGAATGAATTTTTCCTATTATTAGCTACCAGCCAGTTTAGTAGCGTATAACGTTCTTGTTACTACGTACAATACTTCAGTCTGTTAACGTTAATGATACACGCAATGAAATTATAGTTAAGAATAAAATTTTGCGTAGCAGACGTTACAGGCCTAAGTTTATAGAGTACCTCCCAACATTTGACAGTGGCACTGAGTAAAGCGTGAAGAGGAAGAAAGGAAAAAAAGAAAAGAAAAAGTCAGTCAGTGAGGACAGTTCTGGCGGATTTGAGTCGCCGACCTTTCGAATTCGGGCCTAGCTCGTTACCATGGAGCCATCTCGCTCAGTTTCTGTTATTCGAAATAGTCAAAACTCAAAAAGTCAAAACTCAATCAGTATGAAAAGTAATTCACGTTCTATTCACAGAAAACACATTTATCATAAGATGTCTGACCTAACCAATAAATTCTCGAGAGAATTTATCTGGGAAAGTCAGACTGTCGAATGATATTTATCTGAACTAATTCATAAATAAAATATGAATATAAATAATATATAGCAAAGATTTGACCAGAAAACATTACATTCTGTTAAAAGAAAACTGCCAATTGAGGAAAACAAAAATCAAGAATTACTTGTATAAGTCTTCTTTTGTTGTTATAACACAAGAACAATTTATAATCTGAAATAAATCTCACTTTACTTTTAATGTTAATTAGATACTTTCTTCTGGAAAAAATACATTAATTATTAAGAGACTGCTCAGAATACAGTTTTCAAATTTAAATGGAGTGGTAGTTTGATTAGGAATCGATTGTAATGCGTAATAATTTTTTTCAGCGATTTATGGGATACAGTTGGTGACACAGACTAAACAAAAGAATGATCCAGTGATAATTTGTACAAAACAAAAGAACGACCACCAGGTGATAATTCGTATATGATAAATTAACGCCTCTGTGTATGAAATAGTTATATTAATGCATCAATTACGTTTTAACTAAAATCGTTGCAACAATTTTTCGTAAAATGAAAAGTAAAGGACATATTTCCGTAAAGGGTAGCTTGGGCTGGATAGATTTTCTTGGAAATCTTTGCCTGCACGTTTAAACAGTGTTTAACACAAATATTTAATTTGGTATTCATTTGACTTTCCTTTTTAGTTATGTTGTTCTCACACACAGCCACACACACGCACGCACGCTTACACACAAACACATGCGCAAGAGAAAGAGAGTAAGAGAGATTTCTAATGTTTTCCGCTGAAATGTTAATATCGGGTTTCGGTTAGAACACAATACTTTCCATATTTACTAGGAATGAAGAAAGCAAAAAGGCATTTTTATTTTATTTTTAATATATTATTTACCGTCCTTGTCATACAGGCCAGTGATAATACATGATTATATAATTTATAATTTGTAACATTGCTGATTGTGAGGTTGGCCCAAGGCTCCTCTAGTTCGAGCTAATTGGGTAAATATACAGATTAGATATAAATAAGTTCAGAATAAATACATTTACAAATATAAACATAATTACACAAGAAATATTGGCAACAAACGAAAAGAAATACCTCTGAAGATGTAAGGATAAAAAACTATGGAATTGAGGAGCAGGTTATGCAAAATCATTTTCTTCTGAATCGCTGAGTAGCTCTTATGGTAATTTTCTTTCAAGTCTGGTTCTGTGATGACTTGAAACCACCTGAATGTGCGAGCTCCAATTGTTGGTAATTTGTTGAAAAATGAAATGGAGAGAGTTCTGAGAGAGAATTCCAAACTCATGGTCAAGTTGGTTGTTTCTTGCATACCAGGGGTCGTTGATCACTTTCCAAAGGAATTTGCTTTGTATAATTTGTAGACGACGAATATGCGTTTTGCTGGCTGTGCTAGACATGGGAGCAGAATACGAAATAAATGGAGGTATTAAGAACTTAAATAGCCGAGCTGAACATTCAAGACCAAGTTTCAAATGCCTGTTAGTAAGTTGATACAGTTTGACAAGTCTGCTGTTAGCAAGTGTTTCTATGTGAGAGATGTTGGAGTGCCAGGATAGTAATATAATTAGGAATTCCAATTCTATATAATTTTTAAAATAACCCAGGATGCCAAACAGTGCCTAAAGCTTCTGCAACATCGAGAAGTACAGCTGCAGTGTATTCTTTTCTTTTGAAACCTTTCCTGATGGATTCAGTGATTCTTAATAACTGATGAACAGTTGAGTTCTATGGACAAAAACCAAACTGGAAGGCTGGAATGACATGACTTTGCTAACCAAAAGAGCACAAACGCTTCATTACAACTTTCTCAAAGTGGTTTTCTTTTTTTTTTTTTTTTTTTTTTTTTTTTTTTTTTTTTTTTTTTTTTTTTTAAACGTGAGCAGAGGACTAATTGGTCGATAGTTGGATGGCATGTGTTTTAGTTTATTTGGCCTGTGAAATACAATAATTTTTGAGAAGTTCAGGAAAGTAACCCATTCTCAAGGAGGTATAGAGTTAGTAGCACAAAAGATTTCTTTGTCAGATATTTGAGCACAATATTGATAGCCCCAAATGTGGTATTCGTCGTGGACGAAGCGGCGTCTGTTCGGGTTTTCTCCGGGTTCTCCGGTTTCCCCCGTCAGTCATCCCACCAATTGCTCACTTATCACCTTTTCAATCATCCATTTCGCCTGCATTTCATATCATCCTCTTCCTCATTATCATACCTGGTACTAGTCTGACCCCCACTTTCACTGTCCGGTCCATAGGTTCGTCTGCTCCCCGACAGGCATCTGACCTCAGACACTGGCTTGTCCTACATAAGGGAAGGGTAATCAGGTAAAGGAACCGCCTCCGTAGCGCTGTTGGTTGTGTGCTTTCCTCTGGTGAGAAGGACTCAGGTTCGATCCCCGGTACCAGCATGGGGATTTTTCCCCCGCTGGGAGGTCTAGCACGAGGTGAACTCACCCTCGTTAGGTCTCGGGGGGACCAAAAATTGAGGAGCTACTTGATGGAGAAGTAGCGACCTCAGGTCGGGAGGGCTCGAGGCGCTGACCACGTCCCATCCTTCAATACTGCATCCCACCAATGACGCCTGTAGTGGACAGAGGTGGGGGACGCAGCGGCTGTACGGCAAGCCAAGGCCCTTCCTGTGCTAAGATTGTTTTTAAATTAGGTAAAAAAAGAAAGACAAGGCAGTGGAAACCTATAATGAACGTTTAAAACTATGTTCCGTAGTGTAGTGTATAATCATGGACTTGTGTTACTAGTGTTATCGGACACAGGTAATAATGAATGAATTTATGCCATGTGATATTTACAATGCCAGTAATAAAACTATTTCTAGACCATTACAAAAATTCAGACCGATGTAAAAAGTTTAATAGTATTTATTATTACCTATGCTTGTTATGTGATCGGAACTTATACAATCTGTTAATTATTCAGCCTAAATTTTGTACATGATAAAAATAATCAGAAACATTATGCTTATAAAGCTTTTATCAAAACTGCAATAATTTGGAAGTTATTTACATTTGTTGACCTCGTGTCTCACTGCAAAGTATGAGGATGTACAGTGTATTCATCGAGTGGATTATATTGTAACAGAATCTCAAGTCCAGTTACCTTTTATCGCCTTTTATTTCCTTTAATTCAATGGGTAAAAACTGGCACCAAAAGAAGCAAGTATAACCAACACAACTCTCACTTTACCATTGCTACTGCGTTTACAATCATCTACCAAAGCCAACGCAAAACGCTTAACTACGTAACAACTCCCCACTATTTTACTACGCATTCTCCAGCTGACTATCCTTGTGCCGGTTCGCTTAGCTTCCGGAACTCCCAGCACCTTTTCTCGAAGCTTCTAGAACAAATTGCATCGCACGGTGTTTCTAAAGCCGCCTCTATCCGTTTTGTATAGCGGACGTTTACTCTTCTATGCCGGCGGCCAACGCGACAGTATAATAATGGTAATAATTAAGATGTATGGTAATGAAACTCACTCCGCTCGTTTCATAATTTTCATACCAGCATCTTAATTGCCATTATAGTTAAGTTTCATACAGCTATTTATGCTCGAGCATGCGTCTAACTTTAAAATATTTAGAAATTATTTTTGATATTCCACACTTACCTGAGTCAATAATTGCATTGACATTACCTACGTAGTGAAACAGTTGGCAGTGTTGTAACGTGTACGTAGACGCGAAAGTAATGATTTTATTCTGATCTCGACCCTTGAACATTTCATTTCAATATAGAGTAGTGAGTTCACAAGGTGATGGTTTCATACTTGGCGACAATTATTCGAAATACACTAACAATACATATCGTGACAACGAGGTTATTCATTTTGATTTCCCCAATCCATGAATGATGTATAGAATTTTTCGTACCTTTTTGTTTTTTTTTTATTTATTTTTTTTTAATTTATTTATTTTTATGGTAATCATTTATTATTCGACCGGTGTAACTTTGCGGAAATTTCCGGCGATGTATGTCACTCGTGTCCATCTTTACTTTTTCTAAACTCACGGTAGTTGTTTTACGAGAATGATTGATACTTCCGCTTTCTTCTGATTGGTGGAAACCTGCATTTTAATGAAGAGCTGCGCTTTAATGAGGTCCATTAAGACGACGACGACATACTGGCAGGCTGTGGTTCAGCCCGACGATATTTTTCTGCGTACCTACCCTTAATAGGGTTTAACCGCAGGTAGGATTTTTGGTAAAGGGTGGTTAAGGGTGTTGTTTTTAAATTTAGGTTATGGCTTATATAATAAGGAGGCTATTTTGCCCCTTAGCTGATGGCTTACAGAACTCAGCAATGTTTGCATTCTGTGGAGATAAAGAGTGTTTAAACAATTTTTAAGATCTTTCGATCTTTTTAAATTTTGAATTTTGATGGTGGGTTGAATTTTTGAACCGAATAGCTCTTTGTTGGGATTATTTTGTAGTTTAGCTTTTGCTGCTGATGGGTAAACTACTTTGTTATGGGATATACCCGCAAGCCATACGGGGAACCCTGTACGACCTGAAGCGGCGTGTTGTGGGGTCATAATCACCTAGAGATCTAACCAGGACGCTTTGGTGGTTGGGTAATTTGGCGTACAATTTTGCTGCCCGGCGCCTAATTTCATCCTCCACGTATGGAAGAGATGAGGCTTCGTGAAGTAGTCTCACGGGGAAGGATAAAGGGACAGAGTAGATGGACCGAAGTCCTCTGTTCTGCGCCCTCTGGAGCCACAGAAGCCAACTACCCGCTGCCATGCCCCACACTTCACAGGCGTAAAGCATGAGGGGGATAATCAGGGCTCTGAATAGGTGTAGTTTCAGGCGGACTGGCATCTCGGATTTCAGCATAGGGTACAGTGAGGCAATAGCCCCCTGCGACCGCACTGATAGGTCTCTGATATGACCTCGAAATGTTAGACTTTTGTCTAATTTAACTCCCAAATAGGTGATGGTGTCTCTCCACTGGATCCTTTGACCCCGAAGTTGGAAGGTGGGGCAGTCTGCAGGTGTGGGACGTCTCGTGAACAGGATGGCATGGCTCTTGTCTGGATTAACAGACATTCTCCATCGTCGGCACCAGTCTTGGACTAGGCGGAGGTGTCTTTGAATAGGGTTGAAGGCTCTGTGGATGTTTCTGTTGGTGCAGTATAGTAGTACGTCATCTGCATATTGCGCTAGATTGACCTGTGGTTCAGTTGGGAAGTCTGCCATGTAGACACTGAAGAGGGTAGGGGACAAAACAGAGCCCTCGGGGACTCCGCCTCTTATTGGCCTAATTGTGGAGGTTCGTCCAGCAACTGTGACTATGAGGGTCCGGTGTCGGAGGAAACTGTGTAGGATGTGTATGAGTTGTGTGGGTAGCCCCAGGTGAATCAGCTTATGAAGTAGCCCTGTGTGCCAGGTGGTTGAGAAGGCCTTTTCCACATCCAAAGATACCACAGCGGTGAATGCGCGTTCCTGAAAACCCAGGGCAGCAGCCTCCACCACACGCAGCAGTTGCTGAGGTGTAGAGTGCCCAGGTCGAAAGCCGAACTGATGTTCTGGGATGGCTTGCATGTTTCTCAGTAGAGGGGATAATCGGGTTAGGATCATCCTCTCTAGAACTTTCGAGAGGATGGACAGAAGGCTTATGGATCTGTAGTTGGAGGGGTGTACCGGGTCTTTCCCAGGTTTCAAAATGCATATCACCCGAGCCTCTCTCCACTCGCGTGGAAAGTGACCCAGGGTAAGGCACATATTGAATACTCTAGTTAGGAAGAGCACGGCGTTGAAGGGAAGGTGACGAAGCATGAGGGGAGTTAGTTCGTCAGGTCCCGCCGCCTTTTTGATTTTGAGGCGTTTTAATGCGCCATGGGTTTCGCTGGGACGTATCATCGGTAGTCGTTCCGCATCCTCCGGCGGACGTCGTAAGAATCGACGTACTTCTTGGCGGGTACGTTCTGAGAATCTATAATCCTGGGGGTCGTCTCTGGGACACATGGTCCGCTCTAGATAGTCAGCGAACACGTTGGCTTTGGCTTCAGGCTCGTATGCCAGGCCTCGGGTGCCCTGAATTGGCGAGTTGTATTGGCCACGACGGTTTCGAAGGCATCTGGCGATCTTCCACACGTCCCCACTTTCAGTGTCCAGGCTGGCCATCTTGCTCTCCCACGCTTGCACTCGGTGCTCACGCAGTCGAGCCCCGACCAGTCGGCGCAGTCGCCGTAATAGGGCTCTGTTGTGGGGTGTGCGATGCCTTTGATAAAGTCTTCGTGCCGCCCAGGACCGACGGATAAGGAGGATTATGTCAAGTGGGAGGACGTCTGGGTGTAAGGGAGCTGGAGCTCGGATTGTCAGGTTTTGGGCAGTTCTTGTCACAATGGATGTGAAAGAAGAAACTGCCGCTTCAAGAGTTGGGATGTCGTTGATTCTGGGGTTAGGTGGGATGGAGGTGCGAAGGCAGTTACGGACACCTTCCCAGTCCGTTTCCCGAGTGTAATTTAAGCTGTCGTGACTGGCAATCCGGGTATTGATTTCTGCCAGTACTGGATTGTGGTCTGACTGGAGAGCATTTATTGATGTCAATGTGAGATGAAATGGGAAATGCTTTATGATCGCAAAGTCTATGACAGAGGGTAGTCCTAGACCATGCAGGTGATGTGTGGGTTGCCACGGGCCCTCCACCCTTAGTTCGGGGTCCGCGTCGATGAGGCGGATGATGGAATTGCCTCGGGCATCCGCCCTTCGACCACAGTGCCAGCGTTGGTGTTTGGCGTTGAAGTCCCCAGCTAGGATGACGTTGGGATAAAGGGCTAGGATGGAATGGTAGTCATTAGGGACAAACTGCCTTCGTGGAGGGTGATATACTGAGACTATCAGTATCTCTGTGCCGTCAAGGTTCAGAGTGATAGCCGTGGCCTCTAGTGTTTGAAGGGGTGGGAGCTGGATTGGGCGATGGACTACGTTTTGCCTTACGAACACCGCCGTTCCGCCTCCAGGACGACCTTGACGATCAGTTCTGTGGCAAACGTAGCCCGGTAAACGGAAGCGAGCATTTGGGCGTAGGTGGGTTTCGCTAACTAGAATAGCGTCTAGGGCATAAGTGCGGGCAAAGTGGGATAACTCCCCCGCCTGGCCAGCCAATCCGCACGCGTTCCAAAACGCGAACCGAAATGAGGTGCTTGGCCTAGTTTGTCTGGCCATTTTGGGTGTTTTGGAGTACGGAGGTTAGGAGGGCGAGCCCCTCCATTACAATGAGCGTCTTGGCTGTTGAGTCGCTCGCAGAGCTATATCTCACGATGAGATCGCAAATCCTTTGCCCATGGGTCTGCAAAACTAGCTGCACCCATTTGAGCAGGTCAGTGAGCTGAAAGGTAGGGGATGAGGGGGTGTTGTTTGTGGAAGGAGGGGGTGCTGGTGTCTCCTCGGTTCTAGCCTCCTCGGCTCTAGCCTCCTCCTGATGTTGTCGGGTGGTGGAAACATCCCTCGCTTCGACCACTCTGGGTGCTCGTTTGGGCTTCCGGGGTTTTCTCTCCCTCTGCGGCCTTGGGATTGTTTGTGGGGGAGGTTTATTTTGGGGCTGATGTTGTGTATTGTGTGATGGTTGCTGGTGTTGTTCTCGAGTCCATGGATTACCCGAGGTGCGTTGGTTCGTTTGAGCTTGCGAAACTCTAGGGGTGTTGGCTAATTGGGGTTGAGGGGCCTGGTAATTTGAGGTGGAAGGTCTCACTTGGTCTCCTCTGACGGGAGTTGGACCTTGAGGTATCTGTGGTCTCCTGGAGGCGATCACTCTCTTCCTCGCAGGGCAACCTCCATAGCAGGCCACATGTTTGCCCTTGTAGTTTGCGCAGGTGGGATCATCTGTTATCTGTCTAGGGCAGGATTCTTTGTGGTGCGCATCACCACAGCGAAGACATCTAAGGTTTCTGCGGCAGAAATGGCTCGAATGTTTGAAGCCAAGACACCGGTAGCATTGTGGGGGCCCAAAAGAACTCCTCACAGCTTCCACCTTCACCCTGAGGTAGCAGAGAGACGTGACTCCGTCGATTTTCATCTCCGGATCACACGCCCTCTCCACCACAACCAGGAAAAGAGGAATTGGTCTCTTGGCTTCCCCGTTCTCGCCCGGTTTGGTAAGTTGCCTTACCAGTCGAGGGGTGATGCCTTTGCGTCTGAGCTCTTCTTCGATATCACCCACGGGCGTATCTAATGGAAGACCTCTGATGACACGGCGGATGTCTCGAGTTTTGTCGAGACCAAACGTAAAGTGAGGGAGATTTTTCTTGTCAAGGACAGATAGGAGGGTGTTAGAGTCCCTCACTTGGTTCGTCTGAAAGACATAGCGGCTTTTCCTCCTCGTCACCGAGCACGACCCCGAAAGTGTTGGCATGACTTCTTTTAAGAAGCCCACCATACCCCTGAAATCGTCTACAATGATAGGCGGAATATGCTGCTTGTCTGATTTTTCAGTTGGTTCACCATTTGGTTCACCAGTTTGTTCGTCAGTCGAGATAGTTGATGGGTTCTGTTGGCGCTTCTTCCGACGGTTGACCACCTCTCGAAATTGTGCCTCGTCTACCTCAGTAGAGATGTCAGAGGAGCTTGCCTCGTCTTCGTCCATCCTGGACGTTTCAGACTGGACGACGGTCTCGTCTGTATTGGATTCCGCATCTGAATCCTCGCGGGAGCTGTCAGAGTTTACCTCTGAGGTTCGGCCTAAACGTGAATTTGGTTCGCGTTTAGCGCCTTGGTTGGATGTGTATCCGGTTAGTGCCAAACGTTTGGCGTTGCCATTTCCGCCTTGTATGGGCTTTCGGCGTCGCCGGTTGACTGTCTCCTGAGGTGAGCTTGCGGAGACGTTATTGTTTGCGCCAGATGTGCTGGGCATTGCTGAGTTCTCGTTATCGAGTCTGGTTTTGTTGTTTTTAACAGTGGGGTTGGGTTTTGTAGACATTGTAGACATAATATTGTCGGGCTGACCACTTACCTTCAGCAGCGGTTGCTAAGAAGCGTTGCCAACAGAGGACCGAACACCCAAAAAGGATGCGCCTATATCCACCCGAAGGTGTTGGCTCTAGCCTTGTTGACAAACCGCTACTGCTTGTTAGTCGGGACCTTGCTCGCAGTATATTGGAGACCAATACCGATGCTTGATACAAGCACCAATCAGGCACTCCAATGCAAAGTCCAATCTCGAGACAGATGTTGCCGCTCCAGGAAAGCAGTCTTCGGTAAGCTCTAAAGTTTGCTTTCCAAACTTCTTATAGAGCTACCCTACGTTGACTTTGGCTAATGTATTAGCCCGAAGTACGAAGCCTGTGCACCACCGGCATGCGCACTCCACCTTCTTGCGGGATCTCCTGCTCCGTGGGGGATGGCTGAAAATTCCGTCTTTCCACCAGTGAGAAGCAAATCACGTCCGCTCTGGTCGAACGACGACGCGAGAATCATCGTCCATTAAGATGCAGCTAGCAGACATATAAGTATTACATTTAGGCATACTCAAGCATAAAGGCATGTGACATACAACATTTCAAAACAATGGGTTTGGTCATCGCTGAAAATGTAATACAACGTATATGCACTTCTTCTTTACCTGATTACCCTCCCCTTATGTAGATCTTACACCCCCTAGGACTTACAAGCCAATGCCTAGGGTCAGACGCCTGTCGGGGAGCACAAGGGCCTCTGGACCTGACAGAGTGAAGACCTGGAAACAGGTAGCCAGCCAAGCATCAGATATGATAGTGAGGAAGAGGATGATATGATATGCAGGCGAAATCGATTATTGGAAAGGTGAAATGGAGCAATTTGTTGAATGAATGGCGGGGGAAACCGGAGAACCCGGAGAACCCCCTTCCAGACGCTCTGCCTAGGTGGTAGGTGAACGCTTTATATCCGATAAATAAAAAATGTTAAATAAAATTTTTCGTTCCAGAGTAATCCGTTGGACACGTTACTATATTCATTAAAAGTCGAAAATGATACGAACACGTATACAGTTTTATTATACACACAGTAACTTTAACGACTTTTTTTCTATGTTGTATGAATTCTTGCATTCATTTGAATTCAGTACCTGGAGGGAGCACATTCACAGTAGTGCAGTATATACATTTAAAATCAGCACTAATTATAATGTATTACACGTACAAAGCCAAGCTTGTGGAAGGTAAAAGCATAAATTACATTAATATCACTGCGAGCACTATCACTTCTAGCTGCAAGGGCCCTTCTCATGACATTCATTACTTCATTAATAGAGGGCGGAGTCTGACACATTTACGTGTGCTGTTTGCTGATTATGATACTTCATCAAGTAGAAGCGCGACTTGAAATGCTAGAAAAAAGGTTTCATTTGTTCAATATGTTTCTCGCATTTAATTTATATACTCAGGCTTTTTTATAAATATTCCAACTTCGCTTTTACTTACTTTATCAATAAACAACCAACACATGTATTCTATTCTTAAATTAAATGTAGTCATTCAGAGTGTATGATCTAGTTTGAAATCAGGTCCATTGAGATAGGGAAGCTTATTGGTAAGCATAGAATTTAATTTGACTAGATATTTAGTGATTTAACTTCCAAAATCCGTAATTTCCTCCATTCTGTCAGTATGTGCTAAACATAGCTCTACAACATCTATGCGATTATTATGCGTTTTTAAATAAAGATAAATGAATGAAAAATTGGTCCAATGGAAGCGGAATAGGGTGGCATTTCGTTTGTTTATTCATATTCTCTTGGCGACATTGTTTTGATTTCCAACGTGTTCAGATGTTGACAATGTTGACAATCATTTATCGACTACCTTATGCATATAATCCGATCACACGTTTCTGAATCAACGTGCATTTCTGGGCTTTTATGAAAGTAGAAGTGTATCCTTGGTGGCAGAGCTATGAATATCAGTAATTGATCAACTGCGATTACAAGTTTTTTTATACTAGGACTGAAATTACTACTTCGCTATTTATGTAACAAATAGGGGAGGCCACGGTTTGTTGAGTAATACGATATCACTAGCTAGATGCACAGTAGGCTTCCGTGCTAGTGACGTCTGCTGATGTAGCCGGCTGCAGCTTGCTCTGATTGAAATGGCAGGACCACTTATAATATAGTTCGTTTTACAACACTGAAATATTTAAATAAAAGCTTTGATGTGTCACCTATGTAGTAGAAGTATATCTTCTGGAATTAAAATGTAATAAAGACGTAATTGAGAGTTGTTTTTTTCTCAAATCAGGGCTCTTGATAGATTTCATGATCAACCTTTACCAACTACCGTGAATCAGAATGAAATCCTAGCTCCTTGGATGCAATTGTTCCAATAATTATGGATAGGATATTAACGTTACATTAAGTGCAACTATGATCAGGAAATTGAAAGTGACGATAAAGAGGCAAAAGAAGAAGTAGGGAAAGAAGAAAGGAATTTAAATAAGAGACCAGCAGAAATATGAGGATTATGAGTTCTTTTCCTGTGTTAACCATCTTAATGAACAACTAGATCACATACAAGAAAGAAACAGTAACACAGGCACAACTTACTAAAATGTGCAACTTTTAGAAATGTTGGCAGGCTATGTAGCATACAGACTAAGAAAATCAAAACCAGATGAAATTGCTTCGTTGTATGGCATTTACATCAGCTACTTTCCTGCAGATAAATCGTGGCTTCGGTCACTTTCAAGTCTTGTAATATTTAATATTTTAAACAGTTGTTCTTTTACCTTCAATCATTTAAATATAATGGTTTGAGCTCAGCAAGCGATTTATTTGATACGCAAAATCTGCATCTTTAACCTTAGGCAGCTGTTATTGTGATAACGATGACCACGTTCACATTCACCGCATGACGTCATGGAGACCGTGTGCTACAGAGAAACCTGCCCGTAGTATCTACCGTATTACTCAACATACCGTGGAGGAGACATAAGTTCTTCCTTATATGATTTTATAATTACTCATTTAAAAACATTGTTTCCAAAAGGTACCAATCCAACAAAATTCAAGATTGAGATAATAGATTATTATGCTTTGTGGAACCTACTGCTATATGTACTATCGTGTCATATTGTATGCCAAAAAATACCACATCCCTATATAATCCCGAATAACTGTCCAGTTTCATACCAAACCCTTCATGCGTATGGTGCCAAAATGTATCAAATTAACTCACCCGCTAACATGGACATAGACCTGCAATCCTTTATAGAATTACTGAATGCGAAGACTGTTAACCGAATTAAACATTTAATAGACCATGTTAATAAAATAATGTGTGGGCTGAAGTTATCACGAGAGTAATAAGATAAGATAAAAGTGATAAGCAGAGGGCAGATGAGTGTGCAAAAAGCTACAAGTTTACTGCACAAGGGTTCTACTATTGCTCTCTCGCATATACACAGCTGCAGACGTCTGCTAAGGCGCGTGCATATATGATGGCTGCGCGGTACCATTACAACATTCATTCTCCGTGCACAACTAACCTGTATCGCATGTGACTGCACACGGTCCGCACTCTAGTGTTAAGATTCTGCTATTTGGCAGAAATTTGCTTATTTGCCAACATTTTGAAGAAAACAAATATACTCTCATTACTTAGACTAGTATTTATACATAATTGTGCTACTTATTGTATTATATCTTTGTTTACTTTTAGTACGCAGACAATGGAAAGCTAGAGTTAAAGTGCTACCGTGATTGTGAAAATAATGGGTGTAGAACTTAACCAGCTGTACTTGTTGGTGTCCAGTGCTGCTACTTCAAATCTAAGTACAGAGTTAAATGACTGAAACTGGTGCTAAGGACAGGTGTTGGTATATCTAGTAATAGCTACAGTGTTGTATATAATGTATGCACAAGTTTCTTTGTGAGGTTATTCCTGTTATTTACAAATATGTCTAATTATGTTGTCTATCTGGACAGTATAAGGAATAAATAAACGTGCCCAGCTCATGTTATTGTTTCCATCTCCCTGTGAAATTCCAGATCCTATTGTTAGTTGGTTGCGAGTTCACACAGAACTTGGATATACAAAAGACTTTCCAATGAAGCATTCAGGAAAAATTATTGTAATATGCTTCAACTTTACATTTAGCCTTAAAATTTGAGAAATAATTATGTATAAGGGCATAGTAACGTCCTGTTAACAGGATTAGTGACTTGAACCAGCTACCATTACAAAACCCATTAATATTATATGAAATCAATTTATGAAGGGCCCTGTACAATTTAAATAAAGTGCTCTTTTTCATACTTGCCTGGCTGTCTAGCTCAGCTTATTGTATGTTCTAATAGTGCCTCGCTATCGATGACGCAAAACGTTAAATTACGTGAGCTTCATTAGTCGTATGTCCACCTGAGCTATTCCATTTGCTTTTGTCAGATAAGATTAAGTTATTTTATATGAGTTTAAATAATCCCTTTGAAAATCATTTAAATAGCGCAGGTGCAATCACATTTACTGAAGCTCACATATTGTAACTTTTGCGTTATCAGTAGTGATACGGTATCAGAAGATACAATCAGCTGAGCTAGACAGCTAGGGCAGATATGAAAAATAGAACTGTACCGGAAACATGACAATCTCAAACTTTTATTTGTGGTGAAATCCCAATATGGGATTTTAGGTCGAATGCGACACCGTAAGTAGGATGGGAAAAGTTACAAATGTTTTCTCTTTCAGAGGCCTAGCTCTTTCCTGGGGCAGGTATTAATGTCTTCATTGTGACTAAGAACAAATGGAAATTAACAGAGATTAATGCAAAAATAGCCATTTATTCTTACTATGTTAATATGTATTCGATATTTAGCACCCGCTTTGGTCAAAATATGGAGTTGGGAGTGAGTTTGCAATTTTGTATTCGTTATGGATTGAAACAACTAAATGTATACCCTAGTTCTATAATGATTACCATTCATTGTTTCTATCTTAAACTAGCACTCTTTGGCCCTATATATCAAATCTGTAAAAGTTTACGCAAGATAAGGTTTGCGTGGGAACTATGGGAGGAGAACTTGAGCCTTCGTTCTCTCTTATACCTACTTCTCATTTTCAAGTAATGCATCCTTTCTCGCTTTATTACAAATTCTTTGATAATTATTGGCTGACTAAAAGCAGTATTGTATTCTTGTGTAATAGTAATTAAGATGTTCTTAGAAAGTTTACAATACATACTGTGACAAAATGCAATTTCAGTCTAGTTACCTTTTCTATCGCTTTATTTTCCTCCAAAACTTTTGCACAAAGACAGTTCTCTTTTACTGATATTAACACAGTGTACAGTTTTATTAATATTATAGCTCACAGCTGTTGTCTTCTATTAATCTTAATCACACAATTTTCTGTATTTCAGTTCTATCTCTGCCTCACAAAACTAACTCTGGCGATACGATCATGCAACACCCCTTAAAACTGCTTCACTAACCTCCTCTGGACGCGATGGTTCTCTCGCGATGGTTCTCTCTCACAGTTGTCTCGTTCCACACTTACTAACTAAAAACTGAATGACTCTCGCACTGCTTTTATACCGGCGATGACGTAGCTAGATTTCTCTGGAAATGCACCTTTTTCCCGAACTTACCGTCAGCCGGAAGCTTCACGAAGGTTCTAGCAAATCCTTTGTTCTGCTGCTTTGATTTTTGTCACGTGTTCACAAACGGTGGCGCGAGGCAGCCTGGCCTTGAGCGTCTTTGATGCCAAGTGAAGGAGTAGCTTGACCCTGATCTTCCTTTGATGTGCACCGCGGTTGGCCGGTTTCACAATACATTATTTTATCCGTATAATTTGATTTTTACACAACTGCTAACCTTACAGAAACGTTGCACAATAAAGCATTCTTTCAAAAGGGCATTGCATTATAAGATGAGAGAGATGTAAACTTATTCAATTCAGTATTTTCTTAGTTTCCCATTCCAACTAGTGTTCCCGGGAATGTCATAAACCAGCTTTCGATAAAAACGCTTACGAATGGTCAGTGAAGGAAAGAAAGTTTACCTCTGTTGCTATACTGGAGTCTATGAACAAAGTATGGTAACTTAGTCCGATATGCCTGAAGAAATGACACATACTTATCTATAGAAGGTTCCTGCAATTGGCAACTCCGTAGTAAGCTCTCCCAAACAAGAGAGGTACTACTTTATGCGAGTATATGTAGTAAACATATCCTAAATATATTTTGGAGGATCAGTGCAGTTATTTGGTGGTCAAGACACGACTACCTGTTCTGACGTTTCTCGTAATTGGGCATGATTGTCAGTGTCACCATAATTACGCTGTTTGGTTAAGGACTCAGCTGCTTTAGAGCAATTTCTCTGCGAGTAAGCCGCTTGCCGACTAAATGGCCAGCTACCTCGTGGGCACCAAATTTATTTCCCACATTGTGGTGAGTTGTACAGCGCTCACAGAAAGCAATCTACTGCGTAACCTGGCCGTCAATCGACGTCAAAACATCGTGGAAGTCCCTAAACAACTGTCCGTTTAAAATGCCAATCGGATTCAAACTAAAATACTAGGATGATTTGATCCGGTGCAGATTCCTGTGTAGTTTCTCTTTAAACAGAGACAGAAAAACAGCGCTCAATACACATGTTAGTTATGGACTCTTTGGTATGTCAAGATAAATGAGAAGCGTCTGTTTACATCTCTTAACGTTATACCTTTAAGTCTATGCATTATGCCTGCACATAAATTCTAATGAGATGGTTGTGGATTACGATATAATCTGCATATGAATCGCCTATTCTTAGCTTTCTGTAAGCATACAACTCACATTATTGCCAGACCTGAAAGAAGCAAGAAAATAAGCCTTCCTGAAGTTAGGCTACTTATGACGTGTTTATTCGCTTCTCTGCCTAACAAGCATTAATAAAATTACTGAATGTTGTAAAAATGCAAGGAAGCTGCAAAAATCTTAGAAAGCAATATTTTGATGTAGATCCGAAACCAGCTTAATACAAAAGTGCTCGTTTTATACACGTCAGCCGAAAGGATTATTGCTCGGAAACAAAGGAGGTATTTAATTGTTCTTCCACACTAGCCGTGTGTAAGAGAAGGTTGGAAAGGAATAGAACGAGACTGAAAAACTCAATGCTATAGCCGGGATTTGACCCGCGGATCTTCCGGTCTCCGTCCGACTGCTCTAACCACTGAGCTACAATGGCCAACGTGCCCACGCGACATTAAATTCTCCAACTCACTCGCATTTTCCCCCGTAAACCACAAAGAGATCTCAAATTCATATGAGATAATATAGCCTAATGGTGACTTACTATGCTGTAAGTAATAGTGCAATTTTTCAGTCTCATTCTACTCCTTTCCAACCTTGTCCTACACACGACTAGCGTGGAAGAACAATTAATTTCCATTGATTGATCTTATAGTTGGTTAAACTATGAAACTCGGGACATAAGTGCTTAGAGCATACTAAGTGGCCTTTAGGATATGTTATCTCATATGAATTAGAGATCTCCCTGTGGTTTACCGGGAAAAATACGAGTGAGTTGGAGAATTTAATGTCGTGCCGTCATGTTAGCCATGGTAGCTCAGTGGTTAGACCAGCAGGAGGTAACGTAAGATTTAGGTCTAAGAGCGCTCAACTACTAGGTCATCAGCGACCTTTCAACAGGGATCATGGCAAAAGCTAGTGATAACTTTCAATATAAAATGAAAATATTAGAAAAAACAAATGTATATGTGTATATATACACACAAAACATAGGCAAAGGCCGGTATAAAAAATTATAGCAAAGCACCATTACGTAAGAAATTTCGAGATCTAAAGTTTTAAATCCTTAGTTTCATATTTACCACTGATAAAAACTTCAAACCCGCTTCGACCGCTTGTTTATCGTCCGCCAGGATTTCTGCAAGTCTGACAGGCAATTGCAGAAAGTCTTGAAGCTGTCCTAAGGAAGCACACCCTAGTAACACATGACGGACCGTCAAAAGGTTGTCGCACAGTGGACAAATAGCAGGGTCCCGTTTAAAAAGGTAACCATGTGTAAAATTGCAGTAGCCAATACGTAACGGTGCCATCATTAACTCCCCGCGACGAGATAGGCGAGAGGAGGTTAACCACTGTATCGCCAGCACGACAGCACAGCTCTCCGCACTTCAGGCCTAAAGTCTTCCGAAGTAACACGAGAGATGGTAATACTGGATTGTGTGATTGCCGTCTTTGCTGCCAAATCAGCCATTTCATTTTCCGGCAAACCTACCTGACCAGGAATCTATGCACACATCACGCTAACACCAGAAACATATAAAACATGGAGGGCATCCTGAATACGTTGTACAATAGGATGCAAGTTGTACAGCTCACGAAGGTTTTGAAGTGCACTAAGAAAATCACTCAAAATTAGGTAGTCACCTAATTTATGTAGGCGCACATATAAAACGGCTTCGTATATTGCATGCAGCTCTACAGTATAAACGGAAGTGCTGTTTGGAAAACCGAATGTATGTGGTTCGGTTCCATAAACATAAGCACATCCAACGCCGCTGGTGCTCTTTGATCCATCGGTCTAAATCAAATGTCGGTCAGTGTAGCCTGACAAAAATTTCCCCAGAACTAATGCAGATACAAGAGATAGGCATCGTGAACTTCCGGTGTACGGTCATCCCAAGATCTACATGGGACGTGCTCACATAACCAAAGGGAGTAGAGTCTCTCCCCTTTGGGAAACATGTTTGGCATTTCAATAGTAAGCTTCCTAAGAAACTCCCGGAAACGAAAACCCACTGGCTTAGGAATAAGGGTACTTTTCCTTCATCGTTCGCTTAGCATGGTGCTCAAAAGTGAAGCGAACGTTGGATGCTTAGGCATACATCTATGCGCACATCCATAATTTTCTAAAAGAATCTCACGTCGATGTTGCAGAGGAGGTTCTGCCAATTCGGCGTAAAGGCTCACAACTGGGCTTGTAGGAAAAGCTCCTTTTGCCATGCGTACCTATACCTCGATTATGGACTGTGTCTAACCTTTTCAGCACAGATGGTCGTGCTGACAAATAAACGATATATCCATAGAATAGTTTTGATCGAACAAATGCGCGATACATTCGCAGCAAAACTATCCGATCCGCTACCCATGATTTGCCATTTAATGCCCGCAAGGTACTGAAGGAATGATCACATTGTGCTTTTAACTGTGCTATATACGGCGATCAGCTAAGCTTCCTAGCCAAAGTTAACCCCTGTAAACGCGTATCATCTGCGAAGGGAAGTAAATCTGGGCCGAAACGGAACGAAGGTGGTAATCGTCTCCTAAGACGCCAGAAATCAATGCAGATTGACTTCCAATGAAAGCCGCTTCTTTAGCTCCATTCTCGAAGGTTGACAGACATTGGTGAAGGCGGCGTTCCAAAAGCCGTGCGCTGAGAAGTACAATAGACGGAAATGACGAAAATCCAAGTTGAACTCATTTCCAGATAGAGTTAATTGCTAAAGCAAACAGCGCGACACTTAGTACCGAACTCTGTGGTACTCATTCCTCCTGAACAAAAGGATTATAAAAATCGAGCCGACCCTTACTCGTAAACGAGGTCCTTCATAAACTCCTGAATGAACAGTGGTAGACGTCCATGTATATTTCAGGTATGCAGGGAATGTACAATCCCTACTCGCCAACACGTATCATAAGCCTTCTCGAAATCGCAAAATATGCCAACGGCTTCACAGTTCTCCAAATCTCCGTTCATTATCGACACTAGATGATGCACAGTTGAACGGTATCGTCGAAAAGCACTGGATATTAGCCAGTAGGTTGTGAGTTTCTAACCACCTAATCAATCGTCCGCTTATCAGTCTTTCCATCACCTTGCAAACGCAACGGGTGAGGGAACTAATGCAGTAGCTGGAGGGAAGATGAAGATCCTTTCTAGCTTTCAGAACGGGTACAACGGTGACCTCCCACCAGTTCTCTGGAACTATACTGTCAGCCAATCACGATATAGACCTTGAGCAGGAATGCCTTTCCTTCAGGAGAGAGCTGTTAACATTTGTACGTGAATACCTCCTAGTCCTGGTGCTGATAGCTGCAAAGATGAAAGAGAATGTTCTAACTCCACCATGGTTAAGAGGCGATTGTAATCTTCTACGTTTCTACAACGAAACGCGAAGCCTTGAGATTACCTGGGTCTTAATTGGAAGAAGCTCAGGTGAATAGTTATCCGAGCTTGACATTCGAGCAAAAGCACTGCCAAACGGGTTGGCCACATCAAATAGATCAACACCTCCTAATGCTGTTTTAAGCCCCGTAATTGGTATATGGTTAGATTTACCGGCTATGCGCCTTAACTTATCCCAGACAACCAAGGAAGGCGTATGTTGGTTAAATGAAGCTACAAATTTGCTCCATGATGTCCTTTTGCTACTCCTAATGACTTGCCTGGATCTGGCGCACATATCCTTGTATTGGACTAGGTTATCCAATGTGGGGTGACGTTGCACGCCTTCGAGCGCGAATGCCATTCTGACATTCATCCGTCCATCAAGGGATAGGAAATCGACGGGGGTGGGAAGTCGACCGTGGAATAAACTGCTCAGCAGCAGGAAGAATTCTCTCGGCGAGATGATGCGCCAAATCATTCACTGTAAGTAAACACACCCAACTGGGTGTAAAGGTTCCAGTTGACATGGTCCAAGCGATATTTGGCCATACGTGTGGAACATGTATCTTGCGTTGAAAGAGTAATAAGACATGGAAAGCGGTAACTAAAGTGTAAATCAGCTATGCAATTCCATTGTAAGGAAATTGTCATCTGTGGTGAACAAACTGCAAGATCAAGGTATGAGAGACTATTAAAAGAGTCAGAAAGAAACACAGGCTCTCCAGTGTTGAGGAGAGCTAGGTTGTAATTAATGACAAAATCGGCGATGAGCTTCCCTCTCATACATGAGAGACTTGAACCCCAAAGTGAGTGATGCGCATTGAAGTCTCCCACTAACAGAAGCGGTATTGGTAACTGGGAAACTAGCATGTTTGCTTTTATTATCTTTGCTGTCTGGTCTGCTGAATGCGCCTCAACCAGGAGTTCGGCATTTTCGAGATCTAATGCATGACCACTGGACAGCTATATTATCCAGGCTCTTCTAGATTATAAATGGGCTCATCGATAAAAAGTTTTACCTTCCTCAGTTCTAGAAATAACTAAATAGCGAGGACCACAACACTTGACTACTTCCTTTACACGAAATTTGTTATTTTATTTGGGTGTTTTGGGGTGCACCATAGCGACTTAGTCCTCCACCATTGCAAATGTATCTGATGGCATGCTCACATCCTGAGCGCCAACCCGGCTTAGGTGAGAGTCCTGGCCTGGACCTTGCTCACCCTAGGGTCTCACCTCCTAGTGTATAGACAGAGGGACCCAATGGACTTCAGGAGAGCATCAGCTTATGCAATGTCTCCTTCCCGGGACTGGTCTTTATCAGTGGATATGAACACAGATCCCACATGATAAACAGGAGCAGGGAATTACGCGGTTACCCAATCACCCCTTGCGTCTCCACTCCACCAACAAAGCAGCTGAGTGGAGACTGGAAGATCCGTGGTTCAAATCCCGATTATGGCAATGAATTGTTGAGTCTCATTCTATACCTTTCCAAAGAAGATGAATGCTGAAGGGCATTAATTCAGATCTCGTCCCATCATACGTATCTTTACTTTCTCTACCACTTACCAAGAAGTTGGAAAACGTATTAGTATTGTATTGTGTGTGTTGTAGTGTTTAACGCCCGCTTTTATTACTACGGCACCGCAGGCGGTGACACTGATGACACATGGAATGAAGATGGAGCACCGGTGGAATGAGATGGCGGGGGAAACCGGAGCACCCGGAGAAAACCCGCCCTGACGCCGCTTCGTCCACCACGAATACCACATGTGGGTCCCTGGGATCGAACCCGGGCCGCCTAGGTGATAGGCGAGCGCCCTAACCGCTCGGCCACGGCGCCTAGTATTGTAAATCTGATACAGATAATCCACTGAAAATACACGTTTTGAGGTCAAGGTATTAAGTATATCAAAATTCAATCAATATCAACAAATATCCGGAAATGATACATGCGCTACAAATGATTCCACATAAATGGTGTGTTTCAATAAGATACACCTTTTCTGCTCAATAAGCTTTCGTGTATATAAGAGATACACAAAAGCTTATTGCGATTATTGAAACCATGCTCGTTATACCATAACATAGTACATCTGCACGCTGACCCTGTGGGCGAATATGTGCTATTTTAAAACAATCCTAACAAGCTACGCCAGCGCAGTGTTGTATGTTATCGAAAAGCCTATATTGTTCCATTTTTCAGGACTACAGGAAAATAATTAAAAGATAATTTTTCCCGCTGAAAAGTTGGCAACTGTGATGTAGTTTTGGTGTGATGTGATTAACGACCGGAGGCCGTCAGAACACCACAATTCATTTCCTAATGTGCAGGAAGGAAAAGGGGAGAGGGATAAACGCTAACATATATTACGAATTGTGAAACTGATCAAGCAAAATGCAAACTGCCTTATTTCATACATTATCAGGTCAAAGAAGATACGCAAAAATGAAAGCCGTTAGAAAAACTGTGATGTTCAGTTAGCAAAACATACACATAGACATGTCATGTTCTAAAAACTAAAAGTTTCCAGATAATAATTGTAATAGTGCTAAGATTTTCTTAAAAACGTTTTATTAAATATCACACATCACCACTGTTTTACTGTATCTTTTTTTAAGTCACCAGCAGCAGGGAAGGACCAGGGTAGGCCAATGGTCTACAAACCGTGGGGATGATGCACCAAAACTGCCTTTCTTTCCAAGCATCTATCTTTACCAAGTAGATCTTCCATCTCGATATCGAGATTTCACCGGAAATGGAGATTTCCATACTAAAATACTCTCCATTCCAAAATGTTCTTTATCTGGAAACGCTTCCATTTCCCCCACTCAAAATGGTGTAACGATTTTGTTTTAAATGCAACTTGAACTTTCTATGAATAGCATCTGAAAGTTCCTCCCATTTTCACTGAGCTGTATATAAATAGGAAACAGGCTAAAGTTATTGGGTTAAAGTAATGGATGGTTTCAAACTAATAGCAACACCTTTTACTTTATCTACTACGTATAGTAGGTAAGTATAAAGCGCACTGTACTCCACCCAAAAATTCGATGTCGAGATTTCACCGGAAATACACAGGATGGAAGGGAAGTCATTACATTAATTTAAACCAGTGATATATCTCGGTATTTGGAACACATTGTGTATCTTAGGTTTTTGTCTCCGACCATATCCTACTGAGATATTTGGCAACACTGCAGGTTTCACTTTCACTAGGTCAGTACATCAACAAACACGCGTCACGGAGTCGCGCGGCTCGTGAGTGTAAACATAAAGACATACCATGCCGTGTCTGCTACGTCGTAATAAATAAGTACATCTGAATTCTCCAGTAACGCATACTGTAACCCAAACTCACAATCTAAGGATATTGTTTATAATTTCCTTCAGCATTAAACTTATATCGTTTCGTAGCTGATACTGCTATAATTTAATAAACCAAACCATCTCTCTGACTTATAAACACATAGGTACATCTGTAGGCTCTTACAAAGTGTACCAAATCATAGTTTTAAGGTGACAGCAGAAAGCAATGAACCAAATGGTTCACTCACTTCACAGGTATTGTTCAAAATGTCCACCATTTGCGCACCTGCAAGCCTCACACCTTTTTAACCAATTACGTTGCACTAACAAAAACACCCTCATTGTTGCGTATTTCTTCCACAGCCAGATAAATGCATTCTCTCAAAGATTCGAGGGCAGTAGTTGCTGTTTTGTAGATCCTCCTTTTCACGACTCCCCAGATAAAAAAAAAATCCAGAGGATTCATACCAGGTGGAAGGAAAGTCGTTCGTCGAGAGCACCTCAGGAAAAGAGCGCTCATATTCACGTCTCACAGCGGTACCCGATGGCAAGTGCACATTTATGCTCTTGGTAAGTTTTACATGGACGGTGGATGAGAAATACGTTGTTATTTACAACGTTCAGTAGTCGCGACTCCTTGGAAGAAGAGATCTCCACCACCAGAATTTCGGTGTCCGTCACACGGCCATATTCGAATACTTGTCCATCAGTGGCAGCAAAGTGGTATCAAATAGTTATGTGCCACTCAAATTAACCCCATTTACCTCCACGAGAACAGCACACAATGGCGGGGATGGGGACAAGAGAATACCTGCCACTGACAAGTCTGTTTCTGGCAAATACGAGGCACCGGCAACATTTTGTGTGTGCGTGTGCGTGTGCGTGTGCGTGTGCGTGTGCGTGTGCGTGTGTGTGTGTGTGTGTGTGCGCGCGCGTGCGCGTGCGCGTGCGCGTGCGTGTGCGTGTGCGTGCGCGTGTGTAAGAGAGAGAAGCAAATACCTTAATTGGAAGAAATTATACATACTTCAGTGGAAGAAGAATGAATGGGAGTTATACCGGACATTTATGCTTCTGCTGATCGGTTGCTCGATAACGGAAAGTACATCATAGTAAAAAGGAGATTCCACGGCTCACAATAATGCACGTATGTATGTTCCGCTTTAACCCTTTCATGCCTGGTGTGTATTATAAGATACATAGGCTTATAAGCAAAGTAAAAATGTTGGCGAATTACGTCATTTGGGACTCCCTTGCAAATTTTTATTTTACATATTTTGCACATTTCTACATATTTTAACGATGTTACATAAAACGTACATATTTTCTGGGTTTTGTTACAATTTTATTACTTTTTTTAAAAATATTGTAGTCACATTATAAACTACTGTTTTCACAAGTTTTGCTGAAAGCAACAAAACTCAATCTGCGAAATAGGATACAAGTTAAATTAAGAATGCTATAGTAAGCATCTCGCTTCGTTCTGATTGTTGTCCGTTTATATCAAAGCACGTGCCGCTCGACAATGTTGACCTCCAGTGTCATGTTTCTCGTAGCGCTTTGGGCATTTACAAGGACTGGAGAAACTGGCTGTTACCGTTGTCGCGGTGGTCGGCATCTTGTAATATAATAGCTGCGAGGAAACAAAGTGAGCCGCTGGACAACCGTAAGTATAGCGAGGCGATAATACTGCAGTTAGTTTCTTGCAAGTCTTAGTAAAATGGCACCAGTTGCGTCCTCGCTTTCCTGCAAGTTGAATTCATGGGCGAAATTAGATAGCACCTTTACAACCAACGGAAAAGTAATAGTCTGTCAAGCATGCGGTAAAAGAATTGGCTGTTCCATGAAATCTCAATTGGAACAACATATCAAAAGTGCTCTTCACATACGCAACAAACGCCTACAGTCTTCTAGAAACCAAGTTCTGTTGACACAAATACAACAGGAACCGGCCGGAAATGATTTTTTTAAAGACCTGTGCAGTGCAATGGTTGCATCTAATATTCCGTGGCATTAACTTCAAATTCCTCAGTTTCACTTCTTTCTAGACAAATATTGCAAGAAAGTTATTCCTGACGAATCTAGTGTCTGAGATCTAGTATCTAGTATCTGAGTATCTAAAAAGTATCTTCATGTGTGCTACGAAGAAGCAGTTACTCATATACGGAATGAAATTGGAGACTCCTGTATGTGGTTTGCCGTCGATGAAACTACAGATGACATGGGTCGGTACATAGAAAATTTAGTAGTTGGAAAACTAGACTCCGAAAGTCCAGCAAAACCATTTCTAATCTGCTGCAAGGTGTTAGAACAAACAAATCATTCTACAATTGCAGGATTCGTAAATGATGGGATGAAGATTCTATGGCCAGAGGGTGTGTGTGAGGAAAAGGTTTCAATTATGTATTCAGATGCCGCAGCGTACATGATTAAAGCTGCTACTGCCCTTAAGGTTTTCTACCCGAATGTACTTCACTTCACCTGCTTGGCCCATGCATTGCAACGTGTTGCTGAAGTAGTAAGAAATAATTTTCCATGTGTGAATAAGTTGATATCAGCAACAAAAAAGGTCTTCGTGAAAGCACCGCACAGAATTCAGTGCTATAAAAATCATCTCCAAGATGTCCCTTTGCCTCCTGAGCCAGTACTTACAAGATGGGGTACGGGGTTAGAAGCTGTGAACTTCTATTGTGAACATTTTGAAGGAGTCCAGTCAGTGGTGAACATGTTCTCTGCAGAAGTAGCTGTCTCCATACGTGAATCTCAGGACATCTTTAAAGATCCCTAAGTGGCAAGCTCCTGTGCTTACATCAAAAGTAACTTCGGCTGGTTGCCTAGCACCATCAAGACATCAGGTTCCCTTCTTCAGAATCTATGGAATTAATGGGACGTGCATCACAGAAGCTTAGTGCAGTTCCAGGAGATGTAGGAAGGAAGGTAGATGAAAAAGTCAAAGCTGTGCTAAACAGGAATCCAGGGTACTCTACGCTTGTGTCCGTTTCTAAAGTGCTTAAAGGTGACAGTGTCGATTTACCAAAACATTTCCCTGCAAATCAGATTCCTATGCTAAAATATGCTCCTGTTACTTCGTGTGACGTGGAGAGAAGCTTCTCTGCTTATAAGAATATTTTATCAGATAGGAGACAAACAATGACCCCTGAAAATATGGAAAAGTATATGGTTATTCACTGTACGTTGAAAGAAGCAACAGACTTGAAATGAAAATGCCTGATTGTTGATTGTATGTCAAGAGATAGAAAACTGGAAATGCATTCTCATCATAAAATTTAATTATATTGAATTGATTGTTTCACTCATTGATAAATTGGTTTAGTATTTCAACATTGCTTTACCGTCTAAAATTTAAGTAAAATAATTATGTGAAATGAGTAACTTTAATAAATATAATCCAAAACACATATTTTGTATTTCGTAATTACCTACTTGAAAATAAATTTTAGGTAAATTCTGCATAAAACAAAACACTTTTCCTCTAATTAATTCTATATTTAGTGAATTTTAACTCAATGTAATTAATTTACAAATTACGAAATTCTGGGTAATTTGCAGTCTGCATTTAGATTTGAGGTGGTAATCTTAGTATTTAGATTATTACATAATTTTACATATTTTGTTGATATTACATATTTCATTACATATTTTGATGCTTTTTGTTACATAAACTTTGATATTACATAAAAATCCGGGCTCTAGTAATAATTTCTAATATTCTGGTTTTCTTCCTGAATGAACTGTATGTGGTACGTTCTGTAAGATGTTAGAGTCATTAACGGTGCAGGAGAGGTGCTAGAGCCCAGCAAAGAGAAAACCTTCCCCCTCTCCCCTTTTTATCTGCAGCTCACTTGGAGCCATGTGTGCTATTTCAAACGTAAGTTTTCTGTCTTACTCCCCTAATGCCCTTCGCCCCATTACACGGCCAAGCGCAGCTGTAACACCACGATCTGTTCCGTGACAACTCATGTCGCCGCGCTGTGGCTGAGTGATTAGACCAGTGATGTCCAACGTTTGCGAAAGAGGGGAGGTTGGATTTATCTCCTTCCACTATACGCGGACTTTACCTATCTTTAACACACTGACGTGTACTGTGTTACAGAGGCAGGTTGGTTACATGTACGTTGCGTTTAGTTTACGAAAGTACTTTCAAATCTTCTGCGATAAACACTTGTTCATTAGTGACTTCTTTGGTACTGCTTACGTTTAATAAAACAACGAATATATGGCGACTAAGTCGAAGTACATAGCCTTAGAAGATACACCAAGTGATCGTCGCGTAACCTATTGCGATACATACTTTTAATATGGCTTACCCTGGAGAAACTCTGCAAATATATGTAGAGCTATGCTCATTCTTATGCAAACTATTCTTGCAAATGTTTATTTATCTAGTTTTTAATCGACGTAAGCATTTTCAAAGAGCATCTAAGTGCTAATTGTCTTGTAGTGCAAGGGGAATATGGAAGTAGAGTAGGCTTTAAGCGATAGTGAAATGTTTTAGAAGCTGGTTGCTATGCGATGCCTTTGAAATCTCGTTATCTTTGCAAGGCCAGGAGATTAAAAAAAGATAATAACTTATTCCTATTTGAGACAAGTATAAGCATTGGTAAATACGAACAAATAATAAATGGATTACTCAAAAGAAAAATTAAGTATTTCACATAAATTGTGTGTTTTAGCGAGATGCACACTTTTTATTTAGTTAAGACTTTGTCTTTTACTGTGCACCATTTATGCAAAAGTCGTCCAGAATGAAGATATCTTCTGAGGAGATTGCCAGAAAATTCGAGTTATGACTTAAAAACTGCCATGGAATCGCCTGTTTGTGTCCGTCACTGGATACTGACTGGTTGTGTTTGTACACGTGACAAGCCAGAGCTGATTCATCCTCCGACTGAAACAGTGAAGTGAGGATTAGCTGCTAATTTACATAAGCGTCTCCAAAGAGACAAGGTTGGACATCGCTGGGTTAGACCATTCGCCTCTCACCAAAGTAGCCCGGTTCGATCCCAGGCGACTGCATATGGGATTTATTACTGAATGTACTAATCCAGGTCTGGGTGACTCGCAGAATAGCTTGAAGGACCTTGATTTTTTTACGTGTTAAATATACAGTTCAAGGTCGTGAGCAGGCTAAGCTCAGGGAGCAACAGTTGCCTAGGCCTGAGCTAATCCAATCCCGGATAAGACAGCCATGTCTATAGAAAATGATTATTACGAGAGAAAACGCACGTGTGCACAAGCATATAGCATATTTCCAAAAATCGTAAAACTGAATGTTGCAAAGGACCTTTTGTAGTAATATCACCCAATATCACATTTTAATTGAATATGTATATAAAGCGTTATTTTTGACACTTTGTTACGAAAAGGACATATTTTTAATTATTTCTAGTCCAAAGAGATAAATGAAGAGGCTTAAAATATTTAAAAATTTAGTTATCCGATGAGAAGTTGCATAACGCGCTAGTATCGCCCAATTTACCTCTGATTTCACTGAACTTTTTATCAATAAGTATTTTGGCATGTCTCTCACAAAACTTGGTACATTGAAATTGTAACTTCCGGCAAAAAATTATAAGTTGTACTACCATTTTCAAAAACTTCCCCTATTTTATTTTCAATGTAAATTTTCAACACCTAAAAAGGAAACCAACACAGTACGGCAAATGTATATCTATACAAAAGTAGGAACCAAAGAAAATTAGGCTGCATTACAAGTCTGAAACTGTACCATATTTTTAACTCCTTATGTATTTTTGATCTATCTGGTGAAAATATACAATAATTTTACCACAGGGCGTACAAAAATATCAGAGATTAATTACAACTTTTAAAAGGTATCAATCCCTTATTTTCACACCCTTGCTTAGAGAGTGCAACCGCGCAATGTCAAGTAAGACAGCTGGTATCACACCCACGCATATATCAAAGTTGTTTAAAATGGCACCACGACGGTCTCACAGACACCTAGGATCTCTATTCTGGCCCCTCCTTAGCAAACAACCAGCCTAACCAAGCCATCCGCAAAGCAATTGCCGCGGTGTTGACAAAGTCAGCAAATAGCGGCGAAATGCCGCTATCCCACCACAAGGCATTTGTAACAGCAACGGTTTACACAGATGCGTGTTTCTATGGCGGCAGCAATATAAGATTTCTCTTACCCGTGTTGGAGACATCTATTTTACCGACGTCGGACGCGTCTGGTTGCTATACCTAGATTCGCGAAATACCTTGTGTTGCAAGGAATGTGATATGTTATATCTGCAGTTTCACATCCCATTTAGAATGTTTTAAGCATGGCTCTGTATCTTCTGTTGATGTTAAAATAAGCTTCTCAATGTGTAAATCCATGTTAGTTGACAATAGACTGTTTTACAATTTTGAAAATTTACGAAAACTTTTGTAACGAAAAGAGATCAACAAATGAAGTTAATTCTAAATCATTCTTTTTAGGTCATTTTAACACATTATGACAAAAACAATAAAGTCATTCCAATTACTTTTTCCTCACATTATGTTCTTCTAACATTTTGCACAAATACACAATTCTCTATTACTGACGTTAACACACTGTCATTAGTCATTCGTGATATTACAACATACAACTGTTTTCTTCTCCTAAGCTTGACTCAGTCCTTTAACTGTTTTGCTTCACTTTCTCTGTCTTTCATACACTAACTCTGACGATAGAATCATTCAGCACTCATTAAAAGCTGTTCACTTCGACGCGACGTATCTTTCTCGACGACAGTACCATACGCACAGCTGTCTCCCACTCACTGACACGCTGACAGACTCATGTCTATAACCGTAATTCACTCTAACTCATTGCTTCGTCTCCTTATAAAGCGGGGATGATATCACACGGTCCTTTCTGGAACTTCTACAATTACGCCGGCTGCCGGATTCCTCTCGAAGCTTCCTGCAATCCTTTGTTAAGCGTCGCGCTCATTGCTGTTAATCACGTATACACAAACAGTCGCACAAGGTAGTCCGACCTCGAGCGCCTTTGTTTTCTTGCCGGCCTGGTATGTGGTGTGGGTAGTTTCGCCCCAACCATCCTTTGTTATGCGCCACGTCCAGCGTCATTCTATGTTAAGGTCATAAAGTCATCATTCTGAGGCAATTTTAATACTCTTTAGATACCATCAAAATCCGGGCCCTATTCATCATACACGAGTATTGATGAAGAGAAATTAAATAAAATTTCACAATGGTTGTACAAAAATTATAACAGCTAGTAATGATAGATGCATGGGTACGTTCGGAGGATGACGTAGGTATGTCTTCTTCCACATCAATGCTTAGGTCGGGTAATGAGGAATTTCAGTTCAACAATTGCTTTGTTTAGGGGAAAAGAATTACACCTGATTTTTTGGAAAACCAGAAAAAGCGCCTCTTGCATATGGTGTCCATGCAATCACAAGAGGTGTTGCTCGTTGTCAGTGTCAAAAAATGGAATATTTTTATTTGCTTATATGACAGAGCATAGTTTTCTGAGCATTTTGATGTATCTGTGTTATCTGTGATACATTATTATTAAGTGCTTTAAAATGTCTGGATTTAAATTGCTACACTCCTTCCAGATTGAAATGCTACGCCTACTCCAGCTCAAAACAGGCTTCCATTTGTGAAAGATACTTTTTCTATGTGTGTTTTCTTCTTAGGAAATTTCTTTATTTGTTGTTATAGCTGTTGGTAGCACTGGAATCATCACTTTTTTCTAGTTTCCATGCAAAGCAAACCTGTTGGCTATTGTTTACAAAGAGTGGTATACTGTAGCAAGTGCATCAAGGCAGTTTTATAAAATAGTGTTTGCTTTTTAGGGCTGTAGGTATATTTTTACTCAAAATATGAGAACAAATAGCTTATACGCTTAATCCTAAGCGTAATTTATAAGTAACCATTACAAGAAGCTAAGAAACGCTACAGTAGATCAAATGCATCAACTATACTAAATTTAGTCGTGGACTCTCTACCAGGAGTGAGCTCGACTGTTCATGGAGGGGGTATGCACAATGGTTAACTACTTGCCTTCCAATTCCCACTTTGTCAAGTACACATTTACCTGTTGTGGGTCATACACTTAAACCCATAAAAGCCCAGCTTAACTAAACTAATAAAATAAAACTGTTGCTAATTATTTTAAGAGTGATTCTAGATACAATCATACCACTAATAATGTGAACAAATGGCAAGGTCAGGAATTGTATTTTTATTCGCCACGACCTAATATTACTGCGAACTATAAGTTGAAATCATACGTATTCAAGGGAGTGTCATAATATTTGGCGCAGCAGTGAGAGGCGCAAACCTTGGTAATGTTTATTCCTCCAAATTGAAATTCATACAATGAAGTTGGTGGTTTTACTGCCGCCGTTAGTTTCATGTTCTTTATAATGTATGAGAAGATAAAGCAGAGGCAGTACGCCTCTTTCAATTTTACTTGTCTACATATCAAATACATTTACCCTAGCTCTGTGTCCCTTCTGAGAAAAGAAATATACTAGTAGTAAAGGTTTATACCGGACCGAGCGAGATGTCTCAGATGGTAACATCTGTGAGCCGCATTGGGAGGTCGCGGATTCAATTTCCGTGGCCGACATTCCGGACCCAAACGCTTTTTCGGAAGTTTCCCCGGGTCGACAGGTCAATGGTGGGAAAGGTTTCCATGTCCTTCGAATTTTCTGTCCCTCCATTTCCTTACATTAATCATTTCATTTCACCCTTCATTCCGTTTGGTTTCTTTCAGGGTTGGAAGCGTCAGCGAGCGTCGCGGCTGCAGTACGGCAGGGAGATAGTATGTACTCTGGAAATCTCGTCCCCCAGTTTGGGCGGCGAGCCCTGCTGGTTTCCGACACCCCTGGGATGGTACAAGCCTGAGGGAGGAGAGTAGCCCATTTCCAAATCCCGCGACTCCCTCTGGAGTATGAACCCGAAAGGGTGGGAGAGGAACCGGGCCAAGCCAGCCTCCGCCGGGGTGCTTCTAGCTGGGAAAGTGTAAGGACCCTATCATGTAGTCTATCATGGCAACGTTCCGTAAGAACCATTCACCTCACCCATCCTCATCCATCCATCCGCATAGGCACAAAATTGCCTTTCGGTCGAGATGCTAAGTTTCCCTCTACAAGTTGTCATAAACTCAAAGGTTTATACCAAAGTAGAGGCAAACAAACCTACCTCTTTAAAAATATTTCGATTGTTTTGCTTTCACATAAATATGAGACGGTTTTTGCTACAAACTATTTTTTTGTTTTGATTTAAGTACCCCAAATAAAAGATTCCCTGATCATATGCAGGGAAAACATGACCATCTTTTTCTCTGTATATCGTCCCTGGTTTGTCTTCCTAACGTGATATCGACTGGGACATATTTCAGTGTGACGGCAAATAAATAAGGCTTCCACAAAACCGAGCACATCGATATGCGTTAGGGCGATGTAATCTACATCTTCCTAAATGCCATATTTCAAGATGGAAGACATCTTTGAGAATCTAGCAAGGTAGGTAGTGAGTCCTACCCGGAATTTATTATATTCCGCTTCCTTTTCCTATTTCCGAACATTCTCTTTCCTTCTTTTGTTCCTCGTTTTCCTTTTATGTTATCTGTTTTTGTTCGCTTCTCTTTCTTTCTCTTTTCCTCAAGATAGCTCTTGAGCATCCCCCGGTATGTGATTCATTAGAGAGAGACAAAAGGAGTTCTAGTTGCGTAGAACCATGCGCAGTAGAGAATATCGATCCCAGCTTCACACGACCCGGGGACAGAGTCGTCCACATGTTGTCCATTACCCTAACTTCTCACTCGTTTACTCTGTACCTCAACTTTTTCTGAACATCACACCAGAGCTTGCTTTATCGACAACTATCATACGTCATGACCAAAAGCCGTAGCCAACAAAGCAGCGCTTTTTGTGCCGTTAAACGAGTGTGCTACTGTGTATGTACGTGTAGGTGACAAGTGAAGGACGCTTTACGATTGGTTATGCGTATGTAACAGCAGGCGTACCCCACGTGGGGGAGATCGCGGACGGGGGGAGTAGGGGGAAGTTGGTTACCGCTCTTACAAAGTCCAATTATCATAGATCTATTATTTTGTTTTTAATAAGTATTTACTATATAGTGCCGCATTATTTAATTGTCATTAAAACTTTTAAGACTTACGATATATCACACTAATTTCAAATGTAGGTATGCAAAATTGGAAGCTATACTGAAGCTAGAACTAAAACAGGCATGTCAAACATCACTCCCAGGGTGTGAAGAGAGCAGTCCACCCCTTCTTAACTGCAGTAGCACGCGCTAGTAGAACCGGTTTTTGCTTTGTTTTTCTCGCTCTCCGATTTGAAGGGAGGAAAAATAGGGGAATATTTTCACACTTGGCGAGTGCTGTTTGACATGCCTGAACTAAAATATCACGCTGCTAACTAGTATTGGGACCGCGCCGTGCCCGAGTGGTTAGTTAGGCCACTCGCCTCTCACCAAAGCGGCCCGTGTTCGATCCCAGGTGACCGCATGTGGGATTTCTGGTGGACAAAGCGGCGCATACGGGTTTTTCCTCCGGGCTCTCCGGTTTCTCTCGCCATCTGATTCCACCGGTGCTCTATCTTCATTCCATGTATCAGCCTGCGGTGCCACACGTAGTAAAAGCGGGCGTTAAACACTACAAAGAACTAGTATTGGATAGTTCGTATCTGAACCGTTTAAAACAGACACTTCACTGCCATGAACGTGAACTGAATACTCAAACACTTCAGAGTTTTCATACCTCATAAAAGTCGACTAAAATCTAAATACCTCTCGTTATGTTATGCCGCTCGTTTTACTTAGGTTCATATCTAATGAGCAGGATGACTCAGGTGGTAGCGCCCTTGGGAGGTCGTGGGTTCAATTCCTGCGGCCAACTTTCTTGACCCCTTGGTTTTTTTTTTTTTTGTTGTTTTTTTTTTTTTTTTTTTTTTTGGGGGGGGGAGGTTTCCACGGGTTGCTAGGCGAATAATTCTGGGAAGAATAATTACATACTAGAGGTCTGCACGGGCTCGGGCCTAATTTGGAAAATGTTTGTCGGTCTCGGGCCGGGCCCGTGCTTGAAAATTAAGAGATTCAAAATGATGTATTATATATTTTTCCAAGGATAGCACAATTATCACAGCATTCCATTACTAGGAATTCTATATGATTATTCTGCTGAAAGGTTTCAAATAATAGTGATAATAACAATAATAATGTCATAATCATAATAAAATTAAATAATTGGACCGGGCCGGGCTCGGGCCCGGGCGTTATAACCTCTTCTCGGGCTCGGGCCGGGCTCGGGCTTGGCTGAGTTCGGGCCGGGCCGGGCCGAACCTAAGAATGTCGGTCCGTGCGGGCCTCTATTACATACCCCGAATTTTCTGCCTCCATCTGCCAGGGACATAGGCACAAGAGAGCTTCCACAGGTCGAGATGTCCACCGAATCTTGTTTCGTATGGATAAGCGATTGATAGTTTTTTTCTTTTTCTAGTTAGATGTGTATGACTGGAAACCCCTTATTATATTATGCTTGTAATTACGATCAACACAACCAAACCGGAGAACCTCAGTTGTCGATTGAAATTGAGTAATAACATTTTCTAACTTCAACACTTAACTCTTTCTTCGTTTGGTCAAACTTAATATCATTCACAACTCGTACGCCTTTGAGAATTCTCGCACTTCATAAAAATCTCATACTTTATAACATTCCTTCTGTGGCCTACTAGACTTTTCTCGGTTATAGGTATCATGAGTGGCACGGTCTTAGTCTTCTTGGTGAAGCTTCAGTCCTTCACACTTCTCAAGGTCCATAATGTTCTCAGACGTTGTAACATGCACAGCTCATTCATTGCTCATGGTTCTCAAATGTCATACCTTTCTTTCACAATTCAGTCCCCATTAATAGCTCTCAAACTTCATAACACTCTCAACTCACTCATCGTTCAGAGTTCCCGCACCTCCTAACAATCAACAGCTCTTCCCTTCTTCCCAGCTCTAGGGTTCTGCATATCGTTTAAAAGGTTTCATGCTCTTATTAAAGCAGCTTGTAGCACTTAACCAGAATGTCATTTGAAAAAGGTAAAATTTGTTGGCAGTTACGTCCAAATATTATAAGTAAGGAATATTTTGTGGTATGTCCGGTGCTTATCGTACGCCCCCAATTTTCACATTTGTCTCGTCGGAAGTATTTGTAGTGAGTTATTTGCGAGTTTTAGTATCCTAGCAGGTATGTATAGTGTTTGCTGGCTGGTTATTATGGTTCAAAAATGGAAATACCAGAAGCTCCAAACGGAAAACAATCTCTATCATAGTTTCACCTGCCTCTGTTGTTACAAAACTTTAGAAAACATAAGCTATTGATTGTAATGAAAGCCAGTTGTGTAAGGTGGAGATGATCTCAATGATGATGGTACAGTTGCACATGTATGGCAGGATTGCCACTGGAGAGCACACGAGGTTTAACTCATTCCCTTGTTTCGTACTTCTTGCCTACCACCAAGGATTGCCTGTTCTATTGGCAATGTATCGCCTTTAAGTCTGACTACCCCAGCACACAAAGCTGGAAGGGAGTCATTGAGTGAGTGAGAGAGAGAGAGTGTGAGTGAGTGAGTGAGTGAGTGAGTGAGTGAGTGAGTGAGTGAGTGAGTGAGTGAGTGAGTGAGTGAGTGAGTGAGTGAGTGAGTGGAGTTTAAGGGCCCGTCGGCAATAAGGTCATTTGGGCTCGTGCTGGAAGGAGAAAGAAGGGGAATGACACTGATTATCACAAAATGACATTTCTGATACAGCCTTAAAAGCGTTAACGAACGAAAAAGAAACAGTAAGATACGCAAGGATTAGACTTAAAAGAACATATTCCGAAGAACAGAGTTGGCTTCTTAAGCTAAGTACTTATGTTGATTTTATTATTTTGTTACCACGTTAAATAGTGCCAAAGAACGATGAAACTATTTGCGAAGGAAGAGTCTTGAGTTTCTTATGGGACTATGCTCAATATGAAGATATTATGATGTGTTAAGGACACATAGAAAAGCAAAGGAAAAGTGTTATGTCACTAAAAGGTCGAAATTGTGATAACCATTTCATCTGTTATGACTAGGGCCCGGATTTTTAGGTTCTTAAAATTAACTTTTTAGTTATTTTTGTATTTTAAAAAAGTTTTTTTTTAGTTCTTTAACCTGCTGAAATAGTTTTTATATTATTATTTATTAATGTTATTATTAATTGTCCTCTTTTTTATAGCAATGTTGCTGATATGTCCTGTAGATCCTTCGTACTACTCAAAATGCGATTTTTGGCCAGAGGGCACCTGGAAAATACGTAAATAAAATTATAGTTTATACGTTATGTGCGTTATAACAGGTGTTTAATCTTTACCTGCTTTTGGCAGATTTGGCAAAATATTACTTTGCCATCTGTGGTAAAGTTCGGATCGTTAGCTATCCATTGACGAATCAACCACCTTCGAGATGAGCTGACTTTAGGCATGACACTGGCTCCTTGAATTACCTGCTTAATCTAAGGAAAATTAACTTCTAACGATGTAGTAATTGTATGCATTAACAATACACGAACACAACGGATACTGTTTTTAAACATATTGGCTTGAGTTTATGGCGGGTTTTCCTAATGACCCCTTTCCCCTCGACAACAGACCCCGCATTCCTTGCTTGTAACAATGGAGAGCTTGGTCCCACACAGCTAAATACAAGTCAGTTGCCTCTTGCATTGTTGTCATTACTCCTCTAAGCATACATAAGTGAAAAGACGTAGCAAAGATGTAACCATCAAAGTCCATTCATAATTTCATAAACATTTCATTTTCCCATTTTAAAATAAATAGAAGATTTAGCTCCTTTTAGGTTTTAAAGTCTCATTTAGCCATTTTTAGGTTTTTTAAGATTCAAGCATTTGGCTTCGATGATCATGAAACAGATAATTAAATTAAACCAATGCAGTTAACTATCAAGGAATAAAATAGTAAAAGACTAAAAATCCGGGCCCTAGTTATGACGTTTAAAAACTTGGTACACAAGCAAGAACAGTGTTTAGTGAGAGAGAGGGGGGGGGGGAGGGGTTTATTCTCATTATGAAAATATAAGATTAAATATGGAGGAAGTGCGTCTCTTTGACAGTCTAAAAGTTGAAAAAAGTCTGAATTACAAACCAGTATTTACCTAAACGATTACTTCGAGAAGACATAGGTACTGAGAATTTCGAATATACGATGTACAGTTTATCTAACCATAATGGGCATCGAAGGTCATTAGTACGATAACTTTAGAAAATTCGTAAGTAGTTTGTGAACAGCACCTGAAAGTGAAGGAAATACAGCATCATCAATCTTGAACATCTTCACATGAATATGCTCCAACCGACTTCTTTCTTGCTAAAAGAGCAGACAGCTGTGCGTGACAACAAGATGGAACCCACCGCCATCCTATGGTCGTTTTCCATTATCTCCTGCCAAAAACGAGTGGAAATCGATTGAACAACGTCGCACCAAGGTCAATCAACAAAAGAGGTCGTTCGAAACTGCGAGGGAGTCCTGATTGACACTGCGAAAGGAACACAACACGAAAGATAGTAGGTAACGTGATGCTACAGAATTCGCTGTGTAACCTACTATGAGAGAACGTTGCACAGCGAACGGTTCTATTTGCTTCTTGTACTCGGGTACCTAATAACAATTAATGTTCGAATATCGAAAAACTAATCTCCAGATTTTTCTCTAGGAGTCTCGGTTACCGGACCGACCTAGATGGCTCCGCGGTAACGTGTGGGTTCGATTCCCTTGGCCGACCTTCCTGACCCATAGTTTTTTTCGAGGGTCTTTCCGGCTCACCACGCGAATGCTGGGAAGGATAATTTACAATGCCCGCATTTCCCGTCCCTTCATTTCATTTCACCTTCCTTTCAACCCAGTCTTTCAGGGTGGGAAGTGTTGGCGATGGACGAGTTAGTGCTGCCGTAGGCGGCCTGGGTCCGATCCCAGGGACCTAGATGTTGTATTCGCGGTGAATGAAGCGGTGTATGTGCCGGTTTTCTCCGGGATATCCGGTTTCCCGCACCATACATTGCACCAACTACTCCATCGTTACCTTTCTGTTCATCCATTTCTCTTGCATTCCATATCATCCCCTTCCTAACTCTCATACCTGGTGCTTGGTTGACCACCCACTTCCAATCTTCACTCTGTCCAGTTCATAGGCTCGTATGCTCCTCGACAGGCGTCTGACCCTAGGCACAGGTTTGTAAATCCTAGAGGGTATCAGTCCTCCATACGGGAAGGGTAATCATATAAAAAAGAAGACGCTTAATCCATTCTTGATTATATAACAATTTTTAAAGCTTTAGCCTATGTATTGTCTCCCCAACACGCGCGCGCCCACACACACACACACACACACACACACACACACACACACACACACACACACACACACACACACACACACACACACACACACACACACATGAACAGTTTTGTTGGAAAGCTTTAATGAATTGAAAGGATCTCATTAATATGTATATTACAGATGAGCCGTGATATCGAATTTACAATCGATTGGAATACTCTTAGACTTACATAAGCCTTACTGAGAGTAATACATTCCCGGATTTAAACTAAGTTTCTTTATAGTTGCCATCCTTTCTGTTCTTTCTTTTTTATCTGCTGTTTTCACCTTTAACCTATTTACAGCAAGGTAGAAAAGGTAACTTAATGACCAATGTTTTAGTTGTACTGTGAGAAAAAAGAAAAGAAGTCCTTTTAGAAAAGAAATGAGAATTTAACATCCATTGTGGCCGTATTTCACTGCTGCAGCCTCCACAAAACCTGTACGTTAACAAGAGCTAGTAAGTCTTGTTTTTGTGATGGTGTATTTTACAGCCCAGTTCACTTGCCACTCCAATTACCGCTCGTTAATAAATGTTTTCATGCAAAATGTTTATCTAGTCTGATTTCAACCGCACGCACCGACATTGTTCGCTCGTGCGGTTACAACGTGAAAATAAATCAAATATTCACTTGCTCTATAAAAAGCTCAGGTAGCAGACGTTGCAACTTAGATGTGCACAAGAATTGCAAGTTCCAAGAAAAGAATGTAAAGGATAGAGATGTAGTATACAGAATGTATATTTATTGGTGTCAAGTGTTTCCTAAAAATTTCCCAACATCAAAACAGTAAAAGGAAGGTTCATATGAACATGGGTCGGAAAATTATTTGTTAGTGTGTTAGTATAGGTTTTCTCCCTTGGTTGATAACACTCGATTGAATTAAATTGTTGTCCGTTGATTGTTTTTGTTTGGCTGTCTGTAGTAGAGCAAAAAACTAACCATTATTTGGATTAAATTGTTAGCCCTGATTGTTTGATTATTCTTATTTGGTTGTTTGTTGCACTGAGCAGAAGACAGAATAAAATGTATTCTGTGAGTGAACAGATCGATATGCACTACAAGTGTGGTCTCTCAACTGGGAATGCATCAAGAGCACGTGAGTTTTAAGCGGAAAAGGTACTGCGATAGGAAGTTACCCTGTTCACTAACATTCTCACGAATTCACCAACGTTTAACAGATAGCGGTTCATTTGAGAAGAGTGTTAGAAGACCAAGAGAAGTACGAAGCATTGACCGTGGAGTTCTTCGTGATGTGGATGCCAACAAATCAGATACCACAAGACGCACTGCAGTAAGGGAAGGGGTCAGTCACGTGAGTATCGGGAAAATGTTACATGAAAATCTTCTGTACGCGTATCATCTTCGGTGAATGCAAGGATTAATTGTGGCGAACTTTCTGCCATAGCATGTTACAGATTTACGCTATGCCCATTAATGTCTTAGCATGCAGCTTATTGACTGATGAGGCTGGATTTGCTCACGAGGGTATTATGACTATTTTCATAATAGTTTCATAACTAGGCCTATAAAAACCCTCACTAAGTACGACAGGGTAGACATAAACAAACGTTTAGGTGGAATCATTCATGATCATCCTATTGGTCTCTATTTCTTCCCTCCGCGCCTGAATGCACAGATATACCTTATACCTAAAGTTTCTTAAAAATGAGTTGCAACATTTAACTGATGGTGTGCCTCTGGACGTCATCCAATAAATGAAGTACGTAGCCTGCTTGATCTTTTGATTTGAGTCCAACGAATTCTTCCTAGCGGGGTATTTAAAGTCCATGGTTTATGCAACTTCTGTGCAGATGTTGGCCTCGTGAGAGAGCGTATCCCACTGGATTTTACCAAATACGAAACACTCCAGGAATTAGTAACAGAGTATGTGACGGCATGTAATACTGGCTTAGGGCATACACCGAAACAGGAGTACATTTTGGTAATTTTTTTAATGTTCCATTTATATGCCACCTCTAACATCTAAGGTTATATTGGTGGCCTTTAATCTTTAGAAGTTTAGAACAATTGCTCAACAGCAACTATATTCACACCCTTTACAGTGGTTTTTAGTCCTTGGGTTGGTATTACTTTGGGCTATTACTAGAGCTAGGACAAATATCCTGTCGTTTGCAATGTGTGCATGCTGCGAGTATGTAATGATAGTGCGGAGAGGGTGACACAGGTAAGCTGGGACTAAACAACACCATCAGGGGTGTGACGACAAATCTAAGTAACATACATTACAGATACATGTGTAATGCCAAAAATATAAGCATTTACGTGTTACCTTATCATTCGTCTGTTTATTTGTCAAATGGTTTAGTACATTTTCCAGTGAATATTTCTCTGGATGGTGTGGTTGTAAAATTGTATGTTATATTTATCACCATTTTGCACAGATCTTCAATGAACTCTGATTGTAGTGGTCAACTTTCTTGTTCTGCATTCTTACCAGCTGACGAAGTAATAAGTGATATACGAGTATTTGCTGTTTGTTTTATCCTTGTATTGCAGTGCTGTAACAATTTTCGCTTATATTTAGTATTTCTGAATCACACAAACTATATTGTATGTCCGTCCACCCGTGATATTGGCAGGCTGAGAGCAGCCCTAGGTCTGTCATTCGTGTACTTACCCTTTTCAGAGCTACACCACTTTTATGATGAGATGTGGGGTTTATAGAGTGGCGGGTGTAAATAAGGTTAGGGTTGAAGGGAGGCAGCAATTTTTGCTCTCCAACGGCTGCAGGACAGGGTACAAGGGTCGTTGGGCACCACTGATGTGATGGTTTTATCCAAAATTGATTATTTTTAATTTAGAATTTTCAAACACAAGCATCTCTTGGAAGGATTGTATGGGAGTTCAGTTTTGCTGCTGGTGGATTAGCTCCGCCAGGACGCTCCGATCGAGTCTCAATGAGTCGTAAAATTTTGCAGCCCGGCGCCTAATTTCACCCTCCACATATGGAAGATATGATGCCTCGTGCAGTAATCTCGAAGGGAAACAACGGTATACAGAATAGATTATCCGAGGTCCTCTATTCTGCACCTGCTACAGTTGCATAAGGTTTGAATCTTTGGCCATGCCCCAGACCACGCAGGCGCACAAAAGGACGGGAATTACGAGGGCCCGAAAAAGGCGTAGCTTCAAGGGAACAGGCATCCCGGACCTCACGATAGGGTTACAATGAGGTTGTTGCCCCATTGGCCCGATGCGTGAGGTTTCGGATGTGCTCCCCGAAAGTCAGATCCTTATCGAGCTCCACTCCTAGGTAGGTGATGGTATTGGTCCATTCTATATTGTATGTTTTCTCCATTCACGGTGAAATTATTTCTACCATATTCTTCCACTGATGTTTTCAATGTAGCAGCATGTGATGATTTTGACATATTGAACTTGTATAGTGCACAACAGAACGTAAACAGAGCGCATAGCGACCAACTCTGCATTGCCAGAACTGCAGTCGAACAAGTGACTGTCAACTGCACAACCCTGGATCCGTGTGCTCAGTACGACGTCACGAGCACTAGATAGGGTGGTAGTTACGTTGATTTCCCGTTCAATGGATATCTGTCCTAGCTCTGGTTATTACATTAAAACCACATACGCATACACTCTCATTCATACTTCCAGACTCTGGGGAGCTTGGAAAATAATAATTCTGGGTACAGAAAAATGTCCACCCTCCAGCGGGGAATCGAACCCGACACATCTAGATTTGAAAGTTAGCATGCTAACCAGCAGATCACAGACAGTCGGTCAATTTTTACATTATTTTTAGACCCAGTGCATATGAACTCATAATTTGTTGGATACCCATCTGTGAAAGTTTGAAAATCTACAGTTTTCATTGGATTGATTTGAAATTTTAACACAACAATCACTGTATACTGAGGAGTAACTGTGCTAAATTTCATACATTCAGGCAGATTAGTTGCAAACATATTTATATTTTATTATATTTTTTTTAATATTTGTATAAATGGTCCCCGATGATGCAATTTTGATTTGAAAAACTTGATAATTTTCAGTTATGTCCTGTAATAGAATGTTAGCAAATTGATGAGATAATTTCTTAATCTTGTTATTAGTTTGGATAAAAATAAATTTTAAAGTTTGAATTCATTATTTTTTCATTTAAATTTTGAAATGTAAACTTTAATATTTAATTACTCAGCAGTTATTCACTTTATGAGAAAATTATCTCATCATTTCTTTTTAATGTTATTTCTAAGCAGGTACACCAAATTTCATGCATAAGTACTGAAAATTGCATCGTGTGGAGCATTTTAAAGAGCAAACAGTGCTAAAAATAAAAACGTAGAACAACTAAGTTTGAAGTCATAGCAAGAATAATGGAACTGTATGGATTTAAATGGACACGACCACTTACAGCCAATCAGTTAGACGGCCATGTGACATAGATAAAAAGGCCGTAAGGCTGTAAAAAGCATATCAAAATAAAGCAGACTATTTGTACTATTTTATAAAACAAAAATCCATTTTTGGCAATTTTGGAAATTTTTAGCCTTTTTTCACAGATGGGTATCCTTAAGTGTTTTCATATTGGGAGGGCGACTCCGAAATATGTGACACCGTAAAGACACGGCGGTATTATATTGGTCCAGCTCCGTAGCGCTACATGTGGTGTTGGCGTTCTGATTACGGGGGCACTCAACCTTCTATGTTATATTTTATTGAGAATATCTAATTTGTTTTTATATAGCAAAATTGAACTCCCTTGTCACTTTAGAGACGATGCCAAGCAGATAACATTACGGTAAAATGGCTGCATTGCTGTTTTATTCCTGTGTATGCTAGAATTTATAGATTATTTATTTTACTGGCATTTACAAAGCTTGCGCTTTCCATGCTCGGAAAAATAATGTTTAGCCCTTTTTTCGAAAATCCATTCAACCCCAACAGCGATGTCCAAAGTTTGCGAAAGAAGGGAGGTTGGATTTACCTCCTTCAACTATACGCGGACTTTGCCCTTCTTTAACACTCGGACGTGCATTGTGTTGCAGTGGCGGGTTGGTTACATGTACGTTGCGTTTCATGTACGAGATCACTTTCAAATCTTACGCGATAAACATGTGTTCATTATGGTCTCTTTGGTATTGCTTACGTTTAAGAAGTCTAGGAATATTTGGCGACAAAGTCGAAGTGCTTAGCCTTAGAAGTTGGTTGCTATGCGATGCTTTTGAAATTCCACTCTCTTTGCAAGACCAAGGGACAAAAAAAGAATAACGTATTTCCTATTTGGGAAAGGTACAGGTATTGGCAAATTCAAGCAAATAATAAAGAATATCGGAAATAGTTCACTCAAAGAAAAAAAAAAAAAAAAAAGAGGTATTTGACATAAATGGTGTGTTTTAACGATATCCACACTTTTTATTTAGTTAACTTTTCTCTGTCTCTTACTGTTTACCATTATGCAAAAATCATCAGAATGAAGAGGTCTTCTGAGGACATTCCCAGAAAATTCAAGTTATGATTTAGAAACTGCCATGGAATCACCTGTCTGTGCTCCTCACCAGTTACTGACTGGTTGTGAGCTGATTCACTCTCCGACTGAAAGAGGAGGTGAGTAATAGCAGCTAATTGCGTTAGCAACTCCAAAGAGACAATGTTGGACATCACTGGTCTACAAGTATTCACACGTGGCGTGGGGAGGCATTTGGATTCTCACATCCGCTTCCTCTTTAGCTGGCTATCATTTATTTTTCACATGCTGCTGAGTAATGTAACGGATATTACATATTTGGTGACACGCAGAAGGAAGAATTTTCGTCATGCCTGGGCTACTTGATAGAAAAGTTCCGTTTCGGATTCACAAATCTCACTTAGCCCGCCTCTGTGGTGTGTCTACCTCGTATTCAAAGGTTCCTGAGTGAATCTCGATTAGAACGATTTGGTCGGATAGGCTTTTTCCAGAGTTTTTCTTGTCCTGAAAAGTCAGGTAACTTAAATCAATGAGGACCCTGGGCTCACTAGACCATCATTTCACCCATTTTCATTCTTTCATCCACCGATATGACCTAGCCCATTAAAGGACGTTAAACCAAAAAGAATGTGTTCAATAATAAAGGGTACATACACGAAGGGACCCCTCACACACTTTGATCTACGCAGATCTATTGTGTGCTAACACCCCTAGGAGGCAGGTATGAAGTGAGGGAACCGAAGGGGCCACAGGGCCGAGTAAGAAGGGCCAGAGACGCGCGGAAGTCTCTAACAAATGCTGAGATATCTTCATCCCGGGGCCAGTCTCAGCCGAGCAGCCTCCACACCGCGGGTCCGGTGTAGCACTGAGCGTCCCCCCTCCGACGGAGCCGGCGCATCCCGGGTTCGGAACCGCACAAGCGTCCCTCCCCCTACGAAGGACAGCGGCCCGCAAATCACCACCTAGCGCCGAGATTATCTGACGTTTCGCCCAAGACTGCGTTGGGCATCTTCAGAGAGTGACTCCGAGCTGGTTAACAACTAGAGGACGATTCAAGTTCAAGTTATTTTATTCGAGAATTGGCCTGCTGCCGACACATAAGGCCCGGTTTACAGGCTAGAATTTACATTATATTATAGTTGACATATATACATATATACATTTTGCGGGTTTCGCAAAAACCCATACGGTGACCAGCTTTAGGTCACTGAGGACAGTTTTTGTTTGTAGTGTTTTTATATTTTTTTCACTGTTTTGTCTTTTTCTTTATATACAATTATATACACACATACACAGGCACACACTCTGGGGCATATCTGAAGTATATGTCCCCTCACACGCACACCACACAATATATATATATATATATATATATATATATATATATATATATATATATATATATATATATATATTTGTTCTACATCCAAGTGGGTCACTCCTCCTCTCGGGAGCGAGTGATGCGGGCTGGCGTTCCACAAGGGGCAATCATGTCACCGGTCTTGTTTACTAATGGTTTCCCAGTGGACGCCAGATGCAAGGTCGCCATGCATGCTGACGACAGTGCAATATACAACCACCACAAAAATCCTCGTTTCGGCCTTGAAGAAATGCAAAGATATGTAAATAACTTCCCCTCATGGCTCCATGATTGGTAAATCAAAATTAACCCTAACAAATGCCAATTGATCCATTTCTCAAAGCGGCATCACACTTTGGCAATGGGCCTAACAGTCGGTGGTCAAATATTGCACTGTGATCAGCAAGTTAAATACCTAGGCGTCACCATGGACCGCACGATGTGTTTGTCCACCCGCATAAAAATAGCGCCAACAAAGGTAGACAGCGGCTAAAGTTATGCGCCCCCATCTTCCGCAGCAAACAGCTGAAACTCAAATTCACTACTGTTGTATAAATCGTTCATTCTGACGGTGGTTCTATACTCATGTGTGGCCTGGGCAAACGCCTCCAAAACCGCCCTCAAAGAAATTCAAACCCTCCAGAACCTCTCCCTTAGAAAAATCATCTCTGCTCCACTCTGAACCACTAACCAATCGCTTTACCTCGAAACCCAGATCCCATCCATCCCAGAGGCAATAAGAAGAGCCAGGGCAACATGGACGCGTATTAGGAACCACGAAAACTACGTGATCGCCAACATTGCCAAAGGCGAGCCGAAGCACCGCAAGCATATTAGAATTAAAATGTTCTAGACGCGGCACTGCTCGCCGACTAATGCGCGCCCAAGCAACCCAGGCCCCAGGCCGCACACATTATACCACAAAGGCCAGCGCCCCGGGAACCACCCAGGAGCTGCAACCTGTCCGAGCAGGAAAACAGCGGAAAGCTGTAAATAGTGTAAAAAGTGAAGTGTAAATAGTTCAGTGCGAGAACTGGGACACATATTTTTGGTGTGCCCAGTGAAAGTTTGTGTGTGTGTGTGTGTGTGTGTGTGTGTGTGTGTGTGTGTGTGTGTGTGTGTGTGTGTGTGTGTGTGTGTGTGTGTGTGTGTGTGTGTGTGTGTGTGTGATGGGACATACTGTTCTAGTATGCCCAGGAGTGAATGTGTGTGTATATAAATATGTTTGTATATATAAAACAAAAAACAAACAAAAAAACTCTAAGACAAAAACAATAGAAAACCTACAACCAAAAACTGTTCTCATTGACCTAAGGTTGGTCACCGTATAGGTTTGTAACAAAACAAGAGAAATGTATATATTGTAAATTTGCCTAATTTTAAGATCATGCCAATTGTACTTTATAAGCCGGGCCTAATGTACCGGCACCAGGCCAAAACTTATTAATCAGCAAAACTGAAACTGACCAGCGACCTATGGATTACTGCATTATCTGTGCCACTACAGTCCACCGGTCTACCAACTGAGCTACCAGAGGATACAAAACACATCGCGAAGACTGCACACAGGATCAGGTAGACACGAGTACTCAACTCACAATAACAAGTGCTTCACTGATCACAATACCTGCACCCACCACTGCATTCCATTATATGTAAATAGCTATTCCTCTAGTATGTAATCACGCATGTTACCCCTTAACACTCTAATGACCTAGCTGTCGACGGGCCCGTAACCCCCCCCCCCCAACCCCTTAACTAAACATTACGTCAACTAACTAGTCTATAACACCATTTAACCCCCACTAACACGTTCTTGCCCCCTGGGTGCTACACAGATATCGGTATGTGCTGACTCCCACTACGCAACTCACGCGTTCGCATGCACTGCACGCCAGCTAGGTACTAACAGTTACTAACAAGGGTGCTATCACGGAACCCGACATAGCTGCATGTATCGCTGCACTAAGAAGCACCCTGTCTTTCTCTGCCGTGCATGCTTAGTGAACTAACTGCATGTGCATGTGAAGACGATGTAGCCTCTGAGGATGATCGTCACCGGAGCCAGCGGGTGTGGCGTCAGCTTTTAAAAAAATAAAAACATGGACCGCACGATATGCTGGTCCACCCATATAAGACATAGCGCCAACAAAGGCAGACAGCGACTTAAGTTATGCGCCCCCATCTTCCGCAGCAAACAGCTGAAACTCAAATCCAAGCTGATTCTATTCAGGTCATTGCATGCATATGTGGCCTGTGTCAATGCCTCTAAAACCGCCTTCAAACAAATTCAAACCCTCCAAAACCTCTCCCTTAGAAAAATCCTCTCTGCTCCACTCCGAACCACTAACCAAACACTTCACCTCGAAATCCAGATTCCGTCAATCCCAGAGACAACAACAAAAAGAGCTAAGGCAACATGGACGCGCATTAGAAACCACGATATTTGCGTGATCTCCAACACTGGCAAAGGCACCGCAAACATGCAAGAATTAAAATGTTATAGACGGGGCACGGCTCGCCAACTAATGTGCGCCCATGCAATCCAGGCCCCAGGCCGCACACACACTAAGGCAGAAGCCCGCACCTTGGGAACCACCCAGGAGCTGCAACCTGTCCGCGCTGGAACACACACGCCAACCGTTTTCCACAAAGCTTCTTTTCATTCAGAGAGTCTCAAAACATGTGTTTCCGGTGAAATCTTAGTATCGAATTTTTGGGTGGAATACAATATAATCCATCTGCCGACTCTTTAATAGTGTCGGCGTCAAAAGTTTTCCGACCCCCATGCTCCTTGCCGCGTGGAGAAGCCAGAATGGTTATGCCAGATGGTCTCAAAGGTCGACTTGCCGGCTCATAGCTGTCTTCAAGAGTGAGGGGCGTCATGTGTCCAAAGAGAATATCATTCCAGCATTTCTCTTATACTTGTTCGCAAGAAAGTAATCTCAATGTAAAGGAAACAACACTAACCTTATAAATTCAGAACGAACTCGCCGCGAGGATGGAGACTAAATATTCGGCATTAGAGGCGCCATATCTCTCTATAATGAAATTAAATTTAAAACGTTTGAATAATTTTAATATACCACAATTTTTTAGTTATTCATGGAGACCACGCATGCGCGCTGTAAAATTTGCAAGTTGATTTTATTCAGCGAACATGAAAACGTGTATTTGACCTGAAATTTCTCATCGAAGTTTAAAACATTGAATGGCTGTTTGTCGGAAAACAGAACCTCAAAGGGAAGTGAAAGTTTAGCGTAACACAAGTAATAGAACTACTGCAAATTGCAAAAGAGTATGTTTCAAAAACCTATGAGGCATCAACTTCTATACGTTACGGGGCAGCTTCTCCCGTTCAACTTTCGTGCCTATCACTCTTTACATCTGAACTGGTTTATTTATTATTATTATTGTTGTTGTTGTTGTTATCATTATTATTATTATTATTATTATTATTATTGTTGTTGTTGTTATTATTATTATTATTATTATTATTATTATTATTATTATTATTATTATTATTATTATTATTACTGTTAGTGTTGGTGTTGGTGTTGTTGTTGTCGTCGTCGTTGTCATTATTATCATTATTATTATTATTATTATTATTATTATTATTATTATTATTATTATTATTATTATTATTGTTGTTGTTGTTGTTGTTGTTGTTGTTGTTGTTATTATTATTATTATTATTATTATTATTATTATTATTATTATTATTATTATTATTATTATTATTATTATTATTATTATTATTATTATTATTATTATTATTATTATTATTATTATTATTATTACTGTTAGTGTTGGTGTTGTTCTTGCTGTCGTTGTTGTCGTTGTCATTATTATCATTATTATTATTATTATTATTATTGTTGTTGTTGTTGTTGTTATTATTATTATTATTATTATTACTGTTAGTGTTGGTGTTGGTGTTGTTGTTGTCGTTGTCGTTCTTGCTGTCGTTGTTGTCGTTGTCATTATTATTATTATTATTATTATTATTATTATTATTATTACACTAATACAGGTCAGAAAATTGAACGATTCTGGTTGTGTTATCTCCTACTTTGAATTCAGTATACTGTGAAGCATGCTGGTTCGGAGATGGTGAAAATGCTTGGCGTGTTGGACAGGTCTAAGAAAAAACGTGCATACTTAAATGCATGTGTTAGTTACAGTATGTACCACATTTAGGGATAAAGGGCATGAACAAATGAAAGCTATTATTTCTTGAATACTGGAGGACATTGGCTCAATGTCAGCTTGCTTTCCGGGGCCATCATGAATGTGAAAGAGAGGAGCAAGAGTGCCAATTTCTTAAACATTATACACCTCCTCTCTAGATGTGTTCCTCTTTGGAAAGCACATCTTTCTAATGATGTTTAAAAACTTAAAAACCATCGGCCTGGGCCGGATTTGAACCCGCGACCTTGGTAACAGTAGGCCAGCGTCTAACCAACTGAGCCCCCCAGACCGACAGATATTTCTACCGGTGATAGATATGACATGTCAAACAAATAGCGCCGACCTATTACACTGTTTTTGCCTTGATACTGTGGCAGTAATGTTAGGTCACACCCCAAATTCACCATTTTTGTTACATTTTAATTTTATTATACAATAATTTATGAATTGTTAGTTAATAATTGATGTTAAATTATGAGTAAGGTAAAACAGCTCTCCGTTGCTGTGCATATACCTACAGCATGACAGCTTCTGTCGTTCGAACAACTGATGGACACAGACTTTCACATAACAACATCCAGCAACGGAGATCAAGCATACATATAAGAAGGACGCAAATAGATACGGAATAGGTTCAATAAAGGATCGAGAGCTTATTTAATTGAAGTAAGCTCAGATATTGTAAAGATGGGTGATTGATAATATGTAATCGAAGTGAATAAAGGTGATTTGTGAGAGAAATCCAGATCATTTTCGAGCGACTTCCCTGCAACCGTGGCGCGCATTCAAGTCTCATTGGAAGGAACCGACCAAGCTGGCCGAGTGGAACTTAACGACCGCCGCAATTGACACCCAACAAGTACAGCACGAAAGGGAAGACTTCAAAAGGAAGACATATTTTGGAACTTAACGACCGTGATTCGAGAGGAGACTATGGATTAGACCCTGGGAAGGAAGCAGTACTACATCACTACACGACAACACGACGTCCAGGACTGGAAATTCCAACCCGTAGGATATCGTTAAGGAGACACAGAACGACCAGTTATTCAAAAGTCATCCAGAGTAAACAGGACTACATAGGCTATAGCCAGAAAATTCAAAATATACATTTCATTTGTCATAAAAATATCTTACATATGCCTTTTAATCAAAATCGTTAAAGCCATTTTCAGGAAAATCAAAATTTTCGAAAGATTTTCCATGTAAAGGGTAGTGAGTGGGGCTATTTTCTTCAAAATCTTCGTGTCACATCCTTGAAAGACATTAACCTCAAATACCAACTTTGGTTTCTAACCGACTTTCCGTTTTTGAGTTATGCTGTCCAGACTGACACACAGACAGGCAGACAGACACACACGGGCCAAAACTGCCTTTTTTTTTTTTTTTTTTTTATTATTATTATTTAGGGGGCCTCAAAACATATATTTCCGGTGAAATCTCGACATCGAATTTTTGGGTGGAATACAATACTTCCTCTACTTACCAGCAGAGAAAGTAAAAATTACCTACCTATAGATATATCCTCTAACAGTCAGGGATGGGCACAATGTCCGGGGCTTGACGCAACCAGCAGGATTGACTTGGAGTAGGTCTGAACAGTGGGAGGGGGTAGCCGGGCACATGAAGTGGTGGATTTACAAACAAACTAGACGGTCTTATTATTGCTAGATAAGTACATTAATAGTGGATTGTTTATTAATATGACGTTTATTGTCTCCTTCACATCATGCCTTTTTGTAATAAAATAACTTCGTCGAAATTAGAATTAATATTTGTGGTTGCTATTTTTAGTTCTGCAAGGAGATGTTCATTGGTTATGCGGGATCTATGGTTGGAGTTTATATACTTCATTTTAGAAAATAGTTGTTCGCACTGATAAGTAGATGCATACATGCTCATAATCCGTGAGGCAAATTGCCTAAGCAAAGGATATGCAGTACATGACAACTTTTTAAATATTCTAGCTCCCACCAGACCGTGATATTCTTCTTTTATGAAACTGTCATTCTGGAGATCCAACAATCTCTAACTGTAATTCCGGTCTAACATTTCTGATTTCCACACGAAATGGATTTAGAAAAATATTAAAATCCTTTTCTATCCTGCGGAAGTCACTAAATCTACGTTCTTTGAACTCATATAATAAATTATTTATTGCAATAATATACTTATTGAAGTCGGCCTCCATAATATTGGAAATGCATCCTAATCATGGGAACTGAAGGAAGTTTTTTCTTGTAGATGTGATTTCAATATTTCCAGATTCGCTATGGCTGATTTAACAATATCAAACATGTTCACAATATTTAGACCACGACCTTGTAGGCGGATATTGAGGTGATTTAAGTGTTCACACATATCAGAGAGGAATGCCAAATGTCTGATCCATTCATCATTTTTGAGTTCATCAATAATTATGTTCACCTGAAAAGCAGATAAAGAAAGTTGTATAATAAAATTTAGTTACTGTGAAAATATGAATATTTATTATTATTATTATTATTATTATTATTATTATTATTATTATTATTATTATTATTATTATTATTATTATTATTATTATTATTATTATTATTATTATTATTATTATTATTATTACTATTATTATTATTATTATTATTATTATTATTATTATTATTATTATTATTATTATTACAATTTTATTAATAGTATAATATTTTACCTTTTCTTTCATAAAATCATATATAACATCCCGAAGATGGAAGAAACGTTGAAGCATTTGTCCTCGACTTAGCCACCTAACATCAGTTACATCAGTATAATACATAAGATCCTCATAATCTGCAGATAAGTCCTCTAGAATGTTTTTAAACTGACGATGTTTTAATGCATTTTATTTTATTTTATTCACCGTACAAACTACTGTATCCATAACATGTTTCATGCCATTTCACCGCTAGCCAAGCACCGAAGTAAATAAGAGCATTCCACCACAGGTATTAAGTAACAGTGTTAATATGTTTGTTGATATTTTGAAAATGTATATTTGTACAATCATGTTGGACACGCTTTATGTAAAAGTAAGGATGTAAATAGATATTCTGTATATATGAACATAATTGAAATGTTGTCTACTCTGTACATTACATACTATGTAAGAATTAAAATAGGTATGCTATGATTAATGTGCACAGTTAATATTTTGAGGTCGCTTATCTTAAATTTGACACACTTAACACATGAGTAAGAATATTTTTTACTAATAAGCTAAATGTACATGTGTAACATGTTAGAATGTATTACTTAGCTATAAATTTGGACTGTTTTTTCATACAAGCAAAAATGTAAACATTGAAGCAATGACACAGTCTGTAAAAGCCAAGTAACATGATCTTGTAAATGTATAATAACTATGTAAGTGTCAATGCACTAGAAGTATTATCTTCATCTCGTACTTTAACAGCAAAACTTGAAACCTGTACATGTTTTGCATGTTTTTTATGCATTTAATTGTAAATGCTTTTGACATGTTCTATGTTCAAGGTCTGCCTGGCCATCATTGAACCTACAGAACGCAATCTAATCTAATCTAATCTAATCTAAGTAGGAGGTGTGGGGGTGGGGGAAACGGGGGTTGCGTTCCGATTGCCTATCTCTGACGTCACTGCGGAAATGCCGCAGGTTTGCCCGCTCCTGTCAGACTAACTGGTTGTGCGTGGATTTTATTTCGCACTTTAAAAATGAAATATTATTTGCTTAAATAAGAAACAGAGCAATAAAAATCAGTAAATTACTATCATCATCATCATTTCAGATGACAGGTATTCATTCAAAGACCATATGTTGGGCTGTTGATGACCACCAATTGTCGTTCTCAACGTTAGAGTGAAATGATACATACTAAAATATGATTTGATGCATATGATATGATACATACTCTTTTGAAACCAGGATGGAAGCTTTTCACGTTCTAAGATTCCGCCTCGGTCGGGAATCGAAGTACGAATCTGAGATCCGTGATTGTTGTTGTTGTAGTGTTTAACGCCCGCTTTTACTACTACGGCACCGCAGGCGGTGACACTGGTGATACATGAAGATGGAGCACCGGTGGAATGAGATGGCGGGGGAAACCGGAGCACCCGGAGAAAACCCGCCCTGACGCCGCTTCGTCCACCACGAATACCACATGCGGGTCCCTGGGATCGAACCCGGGCCGCCTAGGTGGTAGGCGAGCGCGCTAACCGCTCGGCCACGGCGCCGCCAGATCCGTGATCCCAACAGAGGTCAACGACGAAGCAAAAAATCGTATAGAAAATACTCCGATCTTTAAAACATCTTTACAGTCCTTTGTTAAACGCTAACGTAGACAATTCTGGACTACCCGAGACGCGCAACGCAAGGAATTGTTTACTTCTGAAATGAGAGGGTGAGATTTCACTCACTTCCAGTCAGCATTTTTGTTCTTTGGCTTTAGGAAACCAGAAGAATGGGGATAGTCTTCATTCAACTGAAGCAATAAGAACGTGAAAATAGTAGCTAAAGAATGCAATTTCCAGTTTGGCTGAATTAGTTCCGAAGCGCTGTTGTGTAAGAAAAAGCATTGCGTTACACTCCATTCTGTAAAATATGTCACCAAATTTAAATGCTTCAATTATAACAAACATGAAGGAAAAAAATTGAGGCCCCTTCTAAGTTTTTTGGTCAGTACCGGGAGAGCAAAAAAACCTCCGAACGGGCAGCGCGATGTTTTGCCTGTCCGCTGCCTCAGTTCTCGTTGCCGTCTGCCACAATCATAGAAAGGCGCGGATGAAACCATACAAAATTTTTAAAACTACTTTTAAAGATTTTACTGACAAACTTTATGAAAGAATATGTCGTCCATACATTGTTACACATCTTTAGGAAACTATCAATCACTCGCTTTAGTTTACGTTGAGAAATGCTGACAATTTCCTGGCGGATATTTTAATTCTTCGTTGTTGCAACAGGACCTTTCACTTCTTTTACGTAAGCCATCTCCTTCAGGTGTAAGTAACAATGGTAAGGTGAACAGTACACCGTGGTCCACAAGCTCAATCATTTTGTCAATATTTGTTATGCGCTTTAGCATCAGCCTCGCCAAAAGCAATTAATGTTTTTACTCTGTAGCCAGCTATGACGTCACCCTTTCTCCAAGAACGGTTTGGGGTATTTTAAATTTTTCTACCACACATATAGTAGACAAGTAGAGAATGTATTGCACTCCACCTAAAACTTTGGTACTGATATTACAGTGGAAATACACGTTTTGAGGTATAATAAATAAAAAAGAAACATTTTCAGAAAAAAGGCTCCCTGAAACAATGTAACTTAAAAACAAATAGTTGGTTAAATACCAAAGGTGCTCACATTAAATATTTAAAAGAAAATCCCTCACCCCAAAAATTTTAATTTTCTCTAACGATTTTAGTTAAAATACCATATGTTTATGACATGAAATGAAATGTATATCTTGAATTTCCTGGTAATGTCCTCAGAAAGTCCTCTTCATTCTGGACGACTTTTGCGTAACTGGTAAACCATAGGTGATAGACAAAATCATACTACATAACAAATGTAGATCTCCTTAAAACACACAATTTATGTCAAGTACATTTTTGTGGAATGTACCACTTAAAAGGTATTTTTTGTTATTTATTTGAACCTTCCAATACTTATACTTTCCTCAAATTGGAAGTCATTTTCTTCTTTTTTACTTTCTATACTATGTGTAGTAAGTAGGGGAAGTAGGTATTGTAATCTACCCACAAATTCAATGTAGATATTTTACTGGAAGCATATGTTTTGAGACCCCTGAATATAAAAAAGCATACTTTAGAAAAAGGTCCAAGAGTACAAAGAGAATGCAATTTCAAACCCATCACATAGGAACCAACTATGTCATGACCAGGGAATTTGTAGTATGAGTTACCCCCACTTTATTACTTGCTAAACATACATGAGCAGGCTGCACTCAGTGAGCACCAGTTCGTCCTGAGCTATTCTCTAAAAAGATTCAACAATTGCTTAAGGCTTACAGCCTGTTGTATTCCCACATTACCCTTGCACCTACCAGAAGGTTAGCAATACGATAATGCTTAAAAATGTTCTCAGTTAATATGAAGTAGATAGAGAAATAAGAGAGAGGTAGGATCGGAACTGAAAAATTCAATGCCACAGCTGGGATTTGAACTACCACCCCCACCCCCACTGCCAGTGCTACGATCACGACCACTTATTTAAAAAAATAAATACAAAAGTATAAGAACATAAATGAGCAATTAAGCGAATGTCATACCGAATGTTAAAATTTGAAATTAATGTTTCACTTTTTTAACTGAGGAAAGATGATGCTAGATACTCCAAAGTATCTTATGAAGTGAAAAATAAATGTTTCTAACGTGAATATGGGTTCAAATTTCACTTCTTACCCATATATTTTCAAAACACTAAAAATAAGCGCGAATAACGGTGATTTTCATATCAATATTTCAGGAGCTATGTACAACTGTTTTAATTATTTTGTTCTGTACATCACACAATGACTCTTCGTCTTCTAAACGTGTATATGGCTAATAATTTTCGACATTTATAAATAACCCTTTGAGCCTCTTTAATTATTACTGTGTGTCAATGTTAGTTAGTCACGGTAAATAAGGATAAAGTCCTCTGGAGGGAAAAGTAATAGACTGAAATAAATATCCTTTTTGATTCTGCGTCATTACAATATAACAAATAAAAAATATCAGAAAGTTTTCCTCTATAGTCATTAGTTTTCCCACAAAACACGTGACTAACGGACAGTTAGTGCGGGCACTCCGTGGTCGTCATACGCGTAAAGTTGCTTCTGAGACTTCAGTCAGGATAGACGTATCAGTCTCTTTCTGACTCCATGGCTAAAACACCAGCCCAAAGACAATGTGAATGCAAACAACGTCTGAAGGAGCAAGGCAGTTATGCACAAGAAGGAAAAAATAAAAGTGACTATGAGGAAAGGAAGAGAAATACTGAAACAAACAAAACAAGGAAGAGAACACCTCAAAGCTGAATATAGGAGACATAAGCAAGCACAGCGGGCAAGACACAAGATAAGAGACCAAGAAGGGATTGATAAGGATACTCCATCAACATCAACCGCTTTCAAAAGCAAACGGTATTTCGGAAAGTGCAGAAAACGTGTTGAGGAAGCATTGCCGCAATCTCCACGTAAAAGAAAAGAAATGATTCGTAAGTTGCAGTTGAAGAGGGATTACATGTTGTAAAACCAAAGCATTCTGTCCCGGTATCAGGAAAACAACTATCAGAGGAACTTAAAAGTGCAATCATCAAGTTGTATCAGATGATTCAATATCTTACCAAGCTCCTGGAAGATGATTTTATTGAAATCCATATTCAGGGAGAAACAAAAGAAGTTCGCATTAGGTATCTAGTGGTAACATTAAAAGAAGCACATGCACTCTTTCTACAAGACCGAGTAGAAATGTCCGTGGGGTTGACAAAATTCGCTGACAAAATACGCCCTGCTCACGTGCGTCTTCAAAGTCAGATCCCACATAATGTGTGCACATGCATTATGCATGAAAATACGAAGTCTCTTCTCAAAGCATTGTGTAAAAATCACGTACTCACTGAGACTGAATTTCGTAAGTTCATAGCACAAGTGGTTTGTGATCAGAAATCGAGTGAATGTGTGCAGGGAGGATGCTCCAAGTGCCCGGGATTGAGTGGAGCAGACATTTCGGATAAACTTGCTAATTCTCCATGCGAATGGAAGCTGTGGAGTTCACGTAATGGAAGAATGGAAATAGAAGTTAAAAATGGGTCTGTAAAAGACTGCATTGAAGAACTGACCAATTGCCTGCCACGTTTCCTAAATTACGTTTATGTAAAAAGACAGCAATCCGAGGCCTTTAAGAAGGCTCGGGAAAATGATGCAATTAGTGAAGCTGTGATACAGATCGACTTCTCTGAGAACTACACATGCAAGGAGCAAATTGAAATTCAAGCTGCCCACTGGAACAATACACAGATCTCAATATTTACTGCTGTTGCCTGGTATAGGAAAGAAGATATTGGTGAAATTCAGAAACAATCTTTTGCTTTGGTGTCTGGTTATATTATGTATCGCATGACAAATATGCAGTTGATATTTGCTTAAGGAATATATTTTTGGAAATATTGGATATTGTTCCGAATCTTGAACTTGTGAAAGTGTTTTCTGATGGAGCTGCTTGTCATTTTAAGCAGAAATACACATTGAGCCATGTGACATATCTTTCCGAAGTATTTGGAATCAAAATTGAATGGCACTTCTTCGAATCCTATCACGGAAAGGGGGCAGTAGATGCGATTGGAGGACAAGTGAAGAGGATGGCATGAACAGCTGCGAAAGCAGGAAGCAGGATTCAGAGTGCTGAAGAATTTGTTAATACTGTTAGAAAGAAAACCAAAATATGTGTTCTTGAAGTTTCTCTGCCTGAAATTGAAGAAGCAAAAGAATTTCTCGACAAAAGATTTGAACGTATTTCATCTATGAAGTCCACTCAGCGGGTTCATTATGTGAAAGTATTAGGTTTAAATGTTGTGGAATATGCTTTTCTTTCATGTGCGGAAAGTGTCAGAATGATGCACAACTTTCGGAAATAAAAACAGTGTAGTGATATGCGCGTGTACTACTGCATTTAGCGTTCCTGCACTGTAAGGAGTCCAACCACTATAGTGTGTTACAGGTATGTGCTGTGTGCTCTCATGTGTCGTCTTTGTTATGGTTTTGAGTCAGCTTTTTATACTTGCAATGATGTAACTGTGATAAGAAATGAGAGCTGTCAACATCTGTTTATTCTGTTTATGTTGCATGACTTTAATGCTTCTCCAAAGGATATGATTATTGTCAAAACGATAAATGCAATTACACACCTGTATGTATTACATGTATGTAACGTATAATACGTATCACTATGATTTACCATATGTTATACCATGTAAAACAAAGACAAGGTATTACAATTTTCGCAAATGTTAGTCACAAACTCGTGTCAGTTAGTCACGCTGACCTTTTGAATAAATATCTCCAGATGAGAATAACATGCCAAACCTTTTTTCAGGTCATTTGAAAGCTTAGAAGTTCCTCTCTCAAGTGGTTTTTCAGAACAAATCAAATAAGAAAACTTTCAGAGAAAACGGAGGACAAACGTTTGAAGTTGGACCTACAGTTGACAAAAATGTCAGTCACGAAATGTTTAGCGCTCATTATTAAATAATTGTTTTACTTTTAAGGTTTTTATATTTCCTATCACAACCGCCAATGTATTCTCTGTCATCGTATGTCGTTAAAATAACATTTTTACACCTATATTGACCATTAGACAGACATTTTAGGAAGAAAATGTAGTGTAAATGTCAGTCACACGCGGAATTGCTCAAATGTAGGTGTTCTACCAGGATGTGCATCTAATGGATGGTTAATGAACACATTTTGTATTTGTTAACAAACGAATAAAACACAATTATAAAGTTCAACATGATTCTAAACAATTACCATATCAGAAAACAAATAGCAGAAGGTAACATAAAAACAAGAAAACAATATCTTGAATTGCTATACATGGCGATGAGCAACACCTCCAGCTGTTTTAGTAAGGCACAGTTTTTGCAGTATTTCTAAACACAACCACGTACTGGTTTTTTACACTTTTGTATACGATTTGGGTCTTCTTATCTCCTGAAGAAGGGCATATGTAGCACTTGGTGCATCTACAAACTCTACTGCATAATCATCTCCTGTATCAGGAATTGCAGGTTTGGTTAGTAGTTTTGCTCAAACATTAAAATATTAAAAGTTAGGAAAATGTCTGAAGTTTCACACAGAACGATAATGAATAGAGAGACAACTTTTCAGGGCATCGTCATAGCATGAAATTTGTTGGCACACAATAAAAAGGTCTCAGAATTAATTTTAGTGCAACTCATTAAATTATTTATGATTTACCATGATTTTTTAATATTTATTTGCCAAATGAATATTTATTTACAATTTACTGTGAAATTACTAATCCAGTGCACTGTTTCTGTGAAACTGATGTTAAAAGATTTATTTCAAGAATAAAACAAGGTCTGTTTTACCTTTCTGCAATATAGAAAGCCATATGAGAGGTAAAGGTCAAGAGTCCAAGCTCTGTGTGACTAGTGCTGGTAGGAATGTGATTATGTTTACAATAAGCAGGAAAGATATATGAGTGGTAGGAAAGTTACTAGTTTGAGACATAACCAGTGGCATACGTAAGTGTTCAATGAACACAGAGTAATAAAGGTACATACAATGCTACAGGACCACCACTGGATCAAAGTGCTTGAGACAACACATAATAGTTATCTTCCCTCTACTGTTTACCCTGCATTCCACAGAGCCAGACTCATACAATAAGTTTACACGCATTTTATGGAAGGCTACAATACACAACAGGGGACAGGAGTTGCCAAGAATGGGGAGAGTTTAACACTGAGCTTGTTTCCTGTATTATTGTACTGTAGAGACAAGGTGCATGGCTGTAGAGAGCGTCCTTCGAAAATGCTGAAAATAGCTACATGTTTTCATCGTGCAGAGGAATTCAAATGTGAGGGATATCATGTGTTTGGTGCATATCAAAAGATTATAATATAAATTATATAATATTAGTAGGGCTAGGAAGTTCATGCATTTGCATGTTTTTTCATAGGGGTTTAAAATGTATGCTTTTACATTATGTGCACAAATTATGGAATTTTCAGTTATTTGGACATGATTTTATGGTGCATATAACTGCATATTTTCCTGATTTTTTATAAATGCATAATATTTCAATATTATAGCCCTTATATTGCATATTTTAATGATTTTTATGGTTTTTTGTTATTGTTTTCCGTCTGGATAATTTTTTTTTCGTATTGGTAATATTGCATATGATGGTACAACTGACGAAGATTTCAATATTATATTATAGCATATTATTGCATATTTGTTATTTTTATTGTTCTTATTATTTTTCCATCTGTATAATATTTTTCACATTGGTAGTATTGCACATGATGATGTAACTCGCGAGGTGACGAGAACTAATGCTGAGTCATGTTGTCATGCAGTGAATCCCCTGTTTCCATCCTTTCATTATATGTATGTGCGCAGAGAATAATCAGTTTGTTATCTGAGAGGTTTATATTAACAAAGATAAATTGCAGGTCAACGTTTCGAGCAGTACAATTATATCAATACTTGTCTGCCCACCAGTAGTTGTGTCATAGTCTTCAAACGTAACAGTGTTGTGAACTGGTTTCCACCAAATTAAATTAGGCGTATAAAATATTAAAAAACTGTTCAAATGCCGAAAATAAAACCAACTTCGTGTGCTAGATTAATTAATTTACAGAACGAGTTTTCGATTTAATATCTACAGATAATAAGGTACTGTTTTGAGGAGTGTGTGAGAAAAATGTAGGAAGTGAGAAAAGATTTCAAATAGTTCAGCATATAAACACACAAACAAAGAACCTGTTCAAAAGTAGCTAGTAGTGTGTTTAGGAAGCAGGGTTACTGAGTTTTCCTATGACTTGTGCCAAGCATTTTTAGCTGCTGATATTCCCTTGTTCAAAATTAATAATCCGACATTTAAAAACTTTCTTGCCAAATACACTCGACAACATGTGCCTGAAGAAAGTACACTGCACAAGACTTATGTAGGACATTGTTACAATAATGCATTGTCAAATATACAAAATGAATTAGCGGATCAGTTTGTGTGGTTGTCTGTTGATGAAACCTGTGATTCTGAGCGACGTTCTATTGCTGATATAATCGTGGAGGCCTTAAATAATGAACAAAAGACTACACCTTATCTTCTTATTGTGTGCAAATTTCGGCCACTGACAATGTGACTGTGACCCAGTTTGTGATGAACTCTGAAATCACTATGGCCTTGTGGAATCAAATACGATCGGTTACTTATATTTGTTACTGATGCAAGTCCTTATATGGTAAAATCAGGACAAACTTTGGAAGGTATTTTTCCTAACTTAATTCATATAACTTGTTTGGCACACGCTCTTCATCGCATTTCTGAGACAATAAGTGATTCTTTCCCATTGGTAGATAGATTTGTGTCCAGTACAAAGAGAATTTTTGTTAAATCTCCTAAAAGAGTTAAGTTGTTTAGATCAACAGCATCTAATATCCAACTTCCTCCTGCACCAGTGTTAACTCGATGGGGAACATGGGTCCATGCAGTTTTATATTATGCTGAGCACATAGAAATGGTCAAAGAGGTTGTTAATTCATTGAACTCGAAAGATGCTTCATTAATAGCAACTGTGCAAAATATTCTGTCAGGCACTAGGTTAAAAGAGGATCTTAGTTTCATATTTGCCCATTTTTCTTTCTTACCAACAGCCTTAATGGCATTGGAATCTGTAGGATCTCCTTTGCATGAATCAGTTACTGTCTTTGAAAAAACAATATGTGATCTAAGTTCGGTTCCTGGTAGCATAGGACAAAAAGTGAAAGAGAAAGTGAATTATGTAATTTCAAAAAATTCTGGTTATAAACAGATGTGCGATATCCGAGACATCCTCGAAAGAAAACCATCTGTCACACCAAGAGACTTGACTCTCTCTGTGAAGCAGTTAACATCATTTAAATATGCCCTGATAACATCTTGTGATGTGAAGAGAAGTTTTTCACGTTACAAAAGTGTTGTGCAAGGCAACAGACAATGTTTTACAGTTGAAAATGTTTGCAAAGTGTTGGTTGTGAACTGCAATTTAGCAGTTAATACTAGCAGCAGGACCACTTCTGCTTCAACCTCTAAGGAATAAGGTAACTTTATTTATTATTTATAGTAATTCGTCTTGTCTACTGCAAAGGGACATTAATTGTTTTAATTAAATAGTGCATATTTCTTGGCATATTTTCAAGTTTTTAAGAGCATATTTGCATGCCTATTTCAGTGTTTTTTAGAGCATGAACTTCCGAGCCCTAAATATATATTAGACTGGATAGGAAGCACTGTGATTCTTGTGTAAAGCATGATGAAATCACAAGAAGAAAAAGGGCAATGGAAGTAAAAATGAAAGTGGTGTAAAGAACAAGTCATTTAAAGATTCACTGAGCTGTGCCAAAGAGTTAAAGAAGAAAAAGAAGAATTTGTAATGTCCACTGTTATAGGCATACACGCTAGAAAAGAACCTGCGCAGAAACCATGTTTCTTTGCTGCACATGGTGCTAGTGGTGGGGGTCAGTTCTGTTTCGGCAGCGCACGGTGCAGATCGGCTCCCTACAAGCACATGTTACACTTGCAGTTTTGTAGTGCGTTCCGTGTAAAACTTTATAACAAGTTTTTGTAAGTATTTTTGTGGCTAATAGCGAAAGTGCTTAACATGACTAGTAAAACAAGCACATCTGGTCGGTCATTGAAAAGTGATGCTCGCAATATTGTTTACAATGTTGCTAATTACTTGAAAGATAAAAAGAATGAATTGAAATTGAGTTACAACGTTGCTGCATCGACAAGTGAAGTTACAGGAGTTTCCATTAGTTTAGTGAAACGCATCATAAAGGAAGGGACTACGTCTTTGTCTACCACTGGTCAGGTCAAATTCTCAACGCCGAAAGGGAAGGCTAGGGAAAGGAAAAAGAAAGTGGAAGTCGATACATTTACTGAGGGTATAGTTTGAAGGAAAATACACAAATATTATGCAGTGAAGAAAGCAGTGCCAACGATACAGAAGCTCAAGCATGATTTGCAGAGTGATGGCAGTTTGGTATGCAGCAGGGAATACCTGAGGAAACTGGTTTTGCGATTAGGCTTTAAATGGAAAAAAATGTGCTTCTAAACGGCAGCTCCTAATCGAAAAGCCTGAAATTGTGTCCTGGCGTGCTAATTACCTGCGAACTATTTGTAGGTACCGTGAACAGAAGAGGAATATTGTGTATTTAGACGAAACATATATAAATGCTTGTCATACCGTCAGTTCTTGTTGGCAGTCTCCAAATGAGTTAGGGATTACAAAGCCTATGGGTAAAGGACTCACACTGACAATTGCCCATGCGGGAGGAGAAAACGGGTTTGTGCACAATGCTTTGCTAATGTTCAAATCTAAACAAAAAAACGAGCGATTATCACGACGATATGAATGCTGTAAATTTTACAAAATGGTTAGAAATGCAAGTTATTCCTAATTTGCCCAGTAACTCTGTTGTCGTGATGGACAGTGTTCAGAAAAATAAAAGGCCAACAATGACGACGCTGAAAAAGGATGTAATGCAGTGGTTAAGGGACAACAGTGTGTCGTTCAGCAGCAATATGCATAAACCAGACTTATTGCAGTTAGTGAAGTCAGTGCCCAAAGAAAAGACGTACGTAATTGATCAGATCCTCAATGCACGTGGCCATGAGGTATTGCGTCTTCCACCATATTACGCCGATCTAAATCCAATAGAGTTGGTATGGGGAGAAATAAAGGGAGAAGCTGCACAAGATTTGTCCAATGCAACTTTAAGTGCAAAGCAAAAGCTCTATGAGGAGCTTTTCCGTGAATATTCCAGAGATAAGTGGAGAAAGTGCTCTGACCATGTACGAAAAGTGGAAGCAACATACTGGAAATCAGATGGACTAATGGATGATGTCATTGACAGTTTCATCATTAATGGTGGAGACCACTCAGGCTCAGAAGAATCTGTTACCGACACAGCTTCTGAATTAGATTCAGAATCGGAAAATGAAGCGGACTAGTGTAACTCGGCCTAGCGGACTGCTGCTGCCTGCTGCTTACCCCTCCCAGTTCAGTCACGTGAGCACCAACACCTTCCGAGGTTCTTATCTAACTTGTAGACCTATAAAAGTTTTTTGGAAAGTCAATAAACCCTCAGAAAAGTATTATCATCCTTCAGTGAGAAATTGGATGAACAAAAACATACCAGGTTAGGAACATAATTTTTTGTGAGTTAATTTCCTCTTAATTACAAGTAATTATTAGGGACAAGCATAATTCGCGATCATGATAACGGGATTTTCTTCGCGAATTTTAAGATTACTTTCATTAAAAACGGTAATGTTTAGTTTTTAGTAAACCGTCATTTTTTACATGTTGACGTTTCCTGAGTACAATAATTTTAAATGACTTGGTAAACTTATCTGCATAGTTTTCCCTTTATCCCGATAATACGTATATAAAGTACGGTGCGGGTGACGATCGCCAATGGTTATGGAAGAACCGTTCAGAGAAAATACAAGTGGTATTTGTTGAAGTTCCATGTTGATAGCTAGTACATACACACACTCGTCCGGAAGTCTCAGAGGTTCTTTGTTAGCGCATTGCCTAGCGCGTCTAATTCAGTTTGTTGTTTGTTTCTTCCGCTTGTTCCTTTTATGTTTACGGCGTGCGTACAGAAAGCGGTCAAAGTTGATACTTATACACTGGGGACACACGAGCGTAATCTTCGCGTCCGCTTTTACGCACTTAATATTTGTGCGCGTATGAGATCTAAACACACGCGACTGAAACACTCGCGTTCTATCGCCCGTTCAGTTCTCCAAGATGGAAAGTTATTGCTGTAATGGGCTTTGCCTATTTCGTATTAAAAAGAAGGGAAAAAAGGAAGATGGTGGATACACAAAATTAACAGCGAGAGGCATTTGCACGACAATTTTTACACACTGTATCCTCCACTCCGTGAAGATAGTGACATCTTTAACTACTTTCGAATGTCAGCTTGATCATTTAATGAACGTCTTTCAAATGCTTGTCCTTGCATACATCACAAGTGGTATCCCGTAACACAGGACGAATTTCAACCTCACTTATTAATCGCTCTGTATCCATCTTTGTAATTGCAGAGGCTCTCGGAAAAGCAGAACACAACCGAAACGCGCTGAATGTGAAGTGCTTCACTTGTTCTCTGGTTATGCTAGTCAGTTGAATACGCACGCAGCTTGCAGATTACGTGCGTTCTAGCATTTCAATTCTGCTCCCCGCTAATCCTGCGGACACACAAGGGTTTATTTTGCGTGCGCTTTACGCATATAATATGCGCACAGCTTAGCTTCACTAGGCGTCTAATGGAACAGCACACATGCTCAGCGCGTAACCAAGGTCACGAGATCAAAACGCACGTAAACGTGCGCTTTGGCGGGAAGCAGAATTGAAATGAGTTAATGCCAACATTTACGAAATTATCGTGCAATACCTACTTTAGCGCGTAATTTAATATCCACTTCAGCACATCATTTTGTTTAAAGTACCGTATAATAGAACATTTCTATTTTTGTATAATGCCATGGTGGCAAAACTTGTGTTTAATTTTACTTAAATGTATGCAATAGTGAAATATCTGCGGCTTACTGGTGTTTCGATAGAGGTCTAGTGGAAAAAGCCTTATTCAGGAAAACAATGCTGTAGGGTTTCAAATGTGAAAAATCTAAGTTCAAAAAACACTCCAACGCGTAAAGTATCCTCATATACTGGAAAATTATATTTAACTCCCTGTCCCTAAACTCTAACATATGATCTCATTTCTAATTCACTTTCATTCTTTTCTATAGGGGCAGGATATATTTATCACATGCCCAAACTGTTCGTGAAAAATATGTAGGGGATTTGTCAAATTCACGGCTACAAGCTGTGAAAGGAAAATTGGAGGGGAAAGATATTAATGTTTTCTGTGATGAAATCACCAATAAAATGAGGAGATGTGTATTTGCTGTACTGTTCAGAACTCTTACACCTTCCAGGCCTGATCTTTTTGTAGCTGGTGTTCATTTTTTGGACAGTGCACATGGCACACACTGCATTCAGGCCATTCTTGAGAGTTTCATTTGAGAGTGTTTGATATCTACTGGTATTTAGCACTTGAACATTTAGATCAATACTATGCTTTAAGAGGTAGAACTGGAGCTGAAAAATCCAATGCCACAGCTGGGATTTGAACCATAGACCGCCACTTACCAGAAGGGCACTGTAACCATTCAGATACTGTGATAACCTGCCAGAATGACATTGAATTCTCCAACCAATTCGTATTTCTCCCAGTAAACCAAAAGGCTGTCTCACATCAGAGGCAATTACCCCAATGGTGACTTACTATCGTAAGTACATTAAGTCGCAGGATTAAATAACCTTCACATGGTAATTATTATTTATTTGTGTCAACAAACTTACTGTTGGCATTTTTAAACACACAATCCATGTGTGGAAAATTTTAGAGAGGTGGAATTGGAACTGAAAAATTCAATGCCACAGCTGGGATTTGAACCACAGACCCTCCACTTACCAAGCAGGTGCTCTAAACATTAAGCTACTGTTATTAACTAATAGTCTGTCACATGATAGGAGAAAAGATGTAGAGAAAAGAATAAAGGATTTGGCATGGCATGCATTAATAAACTTACAAATCTGGTTTTAAAAGATCCTGGACATGAAGCCAACACCCAGTTCTGTTATGATGAACCCAACTTGTGCCCTGTGAGCCAACTCCCCGCAGGAAGAGCTCAGAACGAGCGAGCAGTGCCATCACTGGCTGATTGGGTAACATCCCTGTACCAAACCTCTTGTAACACCATGGACACCCAAGGTCCACAACACTAATCAAGGTGCACCAACCTTCCGCTGGACAAGTCAAGTTTAAACATGAGAAGTAACCTCCCACACATTTCACAGTATTGTGACATTAATTTAAAAATTACTCAAACCATACTCCTTGCATTTTCTTCAGATTCTTCAAATATATCAACACAAATTACTATTTTTAAATATGGAAGTATTTCTAATTGAGGAAAGGCATATATGTCAGTAGGCAATGAGAGAAGAGTCAATACATGTGCTTTTGTTTACACATAGAATAAAATAAGGGTAAACTAGGTATAACTAAAACCATCCTGAGATAGCTGAAGAGCCAATGTGTAAGACAATAAGTAAACAAATTATGTCACAATTACTAGTATATGCAAATTCAGAAATGTATGGAAGGACCTAAGATCATTCCTATGGTGTATCTTTCTGGCTGAAATTCTGTTAATGATGCCACAAAATAAATCAAACATCTTCAATTACAAAGAAAATATTAGTAATAAGTAAAGAAGTCAGTGGTCACAGCATACCATTTCTTTTCATATATCAGACTTAATCCAAGTGGAAATAAGCAATGAATCATTATTATAATATTTTATTGAAAAATATACATTAGGACATTTAGTATTTACTTTTTTATGAGAATGCACATACAATATGTATCACATACTTTCACTCCAAGTTCCTGCTACAGGAAAATTATGATTTTATGCATATCTCTCATTTTCTCTGCACAAAATTCTCCAATTGTTTATATTCTGTATTTCTCCCCTTTCTTTTTAATCTCTAATAGCACCACATACCCATAGCTTAACACAGAGAGAGGCATTACTCTCACTGTTAATGCTATTTTTAGCACCATTTAAGCTTACAGGCAGCATAATATTTTTTTCTTTCTTTCTCTGAGAAAAATACCTTAAAAATTGCTTAAACAGTTCAAAAGCATGTATACTTATTTTGTACTGCAATTTTCATGTATACTTACAGAACAGGAAGAGACAATTACTTCTTATTTAATGACATGAAAGCATTTTTACACTCTTTGAAAAGGATAAAAACTGAATATATCCAACTGGAAATTTAACTCCTGTCTATTTTTTTATGCTGGAATATGAATTTTGTGCATACTAGGAAGTTCTGTGAATTTGCTCAAACACCAAATAATTCTTAATTGGTCTGAGCATCTAAAAAACCTTGCCATTCACATATTTCTGGTATACCTTGAGACCCTTTTTTCTCAACAGAAGCTAAGGCAGATGAAAGCAACCTTTTTAGTGCCGCTCAGCCTTTAATGTGGTGTCATCAGCAATTTCCAATTCACTGGTAGAAAATTGTACTCACTTGCATTGTTATGAAGGGTTAATCACATATGCAGAACAATACTTCAGAATGTAACTTCTGGACAACACACTAAAGCACCATATAATGTGCCTTGCAATGAACTGAAAGAAAGCCAAATACAAGATTATGTAGAAAAATCCTATCTATTACTTAATTACACTGTCACTTCCAATTGCAATTGTGATATATTACACACAAAGACACATTTATTGTGGTTTAGGAGAGAAACCAGTGCAAGCCCTTTATAATGGACTGCCTTAGAGTAGTATTATTTTCTAAATTATTTTGAAGTTGGGGTTGAGTTTATATGCCTGTCGACAGCCAGGTAATTAGGATTATTTTAAAGTATGAACCACTTTTAAATGTCACAACAGTTCTGTAGATCACATTGCTTTTGTTCCCTTAAAAAGCTAACTTACAATCTTTCATATTTTAATATCACTTATATTTTACAATAGAATTAATTATTAACATTATTTCATTCAATTAATTGTATACCAGTATTCATTAGTTAAAGTTCTTAGAAAAAATTCATGCTTATACTTTTTTTTTAATAATTCAAGCCTATTAGAATTCAAATAATCTTTGACTTATTAACTAAAATGATACATGAATGCTGAATGTTTATAAGAATTCCTAATATTTATTATACAACTAGAACAATTAAATCTTTCTGATTCAAGAATAACACATTTCCTAATGTCCATTTCAATATACTCTGTCAAACAAATACAATAATTGAGAGGTAGAACTGGAACTTAAAAAATCAATGCCACAGCTAGGATATGAACAGCAGACCCTCCGCTTACCAGGCAGGTGCTCTAACCATTAAGCTACTGTGACAACCTGCCAGAATGACATTGAATTCCCAAACCAGTTCATATTTCTCCCGGTAAATCACAAAGGCAGTCTCACATCAGAGACAATTACATCAATGGTGACTTACTATTGCAAGTACTTCATGTCTCGGGATTAAATAACCTTTAGTTTCATGAACTTACTTTTTATCTGGATGTATTTCGAAGACCATCATCTTCATTATCAATGAGAAACTGCTGATAACAAATACAACCTGAGAAACCTGCTAACTGATTCATTAAAGGGTACAATACAGGTCACTTTAAAATCTGGTGTGCACCAAATAAAATGTTGTTGTTAGCTAATGCTGGATTTCTGACAATGAAGTCATTAATCCTCTTGCTCTCCAATATTTTTAACTGATGGATGGGGCACTAGAAGTGGCATATTTGAAGGTGGTCTCAGTCCATTTCCTGTTGCAGATCACATAAAGGACTGAAACCGAAATTATAATGTCAATATGCAACGGGGTGGCACCGTGGCCAAGCGGTTAGCGCGCTCGCCTACCACCTAGGCGGCCCGGGTTCGATCCCAGGGACCCGCATGTGGTATTCGTGGTGGACGAAGCGGCGTCAGGGCGGGTTTTCTCCGGGTGCTCCGGTTTCCCCCGCCATCTCATTCCACCGGTGCTCCATCTTCATTCCATGTATCATCAGTGTCACCGCCTGCGGTGCCATAGTAGTAAAAGCGGGCGTTAAACACTACAACAACAACAACAACAAATGCAACGCAACACACACTCGTCTTGAATCGAGTCAAGATAACGCACGTGCAACTTGGGAGTTGTACGTAAGCTAGCGCGTATGCATAATTTGGCTGTTGCTAAAGGGTGACAAAGTTAAAGTGTTATAACGTTGTAGTTAAAGTTACAAAGTTACATTCTATTTAAATATCGTCGGCAGTTCTCTACAAATCTGGAAATTTACAAATAAAGTGATATGTTGGTTAATTCTTCGTTTGGTTCCATTCCTACCATAACTCACGCATACATTGCAGATTAGGGCCTCTTGCTAGAGCTAGTCCGGACACCAAACACGAGATCTTATAGGTCTTAAAGGCGACGTCTTCGACGGAGAGGAGCGTTTGCGTCAGGACAGAGTGGTGAAGAATAAATCCCAATTCTGTTCAAATGTTCTGCCAGACAATCATGTCCAGTAATCAACCTGAAGGTTGCAACTGTCGTTTTTTGAGGATACTCAGGAATTACTGTTTGAATGTTTGGGAGTTCCCATCTTTAATTTTTTTGATTTTTCATAGTAATATTTTCCAATAATTTTTTTAAATTCAGAGTTGACTAATCCTTTAGCTGCATAAAATGGTAGATTAACTATAGATTTCTGTACACTGCCGGTACCCTTTTTTGCAAGAAAATCAGCTTTGTCATTACCACTCAGTCCACAGTGAGCTGGTATCTATTGGAAGACTAGCTTTTGAAGTGTTGTTAGGTGAGTAAGAATTTTTCCAACATTCTATAATGATTTGGTTTTTTGGTGACAACTTGCAAGTAATTGCTATAATTGCTGCCCTGGAATCTGAGAGTGCTTGATGAAAATGTGAGTAAAGATTTTGGAGGGCCAGATTGCCCAAAAACATACATTGGCCAAACAAAAAGGTGCCTGAAAACAAGACTTAAAGAACACATCAGAAACATACAACTCAAACTAATTGGCAAATCAGCCGTAGCCCATCATTTCTGGTCAACTCAGTACACCATAAAACAGGATATAAAATTATTAACCCAATCACATATATATAAAGCCTACTCAGAAAACCAAGAAATCAAATTTAAATCCCCTAGCATGTGGGGGGTGACAGCTTAATGCTTTAAACATCATTTACAATCAACCAAAAAGTATTTTTGCTGAGAATTTGCATGCACAATATCAAAAGCATAAACTTGCCAGTTCACTTCATTTGCCTCTGCTGTAGCACACATCACACCTTTTGGTAACTTTTGTTTTATTTTTGGTGGAGAGAATATGCATAGGAAATTGAGCTCATGATTTTGCCTGTAATCTCATAGGGGTTGTTCTACAAAAAGGTTGACCTTGAATGAATACTCAGGCAGCTGGCTCAGGGTCCATGTATTCCAAAGAAATTGAGCACCAGATGGCATCTGTGACACATGCTTGTTCAGAAGCTCTTTACAAACACCACTACCTGCGGTAAAATGCTAGGCAACAAGGTTTTAGCCCAATTACAGTCACATTGTTTTTTCTGTTTCCTAATATGAACACATTTTGAAGGGCCTGGTGTGCCATCATGGATTTCATAATTATTTTCCCCATTGCTTTCTGCACTAGATTGATTATGACATCAATAGAACTTTCTTCAGACTCACTTTCAGATTCAGAAAAATCACCACTTTCACTATCACTGTCTAATATCAGCTATCAGTTTTCTCAAACTCTCCTTGGCATCCACACAGATTCTTTTTGCAACCATTATGGCTACTCACATGAGTGAAATAATAGTAAGAATAAAATTATTATTTTGATTGAAACACGTTGGCAAGGTCATGCTGAAGGAATTACAAACATCGCATGTCAGCACTTCATTCCATATGTATAGAAATAACATCTGTGAGATGGAACCTAAGCTACATGTAGTTATGTAGAGCAGTACAACATTGCAGCCAAGTTTGTCATATGATTCATATGCCAAAAAAAGCACATGCAAGCCCTGATTGTCAAATGATGCAAATGGGTTGAAACATGTAAAATCTATTGCTGAACTGATAATTTGGGAAAAAATACACATAAAGAAGAATGTTCAGCTAGCCATGAATTTTGAAATCCAAGTAGACAACATCCTGAAGTTTACATTCACAACCACAGCACAGTCACAACCACAACAGATTCTTCCTCTCAAGTGCCATTTGTGAAACCATAGATAATGAAGATGATGGTCTTCAAAACGCACCCAGATAAAAAGTAAGTTAAGTGAAACTAAAAGTGTCTATAGGTCGACTCAAATACTTCTACAAATCATTTAAAAAGTTTCACTGTTCATATCATTTGGTGTATGTTAAGTGGAATCATAGTTCAGTAATACATTTATTACTTTCATTTTTTGGAACACCCATTTCTAAGACCCTCCCAATTTTTTGGCTAAAATTCCATTAGAAAAATTTTGTCCTATTTTCCTATATATATTGTATTTATATATACAGGTGGCCCCCTTGAATCTCCCTGATTTTAACTTATTTTTAAAACTTCTCTGTTTGCAGATATTGTGTTCCAGTTTGAAGTGGACAGGGGAAATAGTCAAGTTTTACCAGTATTATTTTGAAATTCTGAATTCATCACTGAGTGGTGCCAGTGTATGTATTCAATGCAAGTGGAGGCAGTTTTATGCTATGCAGAGTACAAGTCTATCATTATAGTGCAAAGACAATTTAGGTGTGTGTTCCAGAAAAATGCTCCTGATCCAAAGATCATAAAAGAATGGACTACAACATTTTTAGCTACAGGCAGTATGCAAAAGCGATATGGTGGAGGTCAGCCCATATCTGAAGAGTGAGTAGAAGTTAGAACTGCCTTTATTCGTAGCCCACACAAATCCATAAGGCATGCATCACGTGAACTGCAGATGCCCCATGCAACACTACAAAGGGTTCTACAAAGCGACTACGGTTATACGCATATAAGTTGCAACTTCTTCATGAAATCAAGCCACAAGACAGACTAAAGCGACAGAATTTTGCAGCTGCCATTCTGGAGCATATCAATCAAAGCAATGATTTCTTGAGTCTTGTCATGTTTTCGGACGAGTCAACTTTTCATATATCTGGGAAAGTTAACCGACACAACGTTACAATATGGGGTTCAGAAAACCCACATGTCATCCAGGAACATATATGAGACAGCCCTAAAGTAAGCGTACGGTGTGGTCTCATGAAGGACATAACTGGTCCTTTCTTCTTCATAGAGACAACTGTTACAGGCATTATGTATTTAGACATGCTTGAACAGTACGCATTTCCCCAGATAGCATACAAGCAGACACACATAATCTTCCAACAAGAAGGTGCGCCACCTCACTGGAGCCACTTTGTGTGTACATCTCTGAACAATGCTTTTCCAAACTGCTGTATCAGACACAACAGCCAATAGCTTGGCCTCCTCGATGGCCCGACATAAGTCCATTAGATTTTTTCTATGGGGTTATGTAAAGGACATTATGTATGATACCAAAGTACCCGACATTAACGTCTTACGTACATGCATCGTAAAAGTAGTAGCAACCATCACACCAGATATGCTGGAGCAAACCTGAACTGAAATTGAATTTTGTTTGGATATTCTGCATGCAACCCAAAGAGCACACATAGAAACCTGCTGATTATTTTCAAGAAAATATTTGAGTTGTACTTTTCAATAAAATTTATAAAATTGTCCTGGTGTCTTTGATTTTAATTTGCAAAGCAATGGAAATCAGGAAGATTCAAGGGGGACACCCTGTATATTTATTGTCAATATGGTTTAATTTTACACAGCTGTTTATATACTTAAGATAAGCCTCTCAATGAGTGCAAAAAATTCTCATTCCTGTGTATAGCGTTCTATCGGGAATATCTTGAGGAAGTTGTAAAATTTCCATTATAGAGTATAAGAAGATCAGACAAAAATTTTTCAGGTATTCTGTTTGGTGGAGTTGTCTTAAAAGAGTACACTAGCTCTGGGAAGATGCAAGAACATACAACATTGAATTCTGGTGCAACTGTAGCAAGAGTAATGAGACGAGATCTCGTTTTGTCTGGAGAGCTTTCATTATTTTAGCTGAATACAAAACAGTTTTACCATTATGGGATACACCAAGATACTGGATAGTGTCATTTGATTATAGCAAAGGGAGAAGCTGAGTTTGCCCTTTTCTATGAGAGTCATACTGAAAGTCATGAACAATCCATTGTTAAAATTCAAAATCCAACAATGTAACAAAAGGAACTGCAGGATCATAATTTACAGACTTTACACCACATGTTGCCGTATTGTGATGTGATTAGCTTCTTTCGCGTGATCACAGGCAGTTTTCCAAAATGGTGGACATCAATATTTCGTTTTGACACTATGTTGTAATTTAATTCCGTGTTAAAGAGGGAAAATCTGCTTCTGAAATTCAGCAGACTTCAACTGTCTGCATCGATGCTAGCATTGTTAGGAGGTGGGTGAAGCATTTCAAAGGTGGGAAAAAGAGTATCCAAGATGAGCCTCGTAACAGTCGCCTGCACACAGTCTCCAAGGATCACAACAGGAAAGAGTTAATGAGATCATTGCTGCACATCTTACAATAGGACATAGCGCAATGCAAGAAACAATACAAAGCTTAGGTTATCGAGAAGTCTATGCTCATTAGATCCAACATTTATTAACAAAGACTACAGAGAAGAATCATCAGTCAACACCTTCAGAGATTTCAAAAAGGAAGGTGATGATAATTATATTTATTTAAGCAACAAACTTACTGTTGATGTTTTTAAACACAAGAGCCATGTGTGGGCAATGTTTGAGAGGTAGAATTGGAACTGAAAAATTCAATGCCAAAATCGGGATTTGAACCATAGATGCTCTGCTCACTAGGCAGGTGCTCTAAGTATTAAGCTACTATGACAACTTACCAGAATGACACTGAATTCTCCAACTGATTCATATTTTTCCCAGAAAACCACAGAGGACGTCTCACATCAGAGACAGTTACCCCAAGGGCAACTTGCTATAGTAAGTACTTTATGTCTCAAACATTGCCTACACATGGCTTGTGGGTTTAAAAACAACAACAGTAAGTTTGTTGGCATAAATAAATAACTACCATCTAAAAGTTATTTAATCCTGGGAAATAAAGTACTTATGATAGTAAGTCACCCTTGGGGTAATTGTCTCTGATGTGAGATACCCCCTATGGCTTTTTGGGAGAAATACAAATCGGAGAATTTAATGTCATTCTGGCAAGTTGTCACAGTAGCTTAATGGTTTGAGCAACCACCTACTGAGTGGAGGGTCTGTGGTTCAGTTCCGATTCTACCTCTCAAAAGGAAGGTGATGATTTTTTAATGAGTATTGTAAGAGGCAATGAAAGTTGGTTCCATCATTATGAGCCTGAAACAAAATGCCAGAGTACGGAATGGAGTACCAGTTGGATTTGCCATCAAAGAGGAAAGTGAAGACAGTGCCATCTGGTAGGAAGGTTATGGAGAGCATCTTCTGGGATGCAAGGGTTGCATTTTGGTTGATTTTCTTGAGCCTGGACAAACCAGAAATGCTGCCTGCTATATCCAGACACTTCAGAAGCTCCATCGTGCATTGTGTGATACACACCCTGGAAAGATCACTCCGCAACAGAATAATGCACGTCCTCACTCTGCCTGTGTCACAATAGAGAAGGTCAGAACATTTGGGTAAGAAACTCTTTAACATCCTCCCTACAGTCCAGACTTTGCACCCTCCAACTATCTTTTTCTTAGTTCTGTTAAGGAACAGATGTGAGGTCAACATTACAAGACAGTGGAGGATATTTAAAAAGCAGTGCATCAGTGTCTTCGTACAGCTGGAATGGAGTTCTATCATAAGAGTATTTTCAAACTTGGAGAATGATGGGGAAAATGTGTGCAAAGAAATGGAGACTATGTTGAGAAGTGAGAGAGGTCTATAGATTATGATGATCAGGGAAAGTACCTTGGTTGGTTGGGAAATGAGGTACACAACACACAGACCATTGGCGCACAGCAGAACCGGTTTGTTCCTGCCAGTGGCGCGTAGCTGTAACGTGCAGTGCTACCTGTGTTCATTTAGATACAAAACCAATAGTACAACACATGATAGTGACTTAATTGTTACCATTACAATGCACTACAATATACATTCTAAAGCTTTCAAAGCAAAATCTTCTCTTATTGTCACGCAAACATGATTTGTACATGGAAAAACTTCAGTTTACGTCACAGGATGTGACAGGTGCAAAACGAAAATATTGGATGTTATCTGCAGGAAATAAATAAACAGTTGATGCAGCTGGTTTTCCTTCTAAGGCATGCCGAATATCTTGTATGACGGAATACCCAGTATTTTTCAGTAGAACAGAGTAACTTCTGTTTTATTTTTTCGGTGATCGATGTAGATGGAGCTTTATTAAGTCTTTCTGACAGTTTCTGAACTAGCTCAAGAGCTTTGGGCATTTCTGTGTGACATGTCTGCAGATGTGTGATTGTAACAGAAATATGCCCAAAAGAGTTGTTTATAAACTGGAGCTTTCCAGTAAGTGATCAGACAGCAGTGATTTTATTGTTCCAATTGCTGAACAGTCCGTACTGTCGAAGGTATTAACTATTTTAGCGATTGTAGTACAATGTATGGCATAATATGACACCGCATTGAGCCAGGTTCCCCACCTTGTAATGACAGATTGTGGAGGTAAAAGTACCCCTGGTGCCATTGCTTTAAATTTCAGTATTCTTGCCAGAGCCTTCAGGAATGTTCTCTTCATATTTGAAATGAATTTATCTACGTCATCATAAGATGACCGAATCTCCTCCACCACCCTGTGGCAAGCATGCACCAAGCACGTTAATTGAATCATGTTTGTGTAAGTTTTCCGAAGCTTGTGTCTTTATGTCTGTACACTGTTGACTCGTATGCACCACAGATGCCCGATCAGTCGCGTGGACGTCATGTGCCGTCACATCACATGCATACATTGGTTGCAGTTAACCTGTGTTCACTGCAGAGCGCTACTATGCCAACCAAGGTACTATCCCTGATGATGATGTATTTGGTTTATCTAGAAAGTAAAGGTAAGATTTCTGAAAAATTGTTGTTTACTACTTTCAGTATGATCCTCGTATATTTATTAATCTGGACTTGTTGACATTGATTTCCAAGCCTATGTCATAAAAGCCTTTGCATGTAAGTTTTGTAAGGCATTTTGTGGATTCAATATCTCTGTCCACTATAACAGAATCATCAGTAGGCTTCTGTTCTGGTTGCATGTTATTTGCATTTCACTTACATTTGCAGAGGGGTTTTGTGAAGTAGCACACTTTGAGCAGGAGCTGGACAGTCATGTCACCTTATAAAAGGTCACTGTAGCAATGTGTTGCCCTCCCCATTCCTGCCTTGTCTACTGTAAACCAACATGAAGTGCAAACGAATAAAGTAAAATAGTCTCAAGGTAACATTGTTTGCAACTGGGTTCAGACCCTAAACATCAGATAAACTCATAATTGTGATGCTAGAGATTCCAGATACTAATTTGAAGCCATGTTCTTTGAAAAATTCCATAGAAGAAAGTTCCTGAATGATATAATTTGTAACTAAGTTATAAAGAATCTGTGATAAAGGATAGTCTTGCACTACTCCTGTTAAAAGTTTAGCAGAACCAGTCTTCTGATGGCTTATTTCAATCCAGATGGAGTTCACTTCTTGTAATTTACAAATTAAATTTGCTAAATTAGAAGGTATCTCTAAAGATGACAATGTTTTCCTCTAGGCCTTATGTATATCTAAAAAAGTTAAGGACACATTTCTCCTCTTGGCTTTTGCATCTTTTAATATAGAATTGAGGAGGGATGTATTTATCAAAGTGCCAGGAGCGTTTGTGAATACTCATTGAAATTTGTTTAAGGAAATGACTTCTCATAAATATCTGACTAAAACACACACTATTAATCTTCTAATAGTAATTGAACAGATGGTAATAGGCTTCCAGCTTCCTAAATAATTTTCATCACCACTCTTGTATGTTAAAAATGTCCATGCTTTTATAAGGCAAAATGGAATCTGTTCTGCAATATCACTCTTGTAATTATTAAAGCAATTATTTCACAGTAAACACTGTTATATACCGCACTCATATGTATGTGGTATGGACCTAGCACTGTATCAATAGCAATTAATTTTGCTGCACAAGTTATTTCTTCTTTGCTTATGATAATCTCATTGGTTAACTTGGGAGAAATACATCCAGTTTATCAGTAAGACTCTCAAAGGAAGGACAATGGCTACTGGGAATTGTTGGAAAAAGTGAAGTTATACTTCATTAATATTTACACCACATTGGTTATTATGACATCTCAATACAGAACAAATGGTTTTAAACAGAATAATGATGTTTTCAACCAATTAATTTTATTTAAAAATTTCAACATCTTAAATGTGATAGGGAGAATTTATTTGATAACTAGTAGAATCATGCCAGCTTATATAATGATGTATTAAAAGCTATGGAGATACATGTGTCCCCTGAGCTTTCAATTAGAATGAGTGATAAATAGAGCTTAGATTTATATGGACTGCCTCTGTAGCGCAGTTGGTAGCATGCTTGCCTCTGGCGCGGAGGACCCAGGTTCGATCCCCGGTACCAGCATGGGGATTTCATCCCCTCTGGGAGGTCTAGCACGGGGTACACTCAGCCTCGTTAGGTCCCGGGGGGACCAACTGAGGAACTACTTGATGGAGAAGTAGCGGTCCCAGGTCGCGAAGGCTGTATAACTGGCTGGGAGGGCTCACGGCACTGACCACGTCCCATCCTCCAGTACTGCACCCCACAAATGACGCCTGTAGTGGGCAGAGGTGGGAGGCGCAGCGGCTGGGTGGCAAGCCTTGACTCTTCATGCGCTGTTGCGCTAGGGTTTTATTTTATTTATTATAAAATATGAATGCATGCATATATGCTGTATGCAAATGAGCTGTAAAAACTTTAAAATATGCATAAACATAAAATAGATGATTTCAACATTCTCATATTTATTGATCTTGATGAAATAATCAAGCTGTAAATCTATTCTTAAACTCAGTCATTAACAAAATTCGTATTTCACTCTCATGTGCTCAATCAAATCACTCACGCTTACTCGCACATGCTCTCTCCTCCTTCCTTCTCTCCCTCCCTCCCTTCTCTCCCTTTCACTCTCTCTTCTCTTAGCATTAGTTGTTTTTATTGCATAAGAATTAAATATTTCTCTCAGTTTTCTGGAAGAAACAAAAGACAGCTTTATTTGTCACATAATGCAAACTGTATCAAATTTTATGATCCAATGGCCCTCTGAGCTTTAAAGATCTTCCATGTGATTGTCAAACACTATTTAGCTTATGTCAAACTGTTGAGTGTCGCATTTTTTGTACTATATCAGGAACTATGCATCATTATGCTATGTTCCAATTTTCGGTGCTCTTATGAATTTAGAAGCCTAATAGGTAACAGTCCTTCTACACAGAGCAATAAAGAGAAATTTGGTGAGGTCTTTCTTTTCTTCTCAAAGTATTGTGGTGAAATATTTTTATTTCAAGAAAAAGAATTACCTTTTCCATACCATGACCCTGAGGAATTATATGAGAGTATTCATTGTTCCAGGGTTGTCTCCTTAGTGCAGTGGTGGTATTGCTACTTACCAAATGGGAGATCCTGATTCGATTCCTGGTACCAGCAAGGGGATTTTCTCTTATTGAAGACCTGGTTTGGGATGCACTCAACCTCATTAGGTCTCTGAGAGGCCAATTGAGGAGCTACTTGATTAAGAAGTAGTGGCCCCTGGTTGTGAAGACTGCATAACAGGCCAGGAGGGCCCGGGGGCTGACCAAGTCCCACCCTCCAGTACTGCACCCCACTCATTATGCTTATAGAGGGCAGAGGTGGGGGACACAGAGACCCGGCAGTAGGCCTTGGTCTGGTAGGGTTGTTGCATTGGTGTTTAGTTAGCTCATTGTTCCAGCATATGACTGAACATGAGGCCACTTGAAAATAACGCTGCTGCTTGATACTATTGTTACATTTGGCTCACAAACTACGACATCCAGATAAACCGCCACAATAGTAAGCTTTACGTTAAACTGTAGCACCACTTACCAATGAACTCTGATACTGGATCATTTTCTCCATCCCCTCGCATTGTTCCTGTGATTTCTTCATTCTCCACCATAGGAAGAAAGAGCTGCACAAATTCTGGGGTGTATGGTGGTGCAATTGCCTCCAAAACCTACATTACCATGCAGAAAAAAGAAATAAATCAAATGTACTTATCTACATTTTGTTGGTGCAATATTATTTTACTCTCTGTTATTTATTATGTGATGACAAACACAAACTTCCAACTATTTACAGGTACATTATTTAGTTTGCATAATATGCACGCACTGTTTCCAAAATCGCAAACATCCAAGAGATTTTTAATAAAAAGGAGTACGTTTAGAATTAAAATTCTTCCAAGAGATTTACTTTCATTTAAAACTCATGCAATACAGTGTGTGTGAATATGCATGAGCTATGCTGTATGTACTTAGTAGCTGTAGATGGTTGTGATGCATAAGGGATGTAGAAACTCTTGACTTGTTTATAGTCCTCAGTAAGAACTGAAGAGGTCACTTTTCATTATGTACTTAAACTTTTCTTAGTTGTAAGCAAGAATGTATTGTAGAGCATGAAAAAACTATTTTCTGATATGTTTATGAAGGCTTCCACGGTCAATATCCATTATTTTTCTTAGGTTTTCCGGTGTAGGCTGCATCATGTAAGCTTTGGCTGCCAACGTTTCATATAAGAAGGTGTAAATTAATGTACATCTGTATTTCTTCGCACATAGCCCATGAAGAATCAGGCCACATGACCTGTGAAATATCAGCAGCCAATGCCTGCATGATACTACCTACAACAGAAAACCTAAGAAAAATAATATTTTGTGATATGATGAAAATGGTTTGTGGTGAATAGGAAAATTATTAAAGTTATTGTAGGATTTGGGCAAAAATGACAAACAGGATATGCAAGAGATGGACATTTGTGAACCAAATTTTCAAAGTTTAACTGGTACAGTGGTAATAAACAAGCTGGCAGGGGCAGTGCAATAGTGAAAGTGCAAGAACAATGAATCCAGTATCAGTCACCTTGCAGTTTAAAACAAATTATGGCATTTTATAGAAATGTGATGGAAGAACATGTTCTTTTATGTGAACTTTTTATTTCAAATCCAAATTTCACTACATCTACTTCATATAAGGTAAACCATCAACATTATCAATACACAATGTATACCATATCTCAGGCTAGTTCAGTCCTGCTGTAAACAACAAGGCGGAGCTGACTCAACTCGCCACGTGTTAGACCTACAGGCACGCACATAAGTTTTGCAACATTAGCAGTATGTATAACAGCGCTAACTTCTGGACAATAAATAGAGTTGGTTTACATATTAACTTATTAAATCTATGAGTTGGAATATTAACAGAATCATGCAGTAACATAATGGTTACCTTTAATCGGATTACTGCAGAAGTTCAACTCCTGATAGAGATGTGTTGTCATTTCCCGATGTATATTCGCAGTCGCTTGAACTACTACCATCGGTGATTACAAGTCTTTCAACAACTTCATCGGTGTTCACTATAACTGATTTCTGCCCTCGCTTTTGAAATTTCAATCCAATATCTACCAGCAACCGGTGGAGAGTACTTTGTGAAAAATTCGGCAAGTCTGTGCCAGAATTTACTGCATGCAAAATTTTATTTACAGTCGGAGGTTCATTTCTGAAAAAATAATCATGGACTTTACTACTATAGCACTTTTCGTAAAATCGTCGTATTTCTCCATGTGCTGTTTGCATTTATGCGATTTTCCCAGTGTTCTTAGAGTTCGGGATGCTTGCTGTTCCATTCTAACACTATGTACACTACTTGCGGAAACACCAAGGAGATCACCACTTTTTTTCTCAATGTTTTTTATAGACAATTTCGGGTTTCTTTCTTTAAGCAATGCGAAATAATGGGCGATCATTTGCCTCTCGTCACTTTGCCTCGATTGTGTTTCATTTCGGTCGAAGCACCAGCCTGCTCCATGATGAAAAGCTTATTGATTTTAAATTACATATACATAAGTGTCCTTGGTACGCGAGATGTACAGGAAATACAGTGTTAAATATCAGAAGCAACTCCACACTATAAACAATAACATCTTAATCAGCATTCAACTCGATACAGACCTCGTGAGAGAGCTGCCTGGTATAGGAATGCAAAAATATTATATAATAGCAGTGGACTTTAGTAATTGTTAAGTAAAATGCAGCTTAATGTAACATAATAAGGTGTGTATAATTTCACCTGTCCTCTGTCTAATCTGTATATAGTATACTATTATGTATATATCTGTTGTACATATTCCTTTCAGAACTCATGAGCCCAGAACACATCTATGTGATATGTGAAGCAGAAAGTTAAAATGTGGGGCTGTTTACGTTTATAAGAATCGGAACATTTGCATACTTTTCTATCTCCGAAGTTAGCTCGCGCAGGGCAGTGATCAGAAAACTACTTACAGTACTGTACCTAAAGGAGGGGTTTATGGTACGTGTGCAAATAAAAGAAAACGCCCATTAACTTCGCCCAACCAATCAACAGCTTAACCGTTTTCTGTCCCAATGACAGAGGTCTCCGTCTCTCTTCCTGCCCAGATGTTTACAGCAGGATGAAACTAGGTTGAGACAGATTATAGCATTATCATCTCATGGAAGTTTCAGTTATCCCTGAGTTATTTAAGGAGAAGTTTTTTGCAATGACTTTACTGAACTTATCTTTATGAACAATTATGTTTGAAAGTGATCAGGGGTTATATCCAATTGTACAGCACAAAAGGTTCTAAAGATTGCCATTTACTTTTCCCATGAACTATTGGTCCAATCATTCTCTTATTCAAGAGGCCCAGTAGGCTAAAGTATTAGGGTAATGTATCTAGATCTTAACGGAAAATGTTTTCTAATAAGAATAATGCTGTAACAATGTTTTATTATTATTTATTTATGCCAACAAACTTATTGTTGGTGTTTTTAAACACACAAGCCGTGTGTGGGCATTGAATTTTTAAGTCTCAAATGTTTTATTATTTTGTGTAGTTATATTTTTTATGCCAACCAACTTACTACTGGTATTTTTAAACACTCAAGCCAAGTGTGGGGAATGTCTGAAGATCCATGGTTTAAAGGTCAGCTATAGAATTGATATTTTCAGTCCTGATTATATCTCTCAAACATTGCCCACACAGTGTTTAAAAATACCAGCAGTAAGTTGGTTGTCATAAAAAAATAACAATTACCCCCTAAAGGTTGTTTAAAACTTGGAACAAAAAGTACTTATGATTGTAAATTGCCCTTAGGATATTTATCTCAGATGTGAGATTCCCTAGTTGTCTACCAGAAAAATACAAATTGGCTGGGGAATTTAATGTCGATATCTGGTTGATAATGGAGGAAAGTCAACCTCCAAAATATGTTCTGGTAAATTATAAGTGTTGTGCAATGTTATTAATCGACTCACCTTTTTGGTTTAAAATGTGGTCATTTTTGCTTAATTTCATCACTCAAATACTGTAACAAGTTCACATAATACTCATCATTGATTGCTTTTCCTTTATGGAGATAATCAATGAAAATTATCCCATGTGCATCCCAAAAAATTGATGCCATGTTCCTCCCTGCAGATGGAGCACTTCACCTTCTTTGGAGCCAATTCTCTCGTTTCAATCCACTATTTTGACTGTTTATCTCAGGTGTGAGGTGACGGACCCATGTTTCACCCATGGTTATGAATCAATGCATAACATCATCAATCACTTAACTGAAACATCCTCACAATGCCGTTTTTGTTCCATTATGAATAAATGCAACCCATCTTGCACACAGCTTCCTCATGTTCGAATTTTTAGTTAGTATGCAATGTACAGCACCTTTTGAAATGCCTGCAATGTCTGCTAGCTTGCACATTTTCAGTCGACAGTCATCCAATACCATTTTGTGGATTTTCTTTACAATTTCTGGTGTAGTCATTTCATTTGGTCAACTACTGCAATGTTCATCTTGGCAGCTTATAGGGCCTCGCATAAACTCTGCCATTCAATATTTTACTGTTATAAACAAAGGAGCAGACTCCTAAGAGTAGAATCTGGCTCAACTTTAATATTAATTGGACTAGGACCGTTCAAATGAAAGTTTGTATCACATAACAATGACCAGTTTTATCCATGTTTGTAAATTCACTGAGAGCATTCATATTGATGGCTGCCAAACAAATACAAAACAACATAGCATCGCCAAACTTCAGACGTACGCTTTATAAGCTTGTACTTTCTACACAGTCATTTGTTTGAAACAACCACCGCTATCTATATGTCAGTTTGGGAAGTTCTCAGACAGCCCTCATAGTTTAATATGAATGATTTTCCACACTCAGTAGCACCATCAAATTTTTATGAGATACTAATATGCTTTAATTCACAATGACCCATGTCAGTCAACTCAAGAATTTGAAAATGTCATTAACTGTACAGCTTGTGTAAAACACTGTGACACTCCCCCCAACTCCTAAAGAAAAGGTGTACAATAGCACAGACCAGTGCACCTGCTTAATAAGAGAAGTGGGAATCAGTTTTCCACCTGCATGAGTGTGGTAATGCATTGTATATGTGACTGCCTCTGAGTTCTGGTAACACTAAGCTAGACCTTACTAAAGCGTTTGATTGTGTTGATTCAGTAATGTTAATGGATAAATTAAATATGTTAGGCATTAGGGAAGTAGCTCATAGCCTACTAAAATCCTTCATTACAAATAGGAAACAATTTGTAGTTATAAATTCAAATGGCTATGAATGTAATTCAACAATATACAATACAACATACAGAGTGCCCCAAGGCTCAATACTTGGAGCATTGCTATTTATTCTATACATTCATGATTTAAATGAAATAATCTCTAAGAATTCTAGCATGACACATTTGCAGATGGTATAATTGTTGTCAACAGTACCAGTATATCTCAGCTGAACTCCAACATTAAAGACACAGTCAAATTAGTGGTAGAATACTTCAGAGATCTAACACTATTTGTGAACCCTACTAAATGTGAAATAGTTAATTTTGGCTTCAAACACATGAACTCTTTAACTCAGCTCACTGTTAACCATACAATAGTTAATAACCTAAAAGCTACAAAACTCCTAGGTCTAAACTTAGACAGTATATTTAACTATGATACACATGTTGATATACTTGCATCCAAGATTAGTAAAAACTTATTTGCTCTTAGATATTTAGGAAAGTTTGTGACTGATAGCACTGCCAGGACAATTTATTTTTCCCTCGTTCAAGCACACATTACCTATGCCATTGAATTATGGGACAGTACTAGTAAAGCAAATTTCAATAAAATTTATTCACTACAAAAGGCACCTCGCTAATCTTGCTAGCAATGAATCTTGTAGGCACTCCTTCAGACAATTAAAGCTCCTAAAACTTCCCAGTCTTTACATATACAAAATCATCTTGATTTAAATAAGTTCAAAATACAAATGTCAGTTAACTCTGATTATCATAATTACAATACAAGAAAAAAGAATGATTTCCACATTAAGGTTCACAGGCTTCGTCTTTATGAGAAGATGCCTAGTTTTATGGGCGTAAAATTCTGTAACGCTTTACCAAAAGAAATTAAATTTGAAAAAAATGTTTGTAAATTTAAAAAACATTTGCAAAATTTCCTGATAGATAGAGCCTATTATACTATTGAAGAGTATTTATTGTAAATAGTTGTTTGATTGTGTTTTAAGCTATAATACAATCCAATGTATATTGACATGATTCAATTGTGAGTCTCACTGTATTGAATTGCAATAAATAAATTACACTTCCGGTCTTTTACTTCCCCACCATTCTCACCACTTCTCATTTCTCCTGTTTTTCGCACATGGAGTTTCACAGCATTTTACACAAGCTATAATAAATCAAGCCATCATGTAACATTTGCAATACAAGTGCAGTGTACAGACACTACAAAGTTAGATACTGGCCCAGTATGTATCCATTTTCCCCACATTTTCCAATAAGAACATGAAAATGTGCTGTCATCTTGTTGAAATTTTGTAGGCAATCATTCAATCACAGTTGAGTTGCACTACGACAAACTACCTCACCTGAACTTTTTTCATGATTGATGCACCAAGAATTGAAACTGAATTGAATTCGATTAATAGCAAAAAAATTGAAGTTTAAACAATTTTAAGTGCAAACTGCATCATAATCAAACCTAAATAAAAAATTATGTACATGGCTTGTAATATAAAGCATTAGGGATAATACTTTTCTATCCAAACCACGCTAAAGCAATAACAATAAGAAAAATACCTCTGTCACAAAGTAGCGGATGAGAGATATGTCAGTGTCTCCTCGTAACCAGCATTGTTTAATGTACTTGACAACAGGAACAACACAGCCTCGACTCAAAAGATTCACCATACGATCCAACAACATTTTTCTCATTTCCAGCTGTAACACAAGGTACATTCATCACACTATCCAGCAGAAACCAGTTTAAATTCAATGGGTTACAAAGCCTGAATAAGAAAAGCAATTGAAATGTAAATCACAAACTCAAGATCCTTTGCAGGATAATTTGAATCAGATATGAAATCACTTACTAGAGCTCTGAGAAACTTTTCTCTGCTAATGGTGCACCACACACTAAATTGTTCGCCATGAAGGGGTACTTCAGGAATAATTTTAGGTTCTAAGTTATAGAGCTAATTTTTTCAACTCAACAGTTGATGCCTGTACATGCATGATGGTGATGGTGCATCCAGTTTACCTGCTTTCACTCTCTGTGGACAGATAGCATGAATTCACAATTACTCCTCTGAAGTGTGGTGGTAGCATGTCTACCTCACATACAAGAAGTCCCGAGTTTAAATCTCAGTTAGGTTTTTCCTTATCCTGAGAAGGTGAAAGTTGGGTAACTTTAAGCTCTATGGACCTTGCATCATTTCACCAATTTCACTCACTCATCATCCAATATGGCATTACATTGGAGGATGTTAATATATATAAAAATATCTGATGTGTTACACTCATATGACTTTCTCTATTCTTGTACTAACCCTTCTTACAAACTCCTATTCCTATATCTTCTTCGTGTTAGTCAAGATAAACATTTGTACAAATTATCTTATTGCTTATTTCCTTGTAGGCACAAGGGGAATATTAGAATATAGGAGGCTTTTTGCGACAGTCAAATCTTTTAAAGCTTTGAGATTCTGTTCTCTTTGCACACTTTACATATAAAAAAATAAACAACGAAGATCCATTTCACGAAAGTTTTAAGTTTTCTGAAACTCACACACATAACAAGGAATATCTCCGAAATGGTTCACCCTGCAAGAAAATTTATTTGGACATAAATTGTGTATTTCAGCAAGATCTACATTTTTTGTATAATATGATTTGGTCTATCTCTTAACGGTTTACCAGTTATGCAAAAGTCGTCCAGAGTAAATACGACTACAGGGGCTATAGCCAGAAAATTCAAGATATACATTTCATTTGTCATCAAAATATCTCAAACATATGACATTTTAATCAGAATCATTAGAGCTATTTTCAAGAAAATCAAAATTTTCGAAAAATGTTCCATGTAAAGGGTAGTTTAGGGTGGGGCTATTTTCTTCAAAATCCTTGTGTCGCATCCTTGAATGACATTAAACTTAAATACCAACTTTGGTTTTCAACCGACTTTTCGTTTTTGAGTTATGCTGTCCACAGACACACAGACACACACACGGACCTTTTTCTAAAAATACTTTTTTTTGGATTCATGAGGCCTCAAAACATATATTTCCGGTGAAATCTCAACATCAAATTTTTGGGTGGAATACAATACTTCCCCTACTTACCAGTAGAGAAAGTAAAAAAGCAGTATTACCATTCATTTTCATTTTTACTTTCTCTACTGGTAAGTAGAAGTATTGTATTCCACCCAAAAATTTGATGTCGAGATTTCACCGGAAATATATGTTTTGAGGACCCCTGAATCCAAGAAAAGCATTTTTAGAAAAAGGTCCGTGTGTGTATCTGTGTGTCTGTGGACAGCATAACTCAAAAACGAAAAGTCGGTTGAAAACCAAAGTTGGTATTTAAGTTTAATGTCATTCAAGGATGCGACACAAAGATTTTGAAGAAAATAGCCCCACCCTAAACTACCCTTTACATGGAACATTTTTCGAAAATTTTGATTTTCTTGAAAATGGCTCTAACGATTTTGAATAAAATGCCATATGTTTGAGATATTTTGATGACAAATGAAATGTATATCTTGAATTTTCTGGCTATAGCCCCTGTAGTTGTATTTACTCTGGACAACTTTTGCATAACTGGTAAACCGTTAGAGATAGACCAAATCATACTGTACAAAAAATGTGGATCTTGCTAAAATACACAATTTATGTCCAAATAAATTTTCTTGTAGGGTGAACCATTTCGGAGATATTCCTTGTTATGTGTGTGAGTTTCAGAAAACTTAAAACTTTCGTGAAATGGATCTTCGTTGTTTATTTTTTTATATGTAAAGTGTGCAAAGAGAACAGAATCTCAAAGCTTTAAAAGATTTGACTGTCGCAAAAAGCCTCCTATATTCTAATATTCCCCTTGTGCCTACAAGGAAATAAGCAATAAGATAATTTGTACAAATGTTTATCTTGACTAACACGAAGAAGATATAGGAATAGGAGTTTGTAAGAATGGTTAGTACAAGAGTAGACAAAGTCATGTGATTGCAACACATCAGATTTTTACTGTTGTTTTAGACTAAAGGGGGAACTCTGGTCATGGTACTAATAATCCAATATGGTATTTCCCTTAGTGACTGAGAGAAACCATGAAAAAGGCCCTGTCAGATTGGTTGGTTCACAGGATATGAACCCAGAACCTCCTGAATGAACGCCACAGATGTGACTGCCTGACCCAGCCCGCACAGTTTAAAAATCTTCTTTTCTTTCTTAGACCAGGAACTTTCTGAACAACTCTCATATAAGCAGGGTCAACATGAATCCATCAGAAGGCACTCCACTGAATATTTAATTCTAATTTTATATTTACAATTTAGAATGCTGAGGTGAGCAATATATAATGTGAATTATTAAAACAGTGTGCAAAAATTTTGTCATTACCTGTACAAGAATTTCTAGCTCATCTTGTTTAGACTCAAAAAGTTGTATTAGAAGCTGAAGAACCTTGGGATGGAGTAAAGAATGACATGTTACCACTTCATCAAGAAGAGCTAGATGTATTGGTGTATGCTCTGTACACAGTTTGAAATAAGAGGGTTCAGTCACTGTGCTTTCCACCCATCGAATCACACCAACTGACACAACAGGAAACCTGTAATATATGAAATAACTTTAAAAAAAATTCAGCTTAACAAGCCCTGTATGACAGAGATTAAAATAATGGATTTGATGTTATTCACAGAGATCAGTGTGAAACACATAGCCAAAATTGCATCATTTTGGTCTCATTTCATGTCTAGCAAAAAAGTGACACTATCATATTGTAACAGAGATATGGGCTTCAGTTATCACTTAATAGGCACAGACTGATCAACTGGCTAACCAACTGACCAACCTGACCAATCAAAAACATAAGTGGTCTTAGCCAGCGTAAACACCAGACATGTTAATTATTATTTATTTATGCCAACAAACTTACTGTTGGTGTTTTTAAACACACAAGCCGTGTGTGGGCAAAGTTTAAGAGGTAGAACTGGAACTTAAAAATTCAATGCCACAACTGGGATTTGAAGGGAAGGTCTGTGGTTCAAATCCCAGTTGTGGCATTGAATTTTTAAGTTCCAGTTCTACCTCTTAAACCAGACATGTATTGAAAAATAACCTTTTTTCTTACCATCCTACAAACATTCTATAACTCTATAAAATTTCAGTGGTTGTATAAACTTGTGGCTCATGAATGAGCCAGTGAGATAGTGAGTTGTTCTTGGTGCAAAATAAAGAGTTGTTTATTAAGTGTTGTTGAACTGGTGAGGTTGCAGGAACCATTGTGATGTACAGTGAGTGCTGCTACTGCGAGTGATTAGATATCTTGTGTTTGACTCCCCAGTGAGAAAATCATTCAAAGAAGAGGCTGCTTGGCGGGTATTCATTATGCCATAAAGAAAAGTGAAGTTACACGGAAAACTGAACTAGATCACATTTGTGAAGTGAATGAAAACTATGTGGACCAACAGTGATAATTGGACTAGGTCACATTACTGAAGTATGAGGATAATCCCAAAAGTAAAGTCTTATATATTTTTAAAAATTTAAAGAAACATTTATTTTCAATATATGATATAGTTTGAAGCTAGGACATTCTTCTACTTTTCCACATAATTGACATTTATACTGATACATTTAAGCGCTGTAGTAGTTTTTGTATGCCCATGTCATATCAGCTCATCACCATACTATTGAGGAACCACTGAACTTCATCCTTCACCTCATCATCACTGAGGCACCTTCCAGCCTAGGGTTGCCAACTTCTTTTTCGAAATAAGGGAGACTAGTTAAGTTTATAAATATTTAATTATTAATATATTCCTAATCTAGTTGCACATCAAATAAATAAAAACCAACATTAATTATTGCAAAATACCCATGGATCTTACTTGAAAGTGTATTTTTGTACACTTTTGGCATCAGTTTGAAGTTTACAATCACATATTGCATACTCTACAAATTCTTGACAAGTGTAATCAAAATTAACACTAATTTGTAACTCAGCTTTTATTAGGTTTACATTACGTGACACAGTATTTTGTGTAAGCCCTCTGAAATAATTCAAAATGTAAATATAGAGGCAACAGAAAGTCCCCTGAAATAACTATGTTAAAATATAGGCAGCGTAGGCTGACATCTGTTTAGTGTGATACAGCGTAAAGAAAGAATTGACTTTGTTGATAGCGTAACGGTGAGAAATACTAATTATACATCATAAATAAATAATTAATTGTGGATTTTTGTGATCTTCATAAAAAGGAACGGTATCCAGTGATATTAATTGAGATCAATCAAGTGCAGTGAGTTTAGAAAGGAATATTAACTTTTCATAATTGTTGGCTGTCCCTAGCCATTTTGTTCATTAGCATTGAAGTCTGCCATATTTAGTGAGAAAATTGTAAAAGTGCTTCCTGAGAAGGCTAACAATTTTTGAGTGTTAATAAATTAAGACATTCATGAAAATAATATTAATTCTTTCATCCATGTAATATACCCATACTACCCCTGGGATAGTATTAATAGAATCTTATAGCTCTCCGACTGATGCTAGGCAGCGAGGAATAAAACTTCATTACGACTTCACTCATTTAAAACAAAATAATCGTTCCAAACTGTTCCTATCATCAAACCATTTGTTGTTCACCAATGAAAATATTTGTTCAGTATAAGCTGGTATACCGAGAACAAAGCCAAGAATTTTATTTATCTCATGAATTTTAATGCCTTTGGATTTTGCCTCAGTCATCTCAGTTACCCACTTTCTCACACAACTACCCTCAATAGAAATTACTGAACTTATTACATCTTTTAAAGAACAGAATTCATCATACAGGTTATCCTTATTTATGCCAACCTCAAAGTGAACAAGAATATTTTGAAAATCTTTAAAATTGACATTAACCTTCAAGATCAATGGGAGCAAGGATTATATTTTTACATTGTCAGAAATGTTTATAGGTTTCAACAGAAATGAGTATAGGACTTCGCAGAATTGAACAAAATTAATTTGAATTTTTTTCTTAAGGCAGGTTCTAACATATTTAAAACTTTCTGTGTACTGCTTCCAAAAAAAATCATCTTTTCTCTCCAATGTCTTTTTCATCAAAGCTTGAATAACAGTGAATGCTTTCATGATAGTTAAATCTGAAATTTCAAGGTACTTAGAAGTTTCAATATGAATATTACCTATATAAGAAAAAAATTGTAGACCTGCCTCAAGCAGTAACATTTTATCTGACTCTTCACCACTGAAATATTGTTTCAATGGTTTAGGGGTTTCATTTGTGCTTTGTAAATAACTTGTTAATAGTTCCCAATTCTTTAACAGCCTATCAATAGCTGGTGTGAGGGACAGCCATCTAGTTGCACATGCCTTAAGATTTCACTCCATTCATTATCTACAAAATCACAGAAAAATTTCAATTCCTCCCTCCTTTTTGCTGATGCTGAGAAGTGACCATAAACCTTAATGGCTACCATCTCTAAATCTACATCTAACACACCAACAGCATGTTTAGTACCATTATGAGCAGTTTGCTTTAAATATTGTGTTGTTAACGTCACACAAAAACTTCATCACTGATCTAATATTACCACAATTTACATTTGCATTGTCTGCACAATATGCTGTTATATTATTTACATTTAGAGAGTGTGTTTGAAGACTGTTTTTTATCAATTTGAGAATGCCAATAGCAGTCTTGTCAGCTTGTTCCACAAAGTCTATTAGTTTGTTTTGTATACCAAAAACAGGATCAAAGTACCTGATAACCGCTAGAAACATTTTTCTGTTTTTGTGATTAGAGGCATCACTAAAAAAATGTACTGTACTTTTCTGAATCATTTAGTACATCCAAAAAAATCACCCACACTTCTTGGCGCTAATGCATTTCTTACAATACACTCTGCCTTTGTCCTTCCGCAATGCAATTCTTTATTTTGCTACATTTACATTCATGTGCTGTTACTATTAATATAAATTGATGGTACACAAAATAACCGGAAATAATGTTTTTAAAAACTGTGCGGCAGGTTTAAGTGTCAACTTAGTGTCATTTTCTGAAATACAGTAGATTCAAGCTCCTGGGCTAAATCAAAATGGGAGACGGGAGATAGCTTAAAAAATACACGAAATAAGGGAGTTCCTGTATATTACGGGAGAGTTGACAACTCTATTCCAGCCACCAAATGTTCTTTCAGCTTCAGAACAAAGTGAAAGTCACTGGGTAGTAAGTCTGGACTACATGGTGGATGGGTGATGATGTCATGTTCAAACTGTTGCACAAGATATACAGTTTGATGGGCTGAGTGGGAGCAAGCATTGTCAAGGAGAAGGTTTATACCCTTGCTCAACATTCCTCTTCTTTGGTTCTGAATCACTTGTCTGAGCTGTTTTAGTCTCACAATACCTGTTGGCATTTACTGTTGTCCCAGGATCCATGAAGTTGACCAACAATATCCACCTTTGATCCCAAAACACAGCTGCCAGAACTTGACCAGCAGTCTGTGTTCCTTTCAATTTTCGCCGCTTGGGTAAATCAAAATGCCACCACTCACATCATTGTTGTTTGGTCTCTACATCACTTGTAGCATTTTTGACATCCATCCATACACTTCCATCAACTGCTGATAAATTTTGATTGGTGTAACACCTTTTGTATTCAACAACCAAATAACTTCGTAAACTTCAGAGCTGGTGATAACAGCAAAACTTGAGCTGCTCACCTTGAAGGCAAGGGTCTACCATGAGGACCGAAGCTCTGCTCCCTTAAACCAGAAAGGTGGCAACCAAGTACCCCTCCTTCCATCAGTCTTTCCATTAGGGCAACGCCTGGTTTGCTAAAAAGCCCCGCCCCTCCCCCACCCCTGCTGCTACACAGGGGACAGAAGTGGATATGCTCACATCAACCTATATGGGAAGAGTACCGATAACCTCAGTTGGGCTGCCGCACATCTAGCTTTCTGGCTACTAGCTCTGCAGGCTAGTACCCGAGAACATTGAGGCATCTCACAACCCCACATTGACAAGTCAAGACGTACCCAATCTTGTATCACGAACCACTGCCCCACCAAGACCAATCCAATCTAAACAGCTCCCATACGGGAGGGGCTCAGTGTTCAGCCCAACATACTTCTAGTAATGTCAGAAGTACCATGAGTGCTAGGATTACGCAGCACTTGCACACAGCAGCTGAAGGAATTGGAATCCCTCCCCTACGGAGCTCCATTATAACTGGCTGTTAAACCAAGACAATGCCCCAGAGGCTGTATGATGGTTTCTGTAGAGAGTGGGGGAAGCAACAAACACAACACAACAGCCACACGAAGTTTCCCTGCAGTCCTAGCACTTTGGAAGCCTTACTTTGGGGATTACCCTTGTAACAGTGAGAACTTAGTAAAGAGAGAGTGAAAACTGCACAAAGTCACACTGGTATCAGAAGTGGGATTTACATGCCTTATCGGCAGAAATACTTAAAAAATTAAGTAAACTGAAGACCGTAAAATCTGAAATGAAGGAAAAGCAAAATTCCAGAAAGGAGAAGATAGAGATAAAAATGGAATCTGGAATAGAGAAAATTGAGGGTGAAATGCTGTACCTCAGAGATAAAAGACCAGGTGTCCATTTTTTTCTTAAACAATTATTTTAAACACTATATGAGATTTTTCACGCTTTTTCAAGTGGTCTAAGGTCTGAAGTCCAATACCACATAGGTCTCTAGACAGTGAGAAGTAAAAGATTGCATGTCTGTATACCAATCTGATGGTAAACAATCATATGTCCATTAAACACATTTTATCATTACCTGTGTCCATTGTATGTTCTATTGTGTCAATTTTAGACATAAACAGTTGAGTGTCCAATGGCTGTTATTTTGATACATGGAGGAAAGTTGCATGTTTAAGAAAGGAAAAGGGAGGCCTATTGAGGCAAGAAAAATGAAACTGCCCAATAAGCTTCATCTGAAATGTTACATAAAGCTTTCAGGAGAAGATAGGCAGAAAATGCACAATTCATTTGGTCTGGCGAAAAGTCTTGGACACAGAGAAGAGATTTTGTTGCTTCTTTATTAAAGACAAATAATGTAGCAACGAAGAGGCCAATACATAATGGGCAAGAAAGTAGAAGCAAAGAGAATAAAATCTATAATTTCACATTAATAGTTCAGAGGTTAAAGTTTGTAAAGTACTGTTCTTAATTACTTTTGAAATAGGAGAAAAATTTGTAAAATAACAGTAAACAAAAAGAAGCTTGCTGAAGAACATATCTCTAAACTCCCAGTTGAACAAAGTCATTGCAACCGTGAGAGCACAAGCAGAAATTACCTGGAAGTCATTTAAATCTGACAATTATGTATAATTTATTTAGAGAGGTTTGTGAAAGTAAATCAACACATAAGAATTAAATAGCATCATAGTTCATGTACTGTAAAGTTTTTAATTAACAGTTCAAATATGCTGTTCACCCAAAAATGAATTTAACTAGAGAACATTTCCGTGCTATGATTGCTTATGATTTTAAATTGTCATTAACATTTAAACAATGTGAAGATCAGTTTAGAAACCGTATGGCAAAGAAGTCCCATCTAAGACAACAATTTATAATTGCTACAGCAAATTCAAAACATAATGCAAAGATTTAATAGTAGTTATGTTCTGATAGGAAAAAGAAAGAAAGAAAGAAAATAAAATACTCTGCTTTTGGGGGAAAATATCAAAAACTTTTATGACTGGTTCATGAAGAACCCGGTAACAGTAACCAGAATGGAAATGAGAACAGGAAACAAAGCAGCACTCAACATTTTGGTTCACAACACTGGTGATTAGAACAGGAATGCATATCAATAGCATATGATAGCATATGTTCATATTGATAGCAAAGTGGAAACTTGATATTGCACATTGGGATTCATTGTTTCTAACTCACCAATTATATTTTTTCTAGCTGGCAACTAGAGCTCTAGCAACAGTTTATGGCATTGCTGTCTTGAATAATTTCTACAACAAAAAATTTAATATGCACAATATGAATCTAACGTGCCATGCTCAGGAACAAAACAAGAAAGTTAAAATTTGGCCAAGTCTTCTTTCCCATTCCCAGGGCCCAGGAAAGCTTCCCGCCGATTGTACATGTATTTCAATTTTCTCAATCTGACTACCATTACCAGTGGTTGTGACCCAGTCTTTATAGGTCCTTACTTATGTTGTAATACACAGGAGCCCAGATAATCAATGAAAATGATGAAATCTTTTCTTTATGGATTTTCATTTATGGACTTGAACTATTCTCTTGTCTAAAGGCAACAATATAAACTAAACGAATGCCAAAATTCATGCTTTTAACACCATGAGTTAATATAATCTGCATACTGATGCCTTGAGACAAATTCAGGAACCTTATCTTACTGCACGGTATCTGTCCAGCATATTACTGACATATAAAATCAACCAACAGAGAAACCTTTTAAGCTGTCACCAACACTCACAACTATTGCTTGTTGCTGCTGCATTTATTACCAGCTTATATAAGGAAGATAAGTATTTAGGAGTTACATTTGATACCAAACTTACATGGACCAAACAAATAGAAAATGTAATACAAAGAGCAGAGAGGTGCCTTTCACTGTTAAAACGTCTAATAGGAATGAAGTGGGGATGTTCCAGAGCAACTCTTAACACAACATACAATGTATATATAAAGCCATTATTTACTTACTTCAGTGAAGTTCTTATAACAGCAAATACGAAAAAAAAATTCAAATCTTTCAAAACCAAAGTCTGAGACTAATTAGGGGTGCTATCAAAACCACATCAATACGAGCTATGGAAATACTAACCAATCAATACCCCATTGAATATGAAATAAAAAAGCAGTTCTTACTCAACACGAAAAGTTGATCATACTCCCATTCAATACATGGAACAAGAGAAATTTTACACATACACTAAAGACTCAGGAGAGCTTTCTTTCCAAAATTCAAAACATCAAGAAGAATATATACCTTCCTAATTCAAAGGAGAACTTCATATCTAAAGTCAGTCCGACACAAACATTAGACATGACATATTATTTACACCTGACAGAAGAAGTTAAGAAAAGTGATATTCCAACTAGTGTTCTAAAATTATTGGCATTAGAGACAATCCATACTAGATTTCCAGAACACGAATGGCTCCATATTTATACTGATGGATCATTGATATCAATGTGCTGGAGTCACATGTCACCTCTTTTCCTATTACAAATCTTTAAGTTATGGAACTAATAACTTTGATGGAGAAATTGAAGTAATTCGAATGGCCCTACAAAATCTTTTGTATAGAATTTCACATTTTCATCAAGCAGTTATTCTCTCAGATTCCAGGGCGGCAATTATAGCAATTACTTCCAAGTTGTCACCAAAAAACCAAACAATTATACGTAGAATGTTGGAAAATCCTTACCCATCTAACCGCATTTCAAAAACACCCAGTCTTCCAATGGATACCAACTCACTGTGGACTGAGTGGTAATGAGAAAGCTGATTTTCTTGCTAAAAAGGGTACTGGCAATGTGCAGAAATCTATAGTTAATCTACCATTTTATGCAGCTAAAAGATTAGTCAACTCTGAATTCAAAAAAATTATTGCAAAATATTACTATGAAAAATCAAAAAATAAAAGATGGGAACTACCAAACATTCAGACAGTAATTCCTGAGTATCCTCGAAAAACGGCAGTTGCAACTTTCAGGTTGATTACAGGACATGATTGTCTGGCAAAAAATTTAAACAGAATTGGGATATATTTTTCACCACTCTGTCCTCTATGTGATCTGCAAGAGGAAATGGACCGAGACCACCTTCAAATATGCCCAGCCACTTCTAGCACCCCATTCATCAGTGAAAAATATTGGAGAGCAAGAGGATTAATGACTTCATTGTCAGAAATCCAGCATTAGCTAACAACATATATTTGTTTCATCTGAGTAACTGTCTGTGTCCCCCTCCCCCTCAAAAAATCTCTGGCATCTGCCTATATCTAGTTTCCCCTTACTTTACTTTGCATGTCAACAACAGTATGTCTTCTAATCCTTATAAATTGGCTACTGGATGCACAACCGCTTATTGCACTATGAATAAGCTCTCTATTTAAAGTCACTAACATATTTGAAAAATCTCCAAAAAAATACTTTGCATATGCTTATGTAGTAATTACGACTAAGTAGTTGTGATAATTTGTTACTTAGAGATGCTCATGCTGCTCAGCTAAAATATTTCATAACATTATTCATACAATTTTCTTACTATATACCAATGTTGACCCTTAGACCAAAAGAGTGAGTGATCTCTACAACTGTAAATTTGACTAAGTTACATTCAGCTCAATTCATATTCTCATGTCTGTGGATGAGTCTTCATCTGTCATCACTCATAATGTGCTCTGAGCTCAACTCTACAACTTGTGATACAACAGTTTTTCTAAGGTTGTCAATGGCATGTTTTTTCGAGGTACAGTTTCACATCATTTGGTGTAATATGTATTTAGAATTTTATGACAACCAACTTAGTGATGGTTTCTAAATACACAAGCCATGTGTGGGCAATGCTTGAGAGAGGTAGAATCAGGTCTGACAAATTCAATGCCATAGCCGGGATTAGAACCACAGATCTTCTGCTTCACGCACAGTTGTTCTAATTGCCGAGCTACCATGGCAACTTGCCAGTATGACATTAAATTCCATAACTGATTTGCATTTTCCCAGTGGACCATTAGGGAATCACATCTGAGATAAATACCCCACGGGCGACTTACAATCCTAAGTTCTTTATGTCCTGGGTTTAACTAAATAACCTTTAGATGGTAATTGTTATTTTATGCCAACCAACTTACAGATGGTTTCTAAACACACAAGCCATGTAAGGGCAATATATTTAGAATTCTTTATTTGGGTGATTTCATATTGGAAAAAGTATTATTAATGTAACTCAAGCTATACAACTATTCGTTTCTTTACTTATTGCATTATTGAAGAATACAGAATTCTCCATCTTACATCACTCCAAGCACTGCTACCCACACTTTTTTGTCACTAAATTACACTAACTATATAATTATATTCATTATTCCTAAATTACAGTAACTAGCTATGTTCACTAAAACTAACTCATTAACTTAATTATGCCTAGCGAAATCTTTAACTAAGCCTAACACTCCTGAAAAGAGTCTGTCAAACAGTTCTTGGTGTCAGCATGTCAGAAATAATCACAAGTGTGAGCATCTAAGTGTTCCTGACATATATCGCCCCTGGATAGATGATGCCACAGAGTTCGCTAGCATGATTCATGTTACTCATGTGCACATTTGTCACCAGGTCTACAAAGTCCACAGAATGATTCAGTGGGAGGTGGGTAGCAAATCCTCTAGCCATCAGTCCACAGTAGTCCCTCTAGGAATTGGTGTATATCATACTGGCGAACTCTACGTACTCTGCAATCATGTTATGGAGCGTGTTTGCATCCCTATCATTATCATCATCGTCATCGTAGTCGTCATTGTCATCACCATCGTCATGACCATCGTCATGGTTATGGCTATGGTTATTGTTATTTTTGTTGTTATTATTATTACTATTACTATTACCGCTACCGCTATTCTATTACTATTATTATTATTATTATTATTATTATTATTATTATTATTATTATTATTATTATTATTATTATTATTATTATTATTACTATTACTATTACTATTACTATTACTATTACTATTACTATTACTATTACTATTACTATTACTATTACTATTACTATTACTATTACTATTACTATTACTATTACTATTACTATTACTATTACTATTACTATTACTATTACTATTACTATTACTATTACTATTACTATTACTATTACTATTACTATTACTATTACTATTACTATTACTATTACTATTACTATTACTATTACTATTACTATTACTATTACTATTACTATTACTATTACTATTACTATTACTATTACTATTACTATTACTATTACTATTACTATTACTATTACTATTACTATTACTATTACTATTACTATTACTATTACTATTACTATTACTATTACTATTACTATTACTATTACTATTACTATTACTATTACTATTACTATTACTATTACTATTACTATTACTATTACTATTACTATTACTATTACTATTACTATTACTATTACTATTACTATTACTATTACTATTACTATTACTATTACTATTACTATTACTATTACTATTACTATTACTATTACTATTACTATTACTATTACTATTACTATTACTATTACTATTACTATTACTATTACTATTACTATTACTATTACTATTACTATTACTATTACTATTACTATTACTATTACTATTACTATTACTATTACTATTACTATTACTATTACTATTACTATTACTATTACTATTACTATTACTATTACTATTACTATTACTATTACTATTACTATTACTATTACTATTACTATTACTATTACTATTACTATTACTATTACTATTACTATTACTATTACTATTACTATTACTATTACTATTACTATTACTATTACTATTACTATTACTATTACTATTACTATTACTATTACTATTACTATTACTATTACTATTACTATTACTATTACTATTACTATTACTATTACTATTACTATTACTATTACTATTACTATTACTATTACTATTACTATTACTATTACTATTACTATTACTATTATTACTATTACTATTACTATTACTACTATTACTATTACTATTACTACTATTACTATTACTACTATTACTATTACTATTACTATTACTATTATTATTATTATTATTATTATTATTATTATTATTATTATTATTATTATTATTATTATTATTATTATTATTATTATTATTATTATTATTATTATTATTATTATTATTATTATTATTATTATTATTATTATTATTATTATTATTATTATTATTATTATTATTATTATTATTATTATTATTATTATTATTATTATTATTATTATTATTATTATTATTATTATTATTATTATTATTATTATTATTATTATTATTATTATTATTATTATTATTATTATTATTATTATTATTATTATTATTATTATTATTATTATTATTATTATTATTATTATTATTATTATTATTATTATTATTATTATTATTATTATTATTATTATTATTATTATTATTATTATTATTATTATGAGACAGAATATTGTAAGACCCCAAAAGGAAATTATTTATGTAAATATTTATTGCAAATGTAATTTATTTTTGGTGTTGATACGAATTAGTTGAGTAACGAAAATGTGCTGCTATCTTTCATTGTTAAGAAAAGTAAAGTTGTTTAAAAATGTCATAAATGTTAAGTTTCACATTTAAATTTAATATGTATAAATAAAAGGATCATATATATTTAATATTAAAAGTGAAGGGAGAATAGCTAGAGATCACTTCCCTAACAATACAGGAACTATTTAATGCAGAAAAATATAAAATGAACGCATACGCGGATGTATACAACAAAATATAGCATCATGTAAAGTAGTGCTAAAATTGATAATGGCGTCAGTATGGTATAGATGTGTAGACATATTTTTGCAACGCTAGTGAATACAGATCTAAAAAACTGTGTAAAAGTGAAAAGACAATCAAAATAATTCAAAAAGGTGTAACAAAAGTCATCCAATTATAACAAGTGTAAAAAGAGACGAAAAAGGTGCTAATAAAGCGAAATATATAGTGAAGTTGCATTGGGTGTTTATTCATTCCAGCTAGTACCACTCCCGGAGAGAAATAATAGTCTCATTGCCCAAGCCGAAGCAAAACATTTTATTTAAAAACAGCACCAATTATTGCTAGGGCATATCATCATTTACACCTGACAGTACATAACTGTTGTTCAGATGTATGGGGATTTTTCTTCAGAGGTTGGCTACGTTGTTGTTGTAGTGTTTAACGCCCGCTTTTACTACTACGGCACCGCAGGCGGTGACACTGATGATACATGGAATGAAGATGGAGCACCGGTGGAATGAGATGGCGGGGGAAACCGGAGAACCCGGAGAAAACCCGCCCTGACGCCGCTTCGTCCACCACGAATACCACATGTGGGTCCCTGGGGTCGAACCCGGGCCGCCAGAGGTTGGCTACAATTGCTACAAATGAAGCATTTGTTGGTTGCTACACAACAGTTGGTACTGGTCAGTCATTTCAGTCTGCTTACGCATGCATATTAGAGAACCTTCGCACATAAAATTTCTCACACTTCTCACACATTGTAAAGTATCCCCGAGTTCTCAATATTAAAAGTGTGCTGACAGCCTAACAGGGCCACCAGTATACTGCAGAGAAAACTTTTTTTCTTCCTTCTTTCCCGCCCCCCTCCCCATCAATAAATGCAATTATAGTGTGATGTTGAGCTCAGCAGACGGACAGGAGGCTGGGCTACTTCGCATCACGTGACGTACAGCAAGGCCAGACTGCCTCACGCGACTGTTTGTGTGTGTGACCATAAACATTGAGGAAGCAGAAACAAAAGGAATTGAGAACATTCACAAGGCTTCTGGCTGATCATTGCGGTGCATGTATGTGAAGAGTTTCTCCAAAGGTTATCTGATGTCATTCCTAGCATAAAAGGACATGAGACAGCAGCAGAGTGAGTTTTGAGAGTAGAGCTATGGGGATAAGTTGGTTGGTACATCAGACTGCTGCACACGTTGTGTGTCATCCCAGAAGATACATCGGTTGTTGTAAGTGACTGTAACGCTGTAGTTAAGTGTATAAGAGACAGAGTGAAGAAAGACACAAAAAAACTGAGCAAGGTTATGAGGAGCACAGCTGTGAGTTGTGATAGCAGGAAAGACTGTGGACTGTGTTAACTAGAAGAAGAAAACTGTCTATTTGTAGTAAATTTTTAGAGGACAGTTAAGTGATAGAAACGTAACAGAAGTCGATTTTTGCTGCTTTGTTATAATATGCATAATGATAACATCATTTCAGATAGTTATATCTTCTTAAATTCTAAAGAATTTACATTCACATGATAACAAAGTAATCTTCTTTGCTTTAAAATCAAATATGAAATTAATAAGTGTTCTTAAACGAAAAATCAAACCACAATATGAATTAGTGTATAATCAGATGTGTGCACAAGAAATTAACTTAGGCCTTTACATTTTAGCAGTGAATACCTTATCATTAAAACGTTGTTCATAACAAATATATAGTACTGCTTTGCATTAAGCATAAATTTTTATTGCAAAACAATTGAAGTATCATAAGAATTTAAAACTTGCTCCTAAGTTTAACTGCTCAGCCATCAGACTGGACAACCAGAGTATACATTTTGTTTACATTTCCATGGAAATATTATAAACACTGATGTATTGATAATTTAGAAAGATGAGTTGAAATTTTACACACTAAATATCAATTAGTAGAACAGTACCTGAACATGTTTTGGGAACACTTGTTCCCATCAGCAGGGGATAAGTTATCCTCAAAATATGTTCAGGTACTTTTTACTTAGTGACATTTAATGTTTCAAATTCCAGCTCATCTTTATAAATTATAAAATAAGTTTCTTATTTTTTGCCTAGTTTAAAAATGAACTTAGGTTGGTATTAGACCATAATGGGAACATGGCATCAGTGAATGCTTGTTTTCAAATCTTACTTGCCTTCTGCTGTTGCTCTTCTGTTTCTTCCCTTAGGGTGTACATGGTGGTGCTGTGGAGTTATATTAAAATTAATTTTGTATAAGCTTGACTTTTCTTTCAGAACCAACCAAAAGATACACCTGATACAGTGTTCCTAATTCTGTTATAAGTTCAATAGAATCTTGAACTTTCTCAATTGTTGTAAAAGTTTGACTTTCGTTTCAAAACCAACAAGGAGACATACCTGATACAGTGATACAATGTTCCTAACTCAGCTATTAATTCAGTAGAACCTTTGTTGAGATTACAGATGCTATGAACTTTCTCAATTGCTTGAATTGTTGCTTTAAGTTCTTCTTTGTTAAGCCCTTTGCGAGCTGCAGCAGCACCTTTCTTGCCTCCTGTTCCTCCAGATTGTATTTCAAACACACTTGCTGCATATGCAAGCAAATATATGTATTTTGGTTTATGTTCTGGGTTCAATTTCACACCAGGCTTAAACAAAGAGTCCACCAGCAGTTCTGCAATAAATATTAGCCAGTCAACACATCATTTGCAGGAATACCTAACTGGTTCAAAAATATATACATTTTATAGCAAATGAAGCAACAGAAAATTTATGAACAGTAATTTATATCAGTACTATGAAGCAAATTTATAATAATTGAATAAAGTATACTCTTTAAGTTTACTAAATAATATTCATTGTGAAAGTACTGAAGCTATGATTATACTTTATTCAGTTATAATATTCTATCTACAGAGCATATGAAAATTGCCTACTAAATCATATAATATACTTAGTCAAATATTTACAGTATTAATTAAAATACAGTATTCTCTCCATTTAATATTTTTCTGGAGACTAGAAAAATGCACATTAAATGGAAGTTTATATCAAATGGGGTTTATGTTTTATCTTAAAAGTCAGTATTGGCTATGAAGTACAAAGGACACTTGCTGAGTGTGCACTGTGCATTCACATTTCCACTGGCAATGTAGAAAGGTCATTCAGCACAATGAGCATGGTGATGACAAAATTAAGATGGGTCAGGATACACTTCAAGCTTGTGTGAAGGTGTTAATAAAATTGGACAAGTCACCCACAGAAACTTTCAATGATGATGCATCAAAAGATATCCTGTAAAAAAGCCTTGATGTATAAGTTTCTGTAAATGTAAGTTATTGCATGCAATAATATTAGTTTAATTGATTCTCATAATTTCATTCTTTAAAATAATCAACTGAGCTATACAAATTTGACCTGGCTGTTATCCAGAGAAACCATCACCAAAATATCAAAGATTATGGAACACTTTAAAATAACAGTATCATTGTTATTTTTTAGTGTAGTATCACTAAAATCTGAAGCCTATAGCATTCCCTCTTCACTGTCAAGCATGATATCCCCCTGGAAGAAAGTGGTTGTATTTATCAGTTCATCACTAATGGCTTCTACAGTACTTCAATTCTGTCACTCAGACAGAGTCAATGAGAACGCTACCAGCTTTGGGAGCATTGCCAAAAGCTTTGTTTGCTTTTATTCTTTTAGTTACTCTAAAGGTAAAACATATGATTATTTAGGTATATGGATAGTTTGTATACAGTACCTGGGCGACCAAGCTTCGCTCGGCGTTTTTCGCCTCTGTTTTTGTGAAATCTTGTTTTTTGTGGGAGAAGATACTTATTTAGATAAACTGAAAGACAAAACGTTAACTAAATAACAATTTTAGTCGCAATTGTGAAGAATCATTTCCGAGATACAGATATTTCATAAACACCATCACTTCAGCTGTAAAACGTCTAATGCTAAACGTAGGCCTCCCCCATAGATATCCACCCAGTTTGACATTTTCGTCGAGCATTGGTTCCATTATGGAGTTCAGTTCCTTGCTGCTGCGATTGACTCCAGAGCGTTAACACATTCACCAAGGTCCTTCATCTTTCCGTTGAGTTCTTCCATGGCTTCCTTTACCCTGGCCAGTTGCTCGATAATATTCTCCGATAGATCTATCTTCATATTAGAAATTCCCGTCTTCATCTTTTCTGTTTTGGAGTTTACATTTTCAATTTGCCTTCCATTTTTGTTTCCATTTTGTCCATTTTTGTTCCTATATTTTCTATTCCGTAGTTTACATTTTTCCAATTCGATTTTCATATTTGTTTCCTCTGTCGCATTCCGGAATTCATTTCATTTCCCATTATGTCCATCTTGGCTAACATTTGTTTCATTAACTGTTCCATATCGTGCTTTTCGGCGCACTCCTGATATCAATTGTGATTACTTTACTTTTTTTTTTTTAACTATTTCTTTATTTTTTATTTAAACACCAGAGCAACACTAAGCAAAAGCACTGTTGAACAATAACAAATACTACAGGAAGAAAAGCTGGTTGATAAAGCTATGTGAATGTACTACGCATTTCTGTTTCAATCATATAGAAAATTGTATGAATTGTTCATAATTGTTTGTCGAAGTGAAAGTAGTGAAAGAAATGTGATTGTGTTTAGTAAAATAAAAATGAGTAGAAAAACGTGTGAATGTTATACGTTGCACTTATATTTCAAGTGTACGGAAAAATGTATGGATTCTTTGTAGAAGAGGGAGTAGTATGTTAGGTAAAAGAAAAGGGAGTAGAGAAAAACATGTGAACGTAATACGTTGGGCGGTAAAATGGATTGCATAAAAATCTTCGCCATGAAAACAATTATATATGTCACTTTTCATGGCGATCGGTCAACCTCTTTTGGAATTTACTCACTCTTCAACATACGATATGTATAGGCGTTGGTATGTATGAAGTTGATAAACGATAGGGGATAACTTGTGAATTGTTACGTAAAACAAAAGTTAGTAGAGAAAATAGTATGAATGTAATACATTATATTTCTTTTTCAAACATATCAAATTGTATGAATTATATGTTGAAGGGCGAATAGCGAAAGAAGACTGATGGTGCCTCGTAAAGGAAGAATTAGTAGAAGAAGTCATGTGAATGTAATACGTTGAATTTATATTTCAATCATAGAATATTATATTAATTGTATGTTGAAGGGCAAACAGAGAATAAATGAATGTGCTATATAAAAGAAATGCGAGTAGAAAGCCATTTGAAAGTAATATATTGTGTAGTAAAATTGTTGCCATAAAAAATTTCCCCATAAAAAATACATATACGTGCCGAATTTCGCGGTGATCGGTTAAGCGGTTTTCGAGCTTAACAGTTGGATATACCTATATAAACAACCAAGTTGTATAGATGATATGAATTGTTTGTAGAAGAGTGAGTGGAGAAAGAGATGTGAATGTGTTACCTAAAAGTGAGTATAGTAAACAGTGTGAATGTAATACATTTCTATTTCAAACATGCACAAAATTGTATGACTTATTTCTAGAAGAGTGAGTAGAGAGAGATGTGAATGTCTTACCTAAAAGTGAGTAGAGAAATGAGTATGAATATAATAGAGAAAGAGATGTGAATGTGATAGCTAAAAGTAAGTAGAGAAACCACTGTGAATGTAATATGTAGTATCTATTTCAAACATACACAAAATTGCATACTGATTTGTAGAAGAGTGAGTAGAGAAAGAGATGTGAACGTGTTACCTAAAAGTGAGAGGAAAAAACAGTGTAAATGTAATAGCATTTCTATTTCAAACATACAGAATATGCTATGACTTATTTTAAAAGTGGGGATAAAAGTGTTTTTGGTGCAAAATCACGTTTTTTATGGAAAATTGTTTATAGAAGAGTGAGTAGAGAAAGAAATGTGAATGTGTTGCCTAAAAGTAAGTAGAGTTAACACTGTGAATGTAATATGCAGCATCTCTATTTTAAACATACAGAAAATTGTGTATTTATTTGTAGAAGAGTGAGTAGAGAAAGACATATGAATGTGTTACCTAAAAGTGAGAAGTGAAAACAGTGTGAATGTAATAGCATTTATATTTCAAACATATAGAACATGGTATGACTTATTTTAAAAGTGTGAATAAAAATGTTGTTGTTGTTGTTGTTGTTGTCTAGTGCCTTGCATCTGGCAATGAAGCCATTAACATTCGTGCTTTCCAATACTTTTGAACTGCAGTTTCTTCTGATCTTAATGCTTCACAGGTCTTCAAGTGGTCTTCGCGAATAAAAATGTTTCTTGGTGCAAAATCATGTCTTTTATGGAAAATTGTTTATAGAAGAGTGAGCAGAGAAAGAGATGTGAATGTGTTACCTAAAAGTGAGTAGAGAAAACACTGTAAAGGTAATATGCATGTATACAAAAATTTAATCAAATCTTTAGAGTCGTTTCTGAAATACCGGGAATATATGTACAAGAATTGCGCAGTAGAAGCAGGAATAAAAAATGTGATTTTTTATGCAAAATCGCGTTTTTTCGGGAATTACACCTATATAGCTGAACTTAAAAAGCAAAACCCTATCTGATTACAAAATTTGATCGAAATCGTTAGAGCCGTTTCCAAGTTGCGCGAAATAGATATATATACAAGAATTGCTCATTTAAATATATAAGATTAAGTGTTAAATGCAGATTTCAAAAAGCAGAACTACACAATCAATTGAATTTTAATGTAGCTGAGACTTAATTACCTGAGGTAAGGAGGACCGACAGTACCCTGGATAATTGAAAACTTGGATAACATTGACTCTTGTCAAAAATCAAGAGGGAAACATATGGTAAGCTGGTGAAATGAATGAAAACATGGCCAAAGATGTGAAAAAAGGCATCTGCCATATTATCAAATGGATAATGTACCAGTTTTTATTGATTTCCAAAGTGCATATGATTCTAAATGCAGAACAAAACTACTAAAGAAAGTTAAAAAAATAGGGATGCAAGGTCCAATGTTTCCATGGCTATGTCATTTCCTAACACAACGCTTTATTGCTACCAGATATGGAAGAAATGTATCTAAATATAAACAAGTACACCATAATATTATTTATTTATGCCAACAAACTTACTGTTGGTGTTTTTAAACACACAAGCCGTGGCATTGAATTTTTAAGTTCCGGTTCTACCTCTTAAGTACACCATAGCTTACCACAACGTGCAATGCTCAGCTCTACACTTTTTAATATATTTATTAACGATCTGCCACAACAAATACAAGAATCAGGTGTGAAGCTACTTGCTGATGACTTAGTGATGTGGACTTCAAAACCAAAAAGCAAAAGTACAGAACTAGACAAAACCATGCAACAATCCTTAAACAACCTACAAAAGTGGACCAAAGAAAATTTAATGACTGTTAATACAACAAAATCAAACTACCAAATCTTTTCACTACAAAAAAAAAAAAACACTAAAAATAAAACTAAACTTTGAGGGTCAACAATTACTAGAAGCAAAGTATTTAGGAGTTACATTTGGTATCAAACTTACATGGACCAAACAAACAGAAAATGTAATACAAAGAGCAGAAAGGCGTCTTTCACTGTTAAAACGTCTAACAGGAATGAAGTGGGGATGTTCCAGAGCAACTCTTAACACAACAGACATATAAAGCCATTATTAACTTACTGCAGCAAAGTTCTTGCAACAGCAAATACAAAAGAAATTCAAATCTTTCAAAACCAAAGTCTGAGACAAATTACAGGTGCTATCAAAACCACACTAACACCAGCTATGAAAATACTAACTAGAAAAAAGCAGCTCTTATTCAACATGAATATAACTACTATCGGTCTACAATTTTTTATTTCTGATGCTGTTTTATCTTTCTTCAAGAGTGGGACAATTATTGCTTTTCGCCATTCGGTAGGTACAGTGGTGTTCCAGGATAGATTGTAGAGTTTTAGTAGTTGTTTTGCTGTTTTTCCAAGGTTTTTTATGAACTGTGGATGTATGTGATCTGGTCCAGGAGACTTTTTGTTTTTTAGATTATTTATTGCAATGTTCAGTTCTTGCATATTAAAACTTTGAAAAAAGATATTGCATTGAGTGTTAGGATCACATTCTTTTTCTTGTTTCAAAACTTTCTTAAATTCTTTACGTTCTTTTTTTATTTCTTGTTACTTTATGTGAATGAACCATCAGTAAGTTGGTTGGCATAAAATGATTAACTAGTGCTTTTCATTCCTTTAATACATTAAAAGAAATTCTGATTTATGATTTTTCTATCCTTTTAGTTATTGCTATTTGAATACATTGCAAAGATCACATCTGCCATCATCTCGTTTTAGTTCCAATGACTTAAAAACAAATTTTATAAAGAGATGGAAAGGGAATAGTAACAACTTCAATGCATGAGCTTACACCTGACTAGACCAAACAATTCTAATCAAAATGTCTTTCTCCCAGTTCCTGTCCATATCTTCATCTCCGTCCCCATTCTATGGTTCAATTTATACAAAAACCACTGCAGTTTTAATGCAATTACTGTTGCAATGCTGTTTCAGATTTATGTTTGTAAAACTAAGTTATTATGCTTTTTTAAACCATACCAAATTCCTAAATAAAATTCAGGAAAAAGGTTAAGGTACACCTGATGTTTAAAGAAATATAATAACTGCATCCACTTCACTGTTTTATGCCACCTTTTAAGTGCTCCAGGGACCTCTGAAATGATACAAAGTTCAAGAAATGTACGTATAAGGTTGTAAATATTTTAAACACATAAAGACCATGGTGCCGACTTTTTAATAATATTATACTTCAAGTTGAGCAATGAGATTCTTTTCCTAGCCCAGGTCGTGGTACGGGTGAAATGAACAAACACAGGATGTAACTTTACTATATCACTTTTATTTGCACTTTTTTCGTCGAATATTACACTCGTTACATTTAAATTAACTTTCGTTGCACCTGATTATTTTTCTTTATCAGTCATTTTAGATTGGTTTTAGCGTCCGTATCTAAGCGTGTCACAAAACGTGTCTTTCCTTTCCGGATTCCAGGATGCTATTAACCTCTTGAGCGATGGCCATTTAAAACGTTCGTGAGTCAAGAACTGCTACCCAATATCCAGCGCAGGGGCATTTAAATTGTTAAATGCGCTAAAAGTGCTTCGTATATACACAGCTGTATTTTGTGTAAATATTAAGTTATTTTAATGAAACAAAAACTGGTATAAAACTCGTTATATGGAGTATACATATACGTCATCAGCAAAGTTGAGTTGCATTTACAAAACGTTGAAATGGCACTATTTTGTTTCACTGTGGTGGAAAGTTAACTTTGCTCTGTCGAACACATCTAATATAAGTTCTCTGAAAGAAACAGTAGTCGACCCATTGTACGTGTGGCTTGTGCGTCAGCATACTGTGAAATAAAGCACTAGTGTATGAGTGGTCTCTAAGTCATCAGAATACAGCATGTTTGCAACTTTTACTTACGCGTGTTTCGTAACTTAGTAGACTCCGTTTCTTTCTTTGTAGAAGTACATACATATACTTTCCTGCTTGTAGCTGAAGTGAGAAGTGGTATAAAAAGGTATTTTTGCACCAACTGGATATAACCATATACAACTGTTTGGTAATTTGGAGAGCTCTAAACCCACACAAGACAATGACCTACCTGGACTTCCAACTATCAATAGCTCGCAGCCTATTTGAACAATACCACGTTCGGGGTAGAAAATCCAGAACCCCTTCACCCCTCAGACTTCAAGGAAAACATTATCCTAAAAGGATAACACCAACAGCAAAGAAGTCCCGCCCATCTCGAAAGTGTTTCATATGCCGCAAGAAGGGAATTTGCGAATGTGGAGATGTACCCTTGTGTCTTTATCCCTGTTTTGAGGCATATCACTGCACAAGGAACATATAAATGTAAGCCAGTAAAGTATATAGACTTTACTTAAATGTTTCATAAAGGGAAAATTAAAATAAGTTGAATTAGATAAGGGATAAATAAGGGTTAAATGCACTAACGCACAGGACATGTATACACGCCCATAGCGCTTACCCGTCATTTTAAATGGACGTGATTTCACGTCCATATCACTGAAGAGGTTAAGAAAAAAGTTGGCGCCTCTTTACATAATGCTTTTGTATTCATATGCGTATGCGCTCATTTTCCCGCGAAGTACACTTTGAAACCTTCCTACAGACTAAATAGTTCCTGTAATTTTAGGGAAGCGATCTTTATCTATCCTCCCTACACTTTTAACATTAAATATACATGGTTCTTATATTTATACATATTAAATTTGGACATGTAACTTAACATTTATGACATTTTTAAACAATTTTTAAACAATTACTTCTTTTTTAACAATTAACACAATGGCAATACATTTTCAGTACTCAATAAATCCTTACCAACATGAAAAATAAACCATATTTACAACAAATATTTACATAAATGCCCTCTTTTTGGAGTCTAACCATATATTGTCTCAACCATAATGCAGGACATAAAAATATATGTAAATGACAAGAAAACCTTAGCTGAAAGAATGTTAACGTGAGGTCCTATGTATTCAATCTTGAATATGCTACAAAGGAAGATGGTGCATTTTAAATACAGCTCATTTATCTTCTAGATACACTTACCCAGGAACTGTGGTGTCCTTACAAGGTCTATAGGAGGAGGATCAGCTGCTGAATAATTACGAAAAAGGACTGTGATGTCTGCAGGATTAAGTGCATTGCGGGACAACATTGACGTTAATGCCTGACAAGCTTGAGGGAATGCTGCAGCACCATTAAGAGCCATGGTGATGGGAGTCACATCATGGTGGCTGAAAAGAGATCACAGCTTCAGTCTAATAGCTTCTTTCTCAATACTTCTCACTCCATCACATTCAGCAACAGTAAACAACTGGTTACAAAATTTGAGTAATTCTTATATAGATTCAAATTTCCTGGCTAGTATAGTTAAAACTTTGTTAATGAAAAAGTACAATTTTTCAGTGAAAAAGTTAAATTCTCAAGTATTGTGGATTTTGTTACAGCTAAAAAAATTTGTGTCAGATTGTGGGATCTTCTTTATTATACATCAGTTCAAAGGTTGTGGTATTCAAAAATTCTTCCACTATCTTCCCTTTAGAATCCACTTTTTTATAATCCCATCTTTTGGAATGGGCATTTAAATCCCCAATTATGATTATTTTATTTAATTGGTCAATAAGTGAAAGATCTGGTTCATTCCTGGGAGGATTGTAAATACTGTAGAAATGTTTGAGAGGTAGAACTGGAACTCAAAAATTCAATGCCACAGCTGGGATTTGAACCACAGATCCTCCATTTAATAGGCAGGTGCTGTAACCATTAAGCTACTGTGACAACCTGCCAGAATGACATTGAATTCTCAAACCAGTTCGTATTTTTCCCAGTAAACCACAAAGGTAGTCTCACATCAGAGACAATTAGCCCAACGGTGACTTTCTATTGTACGTACTTTATGTCCCGGGATTATTTAACCTTCAGATGGTAATTATTATTTATTTATGCCAACAAACTTACTGTTGGTGTTTTTAAACACACAAGCCGTGTGTGGGCAAGTTTGAGAGTTAGAACTTGCATTGAATTTTTAAGTTCCAGTTCTACCTCTCAAACATTGCCTACACATGGCTTGTGTGTTTAAAAACACCAACAGTAAGTTTGTTGGCATAAATAAATAATAAATACCATCTGACGGTTAATTAATCCCGGGACATAAAGTACTTACAATAGTAAGTCACCAATGGGGTAATTGTCTCTGATGTGAGACTGCCTTTGTGGTTTACTGGGAAAAATACGAACTGGTTTGAGAATTCAATGTCATTCTGGCAGGTTGTCACAGTAGCTTAATGGTTAGAGCACCTGCCTAGTAAGCGGAGGGTCTGTGGTTCAAATCCCAGCTGTGGCATTGAATTTTGAAGTTCCAGTTCTACCTCTCAAATAATAACTTGTCTGCAATTAATCAACCAAAATGCAATCCAAATTATTTTCAATTGAACGCAATATGGAACATTTACAGAGGCTTCATTTGAATACCTGGCCACATTAATGGAGAATTGCTTGCCCTTGCAGTACACTGTTTCTAACAGTTCTGTTGCTAACACTTTCTGTGTTGGCAAATCTGTTGACACAATGTCTTTGTGCTGTATAAAGTTTAGTATGTAAGACCAATTGTTTCAGTGTTTATACTGTTATACTGTGCTATTTGTTGTGCTGTTTATCTGTATACTTTAGCAGAAGAAACGTCTTGTATGATTCCAAAAAATGTTTGTAGAGAAGTGAAATGGCAATTTATAGGCAGATTCCCTGCTGTTCATGTACCCTACAAAGAAATAGTTTATGATCTTGTGAACAGATTTAAGCAAGCAGATCTATTCTTGATAAGAAACTCAAAGTAAATTGCCATGTTCTTGCAGACAAAAACCGCAATGGCATCAGAGAAAAGTCAGAACAAAATCCAAAGAAATCTAAGAAAGCTTGGACAGGAAACAGGAATTTTGCAAATATTGGCTTGGAAAGCCACTGAACTTTTAAAATTAAAACCTTTTAAGACAGCTGTAGTTCAGGAGTAGCAACCATGCTATAATATGAGCAGAGTTAATGTCTGCAACTGTGCGTTGGATAATCTTAAAGGTGCTCTACTGAGCTGTGTTCAATTTTTTTTATTCACATGGTCATGTAGTGAAACAATAGTTATTGAAGTGCGAAAAAATCTGATAAAAATGCCAATGCATTACTAAAAACATTAGTGTTTGGTGTGCTGTTAACGCCTGCAGAATTATAGGACTAGCTTTCTCAAAGATACAGGGAATGGGCAGAGGTACACAACTAATGTAATCACACCTTTCCTAGAATTGTGTGACACTGAATGTACACAGTCATATTTCTAACAAGATTTACCTATAGCGCATACAGCTGATCTCTCACTAACAAAGAGGAAATCGTTTTAAGATAGTTAAGATAGTAGGAGATTACTGCTAGCACAGCCTCTGGATCTTACCATTAATGATGTCTATTATTACGAACTAAATGTATCAGAGTAATCCTTACATGTTGGAAGAATTGAAAGAATATCATGGACACGGCACACAACAGGGGACGGTCAGGGCTGGGCTGCTTCACACCACACGCTGGGCCAGTGAGCAAGCAAAGGCATTCAAGATCAGGCTGGCTCTTGCAACTGTTTGTGTAACAATAATGAAGCGACTACAAAAGATACGTCAACGCCGGCATGTGTGTGGAAATCAAGAAAGGTCCATGTGATGTCACTCCTCTGTATGAGGCGAGGAAACAGCAGAACATGTAGTTAAGTTACAGACATGAGTTGGTCAGTACGATGGTATGTCTAAAGAAGATTCAACAAGCATTAAGTGATTGTAATATCTTAGGTATGAGAGACAGAGAAAGTGACGAAAGACACTGAGAGGACTGAGCAATGTTATGAGAAGTAAAAGTTGTGAGTTGTGATTGCACAAAAGACTATAGACTGTGTTGAAATGTGTGATCCCATAAGGACATCATTTCCAGTATCTCTGACGACAAAGGTATATGTTACCGTAGCTAACATCAGCATGAGAAATCCATGCACTTGAATTTAAGGAGCTGCTTTGCCTGGTGGCAAGCAAATTGCTATCATGCATTCAAATGACAGCTCTATAAAAAACTTGTGTTTATGTTGTTGTTTTCTAGTGCCTTGCATCTGGCAATGAAGCCATTAGCATTCGTGCTTTCCAATACTTTTGAACTGTAGTTTCTTCTGATCTTAATGCTTCACAGGTCTTCAAGTGTTCTTCATTCATTTCTGCTGGATCGTTACACAGGACACATATTGGTGAGGCTGAGATACACTTGTGTTTATGTTACAAATACTTTCTAGTCTTACTTTTGTTGTGCACAACGCGTTATTTCCTGAGATAGGCATTTCATATTAGATCCACCCTTAGGTTCTTGAGATAAAACTTGCAGTAGTACTTGACTGTATACATATGTATGCTGGCCATGGCACACCATTTTCTGAAACAAAAGGTATATGACTGAGTGCTTTTATGAAAAATCAATACATCTATTTTCAAATTATGGTATATAATTAATGTGCATAAAATTAGTATAATTTAATTGTACTAGAAAGATCTGAAGCACACAAATAATTTATTTACTGAATGTATTTGAATTATCTGTTAAACTAATGCAATAGCACTCAAAGGAATACTGCAAATTCATCTCCTTATTTGGGCATGGTAGGAGAGTAGTCCCAGAAGTACCTATCCTGACATATAGGTGGTAGTTGTTTGTAAAAAATTAATATTGTAGGACGTACCAATCTTATAAAGCTTAAGTTTAAAGTTTAACCATGCTATGTTGTTTAGTAGTGGTTTGGTAGCCATCAATAGTGAACACTCTCAGTGAATTTGTAAACATGGGAAAAATATTCTAAGGCTTTCACGGCCAATGTCAATACTAGATACAGTATGATCTGGGCTTGTGGCCCATGGTCTACTGGGCTTCTTCTTCTTTCCAGACATTTCGTCTGCGACTGCGGCAGACATCTTCAGTGGCGGCGAGGTCAAGGTATCCTGGTGGAGATTTCAACAGCGACTGTGCTCGTTGTTCCCATTACACACATCCCAGTAAATACCATTATTATTCTCACTTATTCCGTGAAGCTATTGAAATACAGAAACATAAAAACAACTTCAGTCGCAAAGAGAAAGGTCTTAAACTAAACAGAATATGGCAAGCAGGACTCACAAAAGTCAAAATCAAGGACTCCACCCAAGCCAATCAGACGCCAGCAGACTGCGGCACACCGCCAACAAAAGTACAGCCCACTGCCCACCCGGACCAATCACAACACATCTCCTCTCCAGCCACTGATATAAATACTGCAGCCAACGGAGCAACCAGCACAGTTACTGTTGAAATTTCCACCAGAATACTTCGACCTCACCGTCACTGAAGATATCTGCCACAGTCGCAGACAAAACATATGGGAAGAAGAGGGAGCCCAGTAGACCACGGCCCGCAAGCCCGGATCACACTGTATCTAGTATGGGAAAAATGGTCATTGTTATGTAGCAGATTTTACACAGGGTTCTTAATTTGGTGGTTTTTTATGAATGAACTTTTTAACAGTGTAGTAATGCAGCAATGAGTCTCTCTGCAGGGTGTTATGGTTATGGGCAGACAAATAAGGGTGAGGTATTATTATTGTTTCCAATAAATATTCAAATTTTCCACTACATCAACTTTATTACCATTAACTTGCAACACTTAAACATATTACCTTCACTCCTTTATAAGTAGTAATACTTTTGGGTCCCGAAGTTATTGTGTTCAGGAACTTCATGGTTTCATAAGAGTTAAATCCTCACTTCTATTTGCACGTATTGAATATTTACATGTGATATTCAACCAGACGTCCTTCGGCAATATAATCCTATGTCATTGAATTGCTGACAAAATCTCTTATTCTAAAGTAAGAATATGCGACTGTCTTTTAGTACTAATTTATTACCTCTCTATACAGGTAATTGTTTATTTCCCTAGTTACAGGCATAGCAACCGCAATTGATTGGCTATTTATTGATTCGATTGTGATGCGTCGATTATGTGGTCATAATCAACCTCGAATATATTTCCTTTCATTTCACAATAGGTTCGGGACACGGATTAAGAAATACAATTTTGATAATTACATTGTGCATGCAATATTTATATGTGTTATGTCTAAACAACTTGGCATATTCAATATTGGTATTAATCTTTTCTCCAATGCATTTCAACCTACAATTTCTGCCACAGTTATATGAAACAATACTTTCATTTACAAGGTCTCAGTTCCAGCAACAGCAAAGTTGAGCTAGATTCTACTCTAAGGGAGTTTGCCCCTTTGTTTGTAACAGTAAAATATTGGATGGCAGAGTTTAAACAAGGCTGTACAAGCTGCAAAAATTATAATCATGGTGGTCGATCAAATGAGGAGACCACTCCAGAAAAGGTGAAGAATATCTACAAAATGGTACAGGATGACTGTCAACCAAAAGTGTAGTAGGCATTTCAAAAAGTGCTGTACATTGCACATTGACTGAAAATTTGAACATGAGAAAGCTGTGTGCACGTTTGCCCGCAATGGAACAGAAGCAGCGTCATGAGGATGCTTCAATTGATTGTTTGGCAATGTTTAATAGCAATAAAGACAAGTTTTGGTACAAAATCAATGACAATAACGACAACGTGTTTAAAACAGTGGAGCACATGAATAAAGTTTGTTGGAGCAGAATGTGTTTTTAAATGTCAACAGTTTTCAACTAAGTTTATAAGTTTTGGTGTTGACTCATAACCATGGATGAAATTAAATAAAATATTTTCTTGTTTAACAACGCTGTCAATTGTCAGGATCACATCAGCATCGCCGGTGTGCCGGAATTTCATCCTGCAGGAGTTATTTTACATACTAGTAAATCTACTGACATGGAGCACACTTAAAAACCACCGATCTGGGCCAGATTTGAACCTGCGACCTTCGGATCAGTAAGCCAACATCTAACCAACTGAGCCACCCAGACCAACACCATGGATGAAGCATGGGTGCATCACTTCACACCTGAGACAAAGAAACAGTCAAAACGATGGACTGAAAGGGATGAACCAGCTTCAAATAAGGCAAAGACAGTTCCATCTGAAGGCAAGGTCATGGCGTCAGCTTTTTGGAATGCCCATGGGATACTAAAGTAAGAACAAATTAGAAACTAAAAACTTCACTTATCTTAGTATGGCTTTGAGAATGAGCTGGACACGGCTTGAAACCCAGGGTCAGCAAAAAATAACAGCATTACTAAGATAAGTGAAGTTTTTAGTTTCTAATTTGTTCTTACTTTAGAATCTTGTTGCTTCACTGTTAATAGCTTCAAATTTTTCCTTATTTAGCCCATGGGATAGTTTACATTATCTTCAAAAAGGGAAAACAAACAATATCAAGTATTATGCAACTTGCTGCAGTGTTTGAGTGATGATATCAAGATGAAACAACCACATGTGGTGAAAAGAAAAAGCTTTGTTTGCCTACCACCTAGGCAGTAAGAACCCGCATGTGGTATTTGTGGTGGATGAAGCAGCGTCTGGGTGGATCTTCTCGCATTTCCCCTGCCACTCATTCCAGCAATTGCTCCATCATCACCTTTCAAATCATGCATTTCGCCTGCATTTCAGATCATCTTCTTCCTCACTATCATATCTGGTGCTGGGCTGATCACCCGCTTCCATGTCTTCACTGTTGGTCCATAGGTTCATCTGCTCCCTGACAGGCTTGTAAGTCCTAGGGGGTATAAGTCCTGCATAAGGGGAGGGTAATCAGATAAAGAAGAAAAAGATGACTACAATGTACCAGTTCACACATTCATTATCACAATGGCCAAAATCAAGGAGTTGTTGTTGTTGTTTTCTAGTGCCTTGCCTCTGGCAATGAAGCCATTAGCATTCATGCTTTCCAATACTTTTGAACTGTAGTTTCTTCTGATCTTAATGCTTCACAGGTCTTCAAGTGGTCAATGTTCGAATTATTTCCTCATGCTCCCTCAGATTATTTTCTGTTTCTGCACTTAAAACAATGGCTCGACAGTAGATTTCCCTACAATGTTTTGCCAACAGTAGAGTTTGCAGTTGATGGGTATTTTGAGGAGATCAACCATTCTCATTATAAAAGGATATCAAAACTATTGAACATCCCTGGGAAAAGTGTATCACACTAAAAGGAGACTATGCAGAGAAATTTTTCCAAATTTGTTGTTTTCTCTGTTCGAGTGGGTGCTTCTGAGACTACTCTCATAGTAAAATTAAGAATTAACAGTGTTAGCAATTTTCTGCCTTAAATGGAATTGAAATACGGCAAGTGACACAACTAGTTGAAGTGTGTGCATCAGAGATATTTCATGCAAAAAATTCAAAATATATTCCATTGGTTGGATTATAATGGCTAACCTTTAATTCTGGGCACCAGTATGTGATTTGTCCTACAAAATTCATATTTCTTTAGACATGCAGTAATGTACTATCAATCAAGATTTGTTTATTTGTGTCTCAGACTAATCCTGAGAAGCAATTCAATTGCAGGCTACAATGTGCTTCCAAAATTTTTGAACTAAGGGGCTTACAGCAACAGGATGGAGCTGAAAGTCTTAGTGCTTGTAATTTCGTTCAACTTGATTGTCAGGGGGTACAGAATTTCACAAAATCTAAAGTTAAAAGGTGAAAGGAATCAAAACTTTAAAAAGAACTACTTAAATCATAAATGATTTAGTTCATATGCCTAATTATTTCACTATTAAAGAGCTCATTTATTTTTCCTGGCTACAGAGTACTGTACATAGCATTTTCATAAATTTTAAATGAGAGTAATTAGTTACTTTCCCATGCTCAGATTTTCTTCTGAATACTGATGAAAACAAATACTTTTGCTTCTGTTTTACAACTATAAAGAGCCTATTACCAAATTTCACAGCCAGGAAGTAACAGACAGAATAGTTGAACCTTCTAATATGGATTATTTAAGTTATTCTTAATAGTTTCCCAAATGTTTATGATAATTAAAATTTTTACAAGATATATATAGGGGGGACCAGAAATATGATGACTCAATTTATCTCATATTCTGATGAACATTGTTGCAATACTCACAGCACACTCCTGTATGCTTGTCTGCCAATCTTCTGCATTCTGTAAGAAACTAGAGATGGTCGTTTTGAGAACTCTTGAAAATACTTCAATCTGCTGTGCTGCTGTGGATATACTTGTTATTTCCCCTTGGAAACCAGCATCTGATATGAGCTGTAACATAACTATGTGTAAAGCTTAATGCATTAAGTACTACCAGGGTTGGGCAAATAAATCATCTGTATGTATTTTATGCATAATTTATGTGTAAAACATGTATCATAGAAAACTGTTTTTACACAAAGTAAAAATTAAAATTTATTGATTTTTGATAATCTAAATATAAATTACTTCATTTCTTTTAAGTTTATTAATGCTTTGATGTATGAAAGATCTCCTTAGCCGTGGTTCCCAACTCTTTAATGGTTACACATTTACCACATATCTGGAACACTATTACAACAAATCAGTTATATATATATAAATAAAGTCTGTGCGTGCATCCATGCATATACACGGTTCCTAAAGGCATTTAACTGCTGTGCCTATTTCCACTAAACTTGGTACAAATAATCTTTGACCAAGACAAAAGCTATTGTCTAGCTTAGAATTCAAAATTCCACTATTTCTTACAGTTTACCGATTGTACAAAATTTCTTCCAAATAAAGAGGATTTCACAGCCTAATTCAAGAAAATTCAACTTATAACTTTTAATGTACATGGAAATATTTTTAATTTATATTTTAATTAATACTCTTTTCTTTTTTTAAATTTTCCATTTGCATCCAGCCTTTAGCTCCAATGGTCATATTGCCAGCCTCATTCTTTGGAACATATTGCCTATTAGCAATGGTTTTAACTTGTTTTACAGTGGGTTTTGGGTCCTGGGTTTTTTGTACATTAAATTCACACACCCGCACCCCCTACCCCCAACCCATCTGTGCACCTATCCCCACCCACCCACCCTCCACCCACACACATCCACCCCACCCCCACACTCTCATTCATATTGCCAGACTTTGAGGAGAATAGGAAATAATCTTGGCTAGAGAAAAATTTCCACTCCCCAGGAATCAAACCCAGGACTCCTTGCATGGCAGGCACGTGCTCTACCAACTGAGGTACAGGCCAGCCTAAAATCATAGAACCATATTTGACAAAATAAAAACTGTCAACAATTTTTCCATGCAAAAGGACAGGTGGAGGTGGGGTTTGAAAGTCCTCTTGTAACATCTTTTGTTGTTGTAGTGTTGTAGTGTAACATCTTTTGAAAATAATGAATTTGAATACCAAGTTTGGTATAAATCAGATTTTTCATTTTTGAGTTATGTGGTTCATAATCAGAAACATCCATATGAACCCTTTTCTAAAAATACTTTTTGTGTGGGGGCAGAGATTCAGGAGGCCCTAAAACATTATTTTTGGTTAAGTTTTAAAATCACATTTTTAGTTGGAATACAACACTTCCTCTACTTATTGAAAGTTGTGGTAGAGAAAGTAAAAAGGCTGGTGACATGTGTTACATATAGATCTCACACTCATGAAGCATTAGCTAATTTATTTTGTGCTATCAAACCCATGAAGTACCCCAATAGTCACACATACCCATTAGCAGAAACTTGTAATCATTTGAGAGATAGAATCAGAACCGAAAAATTCAATGCCACAGCCGGAATTTGAACCACACCCTTGTAATTGTTACCTTGTAATCATTGTTTTAATTTACGTGGCAGCATTTCTACTGACATATACTTTTTACATTGGCATAATTGGTACAATAAAACCTTAGCTAATGCATGTGCATATTGTATGTTAAGTACACCTATCAAGAGTTAGTCCACCCTCAATACTTCATGTTAGGACTGATATTATAAAGGGGTTTTAAACTCCTGGTTAGATTTAAACCACAGTTTTAGACTTTACTTCATTTTATAAACACTAATCTTCAGTTGAACTTCAGACTTAGAAAACAGAGAGTCTTAACCTTATTACATCACATTTGAAACCGGGTACAAAAACCAACAAGAAACTGTAAAACCATAATATATTTGAATACTGGATTTTTAGTAAAATAACAACACACATTTGAAAATTAAGTATAGGACCACATAGCGTAATTGCATTACATAAGCATTTGGAACAAGCTTCATGACCATTAATAAAATTGTCTGTTGCCTACTCTTCTGTCTACCTACGAGAATATATTCTATATAAATCAAAATAAGTAATATAGTGTGTATACATTAGACTTTGTTTAATACAAACAAGATACGAAGCAAAACACTGAACGTACCTTTGCCACAAGTTTGTTGCTGGAAAAGCATATTTTTCACCGTGAATGCATGTTAATTTAACATTAAACTGTTTACAGTTACTTCTCATACAAAATGCTGTTATTTCAGAACATTAACCTTATTCCTAAGCTATCTGGTCTAACAACAGTATTTAGTTTCAGTACATTAATTTAACGTTACACTTAATTTTCATGTTGAATAACTGTTATTTCAAAATATTCTAACTTTTTCTAACCTGGCAGATGTATCAACAGCATTTAGTTATGGTGAGGAAGAAGACAATAACTAACAAGCATTTTCTCTTCTCAGTCGCCAGGCACATCAACAACATTGCACTGCAGTTTAACTAACCAGAAGTTTATAAAATGGCACCTGTAGTTAAACTTTTGGTTTGGTTTAATTGAACTTCCAGTTAAACTACATTTGTGTGTCATACCCAGTCTTAGTGTTATCTTCGAGTTCTGCTCATGCTTCAATTCTGTATTATACATAGGTCGTTTCTTTAATTTTGGCAACTATTTATTTTCTACACAGATAGCATACACTCAAGGTTGTAAGTTTTACAGACCTTCGACTTAGTCACCAGCATTGTACACAACCTGTTCCCAGTGATATGGTAGCCATTCGGCACTGCCTAATCTCTGGATGGTACATAGAGACCGACCAACTGTACTCAGAATGTTGTTCACTGTTCTTCATTTCTTCCCATGCTGTGGTTCCTTCAGCTTAGGAATAAGGTCAAAGTCGCAGGGACTCATGTCCGGAGAGTATGGAGGGTGGTAGAGTACCTCCCAACCCCAGCGATGGAACACATCAGACACTGCTCCAGCAGTTCCGATCCACTTCCACTAATGCGGACACTGTCTGCACATCATTCTCACTAACTGGTGGATGATCAGATCTAGGCATATGTTCTCCTTTAAAGACCTGTAACTACCTTGCCACAGTTTGGTACAACAATGCATCTGCATCACAAGCCTCTCGGAATCCTTGGTGACACTGTCATGTGTTTCTATCTCTGCCACATTCAATTTTCAACCATATCCTCTGCTCCTGCTTTGAAAACATTGTACTACGTTATACTGCGACGCCTAGATCTAAACTGATGATCTTCGGCTCATTATTGCATGAGGAGGAGAGGGGGGGAAGGTGCTCCAATGGAAGGGAGGTACCTAAACTACACATGCCATAAACAGAATTGACAACCCTAGTGTTATTTGGATCCCATAATACACTTGCCAAAACTAAAGAAACAGCCCTTGTACTTAAGTTTTTTTTAAATAACTTTTAAACGTAATTTAATTTGATTAGGATTTATTGATTAATATCTGTGACTTAACTTCACTTATTTCCTTTATGACTCCTGTGAAGTTCACCCATCTTGTCCTTTGTGTTGCAAGTCTTCTACTTGGCTCCATGCCTTCCCCTTTGCTGCTATCTCTTCTTCTGTGGTCCTTTTCCAAGTTTTCTTAGGTCTTCCTTTCCTCTTTATATCTTGAGGGTTCCAGTCAAGTAGGTACTTCGCTTTCTATTGCTTCAGTTGGCTTTCTTAGTGTATGGCCAATCCATCTCCATTTTCTCTTCCTAATTTGGATGTCAATGGGTTCTTGTTTTTTACTTTGCCATAAAGTTTTATTTGATACTATTTCTGGCCATCTTATGTTTAGAATACATTACAAACATCTATTGATAAAGCATTTTAATTTATTGATATTTACTTTGGAAGTTTTCCATGTTTTGCAAGCATATAGGAGGACGGATTTTATGTTGGTATTAAAACTCAATATTTTTTAACTTTTTTAGATTTTTTATTTCTCCATTTCTGTACAACTGCATAAATGCTGCATGTTTTTTAATTCTCTGGCTAATACCTTCATCTGTTCCTACATTTAATGTTACTATGCTACCTAGAGAGGTAAATTTAGATACTTGTTCTGTTTCATTATTTGTTATAATGCTGTAATATCTGTAATAAAATATAAAACATTTTCACCTTACAGGAAACATAGCCTTTTGTTGTGTCTATGCAAATCAGAAGCTCACAAATTTTTCCAACTTACATATTCTCTCCAAATATAACATTTTTGTTGGAGCTCAGAAAAGGGATTCATCGTATTTTTACAAAATCAAATAAATTTATCTTCGGCCATAAAGTATGGCATGGCTATGCAATAATGGTAAACTTACTTTCTACTTGAATTTAAATTCTTTCCTTGAAAGTTTCATCAAATAATTGCTTAATGCCTAAGGTGAGTTATCTGATTATGCAGAACTCTACTCTAAAATTAATTTTATCAGATGTATGAAATTTAAGATATGATAGATATTTGACTTAAAACTTCACCTTTCATAATGTCAAACAACATGGGCCAAAAAATGAGTTCCTAATAAAAGCAAAAATAAAGAGTGGTAGTGGTGGCGGCAGCAGCAGTCGTAGTAATCAAATATTCTGGAGCTCTTGATTTGTCACCACTCGCTTGCAGGCTTCCAAATAATATTCTGCAACCTGGAATGATGTCCCAACTATTTTCTGAAGATCGGGGCAGGATATCAGGTGGTCCTTGTTCATTACTCTATTCATGTTTTTGCATACTATACAGTGTGGAGAGTTTAATAATCTAATTTTAAAAAGATGTGCCACAAAGCAACTATGGCCGGTTTCAAGACGAAATGATGCAACTGCAATTGATCAGGGAATGTTTGGTACTATGTATTTGGTTCTAGTAATGTCTTCCAAATCTTCATGTCACATTGGATTTTGTTAAGATCAGCTGTTTTTTATTTTCATTTTGGTGTAGAGTTGTACTGATTTATAAAATAAACAACTGTTTTTACTTTGTTGGATGAGTGTACCTCTTTTTGGAAGCATATCAGCCTTCTCATTTCCTTCCAAACCACAATGTACTGGGATCCATTGTAACACAATGTTTTTGTTTAGCCTTTTTAACACCCTAATTTAAGACGTAAAACTGGAACTTAAAAATTCAATGCCACAACTGGGATTTGAACCACAGACCTTCCGCTTACCGGGCAGCTGCTCTACCACTGAGCTATTGTAACAAACTGCCAGAATGGCATTAAATTCTCAAACCAATTCGTATTTCTCCTGGTAAACCACAAAGGCAGTCTCACATCAGAGACAAATTACCCCAATGGTGACTTACTATTGCAAGCACTTTATATCCCAGGATTAAATAACCTTCAGATGGTAATTATTATTTATTTATGCCAACAAACTTACTGGGATATAAAGTGCTTACAATAGTAAGTCACCATTGGGGTAATTTGTCTCTGATGTGAGACTGCCTTTGTGGTTTACCAGGAGAAATACAAATTGGTTTGAGAATTTAATGCCATTCTGGCAGTTTGTCACAATAGCTCAGTGGTAGAGCAGCCGCCCGGTAAGCGGAAGGTCTGTGGTTCAAATCCCAGTTGTGGCATTGAATTTTTAAGTTCCAGTTCTACCTCTTAAACTTTGCCCACACACGGCTTGTGAGTTTAAAAACACCAACAGTAAGTTTGTTGGCAAAAATAAATAATAATTACCATCTGAAGGTTATTTAATCCTGGAATTATAAAGTGCTTACAATAGTAAGTCACCATTGGGGTAATTTGTCTCTGATGTGAGACTGCCTTTGTGGTTTACCAGGAGAAATATGAATTGGTTTGAGAATTTAATGCCATTCTGGCAGTTTGTCACAATAGCTCAGTGGTAGAGCAGCTGCCCGGTAAGCGGAAGGTCTGTGGTTCAAATCCCAGTTGTGGCATTGAATTTTTAAGTTCCAGTTCTACCTCTTAAACTTTGCCCACACACGGCTTGTGTGTTTAAAAACACCAACAGTAAGTTTGTTGGCATAAACAAATAATAATTATCCTAATGTAATTTTGGCTTCTATTATTCTATGGCCTTCAATGGTTTGGTTGTGTGTTAGTGCTAGTATGGCTAAGCTAGGGTCAGAAAGTATTACAGTATTTTGGAAAGAACTGATGTAAAGAAACAAATGTTTAGAGCTGTAGGTACGCTTGTATTTCACCATCATAATAATCCCTAGGGCGTCTTCTCTATGCAGAGGTTACCCTTATTTCCCAAGAGAAATGTAAAATGAGAAAAGCTTACACCTTATTCTAGCTCCTGCTGCTGCTTCTCTATTCATTAGTGACCCTTCTGTGTAGGTATGAGGCAATATTTGTTCTGGATACCTAGTGTTGATTGTTTCTATTTCTATTTGTTTCATTACTATTTGGCTTGAGGTTTTTTTGTTGATCTCTTCTGTCAGGTTTAATGAATAGTTGATGTTACTATATTCAAGAGGAGATATTTGAATTACAAGTTTTTGTGTCATCTGTGGTATTTTGTATTTCTCTTTAATCTGTAACACTGCTTGGCTGAAACCTGAACTGAGTTTTCAGATGTCTATTTTGATTTATGTAGCTATTCCAGTAGTTCTGATATGAAAGTCTTCTTAGTTTTTCATATAATGGGTTCCTTTTTATTCAATATCATACTGTATTGGTCGATTGTTGGTTAAGATTTGCATTGCTAATATTGGTGTTGTTTTGACGCCGCCAATAATTATTCTCTAAGCTTGATTTAGTACTTTTTCCAATTTATTAATCAAGGCTTCACGGGTGATCAGCTGTGTGAGAGCTTTCAGCCATTGTAGACTCCATGGCCTTCATGACCTTTTGATGAAGGCCATAGAGTGTACAATGGCCGAAAGCTCAATGTTCCTAAATCTCAAACAACTGATCACCCGTGAAGCCTTGATTAATAACGCTCACCATGAGAGCTTTAAGTGTTTTCCAATTTGTTCACTTGGTCGGGAGATATAACTAAAATATAGCTTTTGATGTAGCAGAGTAGCTGGAAAGGAGTCAACTGTTGTCATGAAATTTATATCCTGGAACATTAATTTTCATTCTGATGAAGGCCATGGAGTCTACAATGGCCGAAAGCTTAATGTTTTTAAACCTCACACGGCTGATCACCCATGAAGCCTTAATTAATAACGCACACCGTGAAAGCTTTAAATCTTACATCCTGGAATATTGTTATAAAACACTTACAACTGTTGCCTAAAAGATGAGAAACACCCTATTTTACTTAGTAAAGAATACTGCTAAAAAGTATAACTCACAAAGCCAGAAAAAACTGTACATACTTTTATAGTAAAGTTCAACATCAAGCAGTCTGGATACTCTTCTGCCAAACGATATATCAACGACCTCCAAGTTGGATGCTCTATCATTTCTGTCAACCATGCAGGTGTCTAGAAACAAAGTATGGGTATAGTTAGAAAGCTTCTGAAAGAAAAGTTATCCAGAAAAGATTATCAAGAGCAAATGAGATATTATTTTGTAATAATATAGCATTAATTTATTAAACCATGTATGTATGTGTATAATTTAAAGAGTTTGGTACAACTACAGACAAAACGATAACAAAAAAAAAAAAAAAAAATCAATTACAGGTACTCTCAAACGAGATGATGTTTGTCCTTTAGTGCTACCAGGCCAGCAACCAAATGGAGTCACGCTACATTGCCATATTGCATTCTCCTTAAGTAGGGTGTCACATGCACCAAGTGAATATGTCTGTAATAACTATTTGTGCTAAGACAAAATATTCAAATTTTGTAAAAAAATAATCCACATGGAGAGCAAAGAGTTAAGATTGTAACATAACCATAAAAACCACATATTCTTAGCTCCAATAGTTTTGATTATACCTACAAATGAATAAACATGCCCATACATTATACCATAACCATGTAAGCACAGAATGGCCATTGTTATTTGTATGTATTTATGTGGGTATGTACCTGTAACTACACAGAACTGGAATATAAACTATTGTCATGATGGTGCTAAAAGAACTTTGTTGAACAAGTCAAGGCATTTGTTAAAGTCAGAAGAGAGCAAACAACTACTATTCTCTTAGCCTGTAGAATACTACCTACATCTGCAGAATGTGTGCCATCACATGTTTATGATTGTGTTATTTGTAATTTGGGATGGTGTTGATTTACCTTATAGAGTTTAAATCAGTATTCAGTTGCTGTTCAAACAGCAAAAGAGCAAGTGTAAAATATTGCAATGATTTTTAGGGGTGAATTTAGAGGCAACTCAGAGGCAGGTATTGCAAATCAGGGTCAAAGTATTATTTTTAGGGTCTACTCAGTTTTTAAAAGATGGAGAAATTCAATGGAGAAATTGAAGCACTTTGAATAGCCCTCGAAAATCTTTTGTATAGAATCTCACCTATTCATCAAGCAGTTATTCTCTCAGATTCCGGAATGGCAATTATAGCAATTACTTCCAATGTTGGAAAATCCTTACCCATCTAAGAGCACTTCAAAAACACCTAGTCTTCCAATGGATACCAGCTCACTGTGGACTGAGTGGTAATGACAAAGCTGATTTTCTTGCAAAAAAGGGTACCAGCAGTATACAGAAATCTATAGTTAATCTACCATTTTATGCAGCTAAAAGATTAGTTAACTCTGAATTCAAAAAGATTATCGCAAAATATTACCATTAAAAATCAAAAAATAAAAGATGGGAACTACCAAACATTCAAACAGTAATTTCTGAGTATCCTCGAAAAATGGCAGTTGCAGCATTCAGGTTATACGGGACATGATTGTCTGGCAAAACATTTTAACAGAATTGGGATATATTCTTCACCACTCTGTCCTCTATGTGATCTGCAAGAGGAACTGGACCAATACTGCTTTGAAATAATCCTGGCCCTTTTTATCGCTCCATCCATCAGTGAGAAACATTGGAGAGCAAGAGGACTAAAGTTTATTGTCGGAAATCCAGCATTAGACAACAACAATAACAATTCAAAAGACAGAAATCAACTCCATCTAAAAAAATGCTCAACACCTTACTGCTAAAGTGTGTGATGTAGGAAAAGCAACGTCTCACACTTGCAGAGAGGCAAGAAAATATGATCCCAGTGGTGCTCTGTGTTTGTTGCCAAGAAAACACATTGGGCCTCCAAAGAGGGTTATAAATTTAAGTGACTTTCATTGGGATGTTGTATGCAGAACTGTATTTTAATTTTATGACCAAGGTGAATTTCCAACAATAGAAAAAATAACTTGTGCTCTAAAAACTAAAATATCATGATGAACTGGTTCAAATTCAACAGAATTTTGAAGGGATTAAGGTTTAGGTACAGAGCGACAAATGATGGGCATCAATTTTTAATGGACAGGAATAACATAAAAGGGCTAGAAAAATGACAAGACTTCAGGATATTCAAGACAACAGTAAACAAGTAGCAATATATATCAATAGCAAAGTAACTTCAGATTCAATTAAGAACATGCTGAAACATCCCCGTTTTATAGAATCTATTAGAAGCAAAGTAATAAGAACTGGCACAAGCAAAGTGGGTACTTTATTTTGAATGGGTAGAATGACACACTGGGATTGGGGTAAACAAAAACAAGCAGATAAATTAGCAAAGGAAGCAGCAGTCAAGGATGCAGAAGTTGTCTACCAGAAGATCTCCAGGGACATAATAGTAACAAGGGAGAAGGATGATGGAATTAGGAGACGGCAAAGAGAAATGAACAACACTCATAAAGGAGCAAATGAAAGAATTCTTTCCAAGCATTGTCAACAGACTCAAGAGGACAATAAGCATTATGCCAAAGTTCATATTCCTAACAACAGGTCATGGTAAGATAAGAAACTATCTTTAATTTAAAATAAGTGATGATCCAACATGTCCATGCAACATGGGGGTATCATCTCCAGTTTCATTGTCTTGTTCTCAATGCAGAAAGGCAGACACTTGTTACGGAAATTGTTAAAGATGTTGGAAAATGGCTGACTACAAAGAAAGAACTAGCAAGAAGACACATCCAAGAGTTGTCAAAGCAGTTGAGTTTGAAGAATTGTAAATATTGTAAGTACTGTCAATACTGTATTCTGAATCAATATGAATGATGCCTTGGTTCAATAGCATAGAGGGACAAATCCATTACTAACAAATCCAACTTCATGCGGTAAAAGAAAGTGTATATATGGTATAAATGAACAGGAATATTGAGCACTATATCTCGTACTGCAATGTGGAACTGAGGCCTCAGCAAACAACGCATGTAGTATTACTATGTAATAGGGCATGCTGATGAATACAAAAAAAAAGAAGACATTATTGCAGCAAGAATAAAATTCTTACCCAAATTCACAAAATTTGGAATTCTGGTGATATAAGACCTAGACAAGACTTGGGCAGGTGAATAAAAACCACACTCAAAATTCAATCTGGCAAGATTCCTCAAAAAAAGGGTGGCCTAAAGGTACAAGCTGGAAAAGGCAGTCAGCTCATGTCATGTAGGATCAGGTACAACAGAGTTCCTACCTGAAATCAAATGGGTTTTTCTGTCCAAACCTGCCTCACATTGTCATGAAAAGATGACAGCTGATACACTTTAAGAATGGTTTTAATAGGTGCTTAAATTATTTACAAGAGGGAAGTATAATTGCAATGGATAGTGCCCATATCATTCGTTATTAAAATCAAAATACCGAATATAGCCAGCAGAAAGAACCAAATTGTTGATTGGTTGCAATAAAGACAGTTGAAGTTTTGGCAACAAAACTAAATTGATATGTTCCAATAAGTACTTCCATTTAAAAACCAAGAAAAACTGTATCAGCTGGATCAACTTGTAATTGAAATGGGACATGAGGTAATCTCACCCCTACCATTACCTGTGTAATCCAACTGATCTAGTGTGGGCTCAAATAACACAGGTTACAAACAGATATAACACGGTAATTATTATTTATTTATGCCAACAAACTTACTGTTGGTGTTTTTTAAACACACAAGCCGTGTGTGGGCAAAGTTTGTCATTCTGGCAGTTTGTCACAATAGCTCAGTGGTAGAGCGTCCGCCCGGCAAGCGGAAGGTCTGTGGTTCAAATCCCAGTTGTGGCATTGAATTTTTAAGTTCCAGTTCTACCTCTTAGATATAACACTTTTAAACTGACTGACATTGAACCACTTATTCCTGAAGAAATTGATAAGGCAAAACAATAACACTGGGAAACCTCCATACAACATAAAGAAAAATTACAAAAGACTAATTTTGAAAAAAATTAGCTGTTTCTGAAATTTTGGGACCTATTATCATAAATTTCCAAGACTCAGACAGTGACAATAATTGCCTGTTTATGTAACTGATGACAGTGACATGAAGGAATCACAGCAGTTCCATTGTATTAAAAGAATAGTCATTCATAAACTGTCTATAATCATATAGCATTTAACCTCTTGAGCGATGGCCATTTAAAATGTCCGCAAGCCGAGAACTGCTACCCAATATCCAGCGCAGGACATTTAAAGTGCTTCATATATACACAGCTGTATTTTGTGTAAATATTAAGTTATTTTAATGAAACAAAAACTGGTATAAAACTCGTTATATGCAGTATAAATGTATGTCATCAGCAAAGTTGAGTTGTATTTACAAAACGTGGAAATGGCACTATTTTGTTTCACTGTGGTGAAAAGTCAACTTTGCTCTGTCAAACGCATCTAATATAAATTCTCTGAAGGAAACAGTAGCCGACCCATTGTATGTGTGGCTTATGCGTCAGCATACTGTGTAATAAAGCACTACTGTATACGTGGTCTCTAGAGTCATCAGAATAGATCAACATTGCAACTTTTGCTTACGCGAGTTTCGTAACTTAGTAGAGTCCGTTTCTTTCTTTGTTGAAATGCATACGTATACTTTCCTGCTTGTAGCTGAAGTGAGAAGTGGTATAAAAAGATATTTTTGCACCAACTGGATATAACCATATACAATTGTTTGGTAATTTGGAGATCTCTAAACCCACACAGGACAATGACCTACCTTGACTTCCGACTATCTATAGCTCGCAGCCTAATTGAACAATACCACGTTGGGGGTTGAAAATCCAAAACCCCTGCACCCCTCAGACTTCAAGGAAAACATTATCCTAAAAGGATACCACTAACAGCAAAGAAGTCCCGCCCATCTCGAAAGTGTTTCGTGTGCCGCAAGAAGGGAATTTGCGAATGTGGAAATGTCCTACCCTTGCGTGTTTATCCCTGTTTTGAGGTAAATCACTACAGAACGAACATATTAAGGTAAGCCAGTAAAGTATATAGACTTTACTTAAATGTTTCATAAAGGGAAAATTAAAATAAGTTGAGTTAGATAAGGGATAAATAAGGGTTAAATGCTTAAACGCACAGGACGTATATACACGCCCATATCGCTCATCCGTCATTTTAAATGGACGTGATTTCACGCCCATATCGCTGAAGAGGTTAAGAAAAGATGTACACAATATGCAAGTATGCATGTTCAAATTTTGAACTTAACTGCAAAAAATATAGAAGTTTGGAAAATTCAGTTTGGGTTCCCCCATGTTGACCATTCTAGCACCTAGCATTTGCATGCTCTAAGATAGTGTATGAGTGAGAAAAAAATATGAAAAGATGGGAAGGAGTAATGAGGTGGCATTGCTGAGCATACAAATGGATCTCATTTGTTGCAGAGCAGAACCCTTCCTATTTGAAAAACATAATGGTTACTAGCTAAGTCTTACTTCAAAAGAGAGGACTTGAGAACCCAGTGTTAGTAATAAGTTTCTGAAACACTAAACAAAATTGTAATTTTTCTTGCCTGAACTGAAACACACCATGTGTCATATCAAAATATAAAGGGCTTACTGTCAGAACACTATGAAGATAAAAGATGTTCCAACACTATCAAACAGGAAAAAAAAAAAGAAAAAAAAGAAAAAAAAAAAAAGAAAAAAAGAAAAAGAAAGAAAAGAAGAAGAAGAAGAAGAAGAAGAAGAAGAAGAAGAAGAAGAAGAAGAAGAAGAAGAAGAAGAAGAAGAAGAAGAAGAAGAAGAAGAAGAAGAAGAAGAAGAAGAAGAAGAAGAAAGTACACCATCTGGCTTAAGGATCACAGAAACAACCAAATAATCAAAGGTCTTTCAATAAGAGTGTCCTATCTTTAACATGTGATAGCTGTTGTTGTTATTGAGTTATAGCAGTCATTTTTTTCATGTGGTTACAGTTGTTATTCACAAATAGCCATGGAACATTACAGCCAGGGGGCCCTCTTCCCGCTTCCCGCGCAATCGCCCTTCCTAGAGCTGTCTGCTGATGACGTCACACGGGAGTCTCGCAGTACCGATATTCACACGTGCAGCTTACATTTTACGATATAATTCAAATCCCATCGTGCTATCTAAGTATTTATACTCTACTTTCCTTGTTTTCTGACATGAAATGTCAACGCAGGCGTTTTAACTGAACAAAACAAAGCTCTCATTGTGTTATATTTTGTAAAACAGAAATGAAAATTATCTGTAGGAGGAAGGAACAACCGTGTGCCACATAATCGTGCAATTATTACTTTGTTAAGAGCTTTCAACACGCTTTTTTCACTTTCTTTAGGATTTAGGTTATGTTTGCAACGCAGCCCTTACTAAAAATAATGTAATAAACGAAAACAGAATGTGACACTGACATTCTTTCCCTATTAAGACAGTATTTTATTGACTGAGCTGTTCTTCTAAGAATAGCTGTGTGGCCACTCTTTTTCAGCAATATGAAAATGCAGTGCAGAGGAAAATGAAATAAATAACACAATTACGAGAGCTATCATTTTTGAAAATACCAATATACTTGAAACGGAGAGAGAGAGAGGGGGGGGGGGGGGGGGAGGAGAAGTTTTGTCTATCGCTTTCACCTATGAATCCTTTATAATGTATAATGAAATTTTATCTATGTTAACATGAATATATAGAAGGATAAGCCTTGGTAAGAATACTTTGCGCAAGGTGAGCAAAGATAATAATTTGTATATAGCACATCAGATTTTTATCATGGAAATATATGCTGTGCATATTTTAATACATTAAACAACTATAAATAATTTTAGTTATACATACTGCGCGTTTTCATAGATGACCTCAGTGATCAAAACTAGAGAAAATCTGATTTGAGGCTGCAAAATAATGTTATTAATTGCAAATTACGTTTATTTGTGAAATATCATCAACGTATTGTATAATTGCAAGGTAATTCCAGCATCTTGCTCCTTTTCTTTAAAATGGGAAAGAAAATATTGTCCGTATTTCCCGAATGTGAAAGAAGCACTGCATAGCTATACAGGAAGGGTCATTAGCCTTTCGTTCATGTTATACCTGAATTTCAGTACGGTTTGGGATAAGGCGGTGCACACCCTTTGACAAAACAAAGGTCATTGTATTTCGCTTCCTTTTATCTTTCTGTTTATCTTAAAAGGGTTGGAGTCATTCTGTCTGAGCCCGGGCGCATTTAAAATGGCACGAAGTAGCATAATAAAACGTGCCGAATTGCCCTATGAGATGCATTTTGTGGTACTGTTAACGCATTAATTTCTAAGACAGAACATTTCGTATTTTGTGGAAAACACATCTTGAAGTCACGCCTATGCAATTATTTCGACAAATCACAGAACAATATTTTAAATAATATATTTATGTGATTCACTATACTGACCAATCAGGTGCCCCAATTTCGCGCTCCAGGACAGTTGCAAACAATGCTATTTCCGATCATCTAGTATGTAGTTAGTCTTTGTTGATGCTACACGTTTGGAAATACAAGTGTGTGAATTCGTGTTAAAAATGAATGTTTCTAAAAGCAAGCTTAACTGTGCTGTTGCTCAGTGTGGCAATAGAGGGACAAAAACTTCGGGAGTGATGTATCACAGATTTCCAAAAAATGACAAAGTGAGACGTACGTGGATATCTCGTTGTAAGCAAAGCGATAAGTTCAACGCCAACAATGCTCGAGTGTGCTCCGTGCATTTTCGTCCTGAGGATTATCAACGGGACTTACGGAATGAATTATTAGGATTACCTACAAGGAAAATTTTACGTGCCGATGCGGTGCCGTGTTTGCTGATTCCCAACTGGCATGGTGACACGCTCCCGGGTTCGAGCTCAGAAAACAGCACAAGCACCAGCCAAACTAATGAAACGGTATGTAATGTCAAAACGTAATTGTTTATTTGGGTATGTTTACTGAAAGTAATATATGAATGTGTCTCATTAAGAGCATATACATATCCTTCTCTTGTTTCTCGTTTGGTTTTGCAATAAAAACTTATATTTCCGGTAATAACTTTAAATGTATTAAGGGTATCATTTCTTACTCGTTTCACTATTTTCACTAATCCAAAAGATAAAGCCAGGAAGGTGTGGGTTTTCTTTGATGTTCCTCACCTTTTAAAGTTACTGCGAAACCATTTTCTGGATGATGGTTTGCGGTTAGCGGATGGAATTCAAATGAACAAGGATCTTATAGAAGATCTTTTAGAACTTAAAACAGGGGATATATCTATAAACTATCATATCACTCCAGCACATTTAAGCTTAACTGGCAGATCCAGACAGAATGTCAGAATGGCGGCCCAGTTATTTTCTAAAAGAACAGCTCAGGCAATAAAATACTACCTAAATAAGGAAAAAGAAGGCACTTTCTTTCAGCTAGTAAATGATGCCTTCGATGTTCTGAATTCTAGGATTCCGAAGGACGAGAAAACAATGCTCAGAAGTGGATATGGGCTGAATTTGAGAAGCCATGAGAATACTCTGCTCCGGTTTATGGATATCGTGAGCGGAATTAGAATTGGGCGTCATAAAGGATTAGTCCAATTTCAGAAGGGCTTCATTACATCCATAAAGTCTCTTTTGGGATTACATGGAGAAATGAAAAAGTTAAACATGTCATATATATTGACCTCTAGGCTTAACCAAAACTGCCTGGAAAACTTTTTCTCCCTTATTCGAGGACTGGGTATATTTTATAACAATCCCTCACCCTTTGAAGTAAGAAACAGAATACGCCTACTGCTTCTTACAGGCAACAACAAAATTTCAATTTCCGATGGAGCATCAGTGGAGGCGATTAATCAGACAAACCAGTATAAACAAGACTTCGATTGTGACACTCAGTTCTTAGATTTCATTTCTACCGAGCTGTGCATGGACGTTGCTAAAGAAATTTCGGCACCCACTGAATATGAGGAGGCAATACTACTAGAAGATATGAGTATAAGCGATACTTCTGAAATGGAAGATTTTAACACAGACGCTATAAAGTATCTTGCGGGTTACATTGCATACAAATGCCGGCCTTTTGAAAGTACTTTGGGAAGCAAAGACAGTGACTATAATTTGCCAAAACAAGTGCCACAGGACTGGATTACAGTTATTTCAAAGGGCGAACTTGTTCGGCCGACTGAACAGTGGTACCAAAAAGTGAAGGAATTTGAAGTTATATTTGCGGGATTCCATGGCTTTAACGTTTCAAAATGTGCTGGAGTGATGAAAGCACTTACTGGCATGATTTGCTCTAAATTTTCTGAATTGGATGAAAGAATCGTTTCCCTATACGTCAGGACCCGCACTTTCATTAGGATACGGCATTTAAATAACAAACTAAACGCTGTAAGTATGACATAAAGGAACGCGAGGAAGTATCAGCTGTGGACTTCAGCTACTTCTTCTGCAACATGACCAAATGTAAGTCTACTTTTAAGATCAAACAATAATTTGTTACTTATTATTTTGATTGTAGTTTCGGTGGCAGTGGTAAAATTGGTTTGTAATTAGTAGAATGTGTTGGTGAACGTTTCTAATGTGTTTTCGGTTAAGGTATCTTTTCTATCACATATCACTGTATTTTTCTACACTTTATTAATTATTGCTTAAGTGTTTACGCACTGGAACTGTCAGTCAATGCTTTAAATGGTATATGTCGAAACGGGTTTGAAGCGCTCACTTTCTATTGCTGTCTGAACTACGCGCGCTCTGAGACCTCCGTGTGACGTATCTTGCCGGCAACCAATGGCAGGAATTGTGCCGGAGTGGCCTACCTTCTTTCTCTAGTTACCTTGCATTACAGCATTCAGCTGAGACAGAATATGTGGTTAGACCCCGAAAAGAAAGCATTTATGTAAATATTTATTGTAAATATAGTTTATTTTTCATTTTGGTAAGGATTTGATGAGCACTGAAAGTGTATTACCATTGTCTCATTGTTACAAGTAATATTTGTTTAATAATGTCATAATTATAAATGTTAAGTAACATGTTCAAATTTAATATGTATAAATATAAGAATCATTTATATTTAATATTAAAAGTGTAGGGAGGATAGATAGAGATCGCTTCCCTAACATTACAGGAACTATTTAGCGTGTAGGATGATTTCATAGAGTGCTCCACGGGAAATGGACGTATACGCGTATGAATGCAAACACATTATGTAAGAAGACGCTAGACTTTTTTTCCTTAGTGTCATAGCGTCCAGAGAGAGAAGACATGCTTTATGACACGTGCAGATGTGGACGCTAAAAGCGATGTAAAACAATTAATAACGAGAAGAAACCATTAAGGAAGTAGTTTCATGTGCAACGAAAGTTAATTAAAGTGTTACGCGTGTAATATTCAACGAGAAAGGTGCAAATAAAAGTGTTATAGAAAAGTTATATCCTGTGTTCGCATTATTTCACCCTCTACCACGACCCGAGATAGTAAGAGTCCCAAAGCTCAGCTTATTCAACAATAATATTAAAAAACAACTTGGTGAATTCTGCATCTGGACTTGAAGTTGCACACTTACAAAATGGTGTTAACTCAAGAACTAAAGCCCAATGACCATATGTTGCGCCGTGTATTCGCTGACTGGGCTATGGAGCAATTGGAAACTGATCCGATTTTTTGTTGAAAAATCATCTTCAGCGACAAAGCCCACTTTTGGATGGATGGTTAACAAACAAAATTGTGCTACTGGAGCAATCACAATCCAATGCAGATTCAAGAATGACCATCTCATCCCCAAAAGGTTACTGTGTGGTGTGGATTTTGGTATGGTGGAATTATTAGTCCATATTTTTTCCAAGATGAAGATGGAGAAGCTCTGTCAATGGAGAAAGTTACTGGGCTCTTATAAGGGACTATTTTTGGCCTCAATTGGATGGTAAGGATCTCAGAAACATCTGGTTCCAGCAAGATGGTGCCACATGTCTTACTGCTCTAGAAACAATAATCTTTTGATGGAGAAGTTCAGAGGTTTCATCATTTCCCATGGTGGTGATGTTAACTGGCCCCCGAGATCATGTGATTTAATGTCGTTGGATTACTTCTTGTGGGGTTAAGTTAAATCTCGAGTTTATGCCAACATGCCAGAGACAGTAAATGATCTTATGAATAACATCAGGCGTGTTATTCATGAAATTGGACCAAATTTACGTTCTTCTGTCATTGAAAATTGGGTCATCCGTTTACATGCAACCCAACAAAGTCGCGGCGGTCACTTAACTGATGTTCTCTTCCACACATAATGACATTAATTATGTTCCAAATAAAAAGAGAAATAAACCCCTATCATTTATAAGAACGTTTTTTATATAAGTTCAAAAATAGGACACTCTTGTTGAAAGACCCTTTAATAGTTTTATTACCTCTCCTTCTTCAGTGAATATTGTGTCTGCCTTTTTAGGATCAAAAGTTTTAAGGATCATATCTTTGAGGTGATTCTCCACCATCGCTTGTACATCAGTTACCTTCACACCTGTAAAGTACATTATTACAATTTAATTGTTATATAAGACAAATGAGAGCAAGTTATTCAGATGGACCTTTATTAATTTGTTATGTTGCTATTTATTCTTTACTTTTTACACTAAATTCTACATTCTAATAATAGATAGTCACTTGAATTATAAAGCTCACACTGATGTCATCAAACTTAGCATGTACTATGTGCTTCAGCACTTCAACACATTATTGATACAAAGCTTGACGTGCACCAAGAAATATGAAGAGTGGGGGTAATGAGCTTGCAATGCTGTGCATGTAAACGTATCTCATTGGCTGCAGATCAGAACTCTTCCCATTTGAAAAACACAGTAAGTGCGCAGATGCATTCCGTCAACAACAGACAAAAACATTGAAGAAGTAGTGTTGGCCAATCATCGAATCACCATTAGAGAAATTGCTGAGGACCTAAACATATTGATTGGCTCGTGCCATTCGATTTTGACCAATGATAGGTTGCCGCAAAATTTGTACCAAAGTTGCTCAATTTCGACCAAAAACACCATCGCATTAGCTGGTCCCGTAGCACAGTTGGTAGAGCACCTGCCTGCTGTGCAAGGGGTCCCAGGTTCAATTCCCGGCAGGGGGGGCAGGAATTTTTCTCCAGCCAGGATTATTCCTCATCCTTCCCTGAGTCTGCAAATACAAGGTCTCAAAAATGCTTTATGCAGTAGAGATCTGGGGGGCCACAGATATAAACAAGAAGGTAGATCATATGTATAGAATTTTCTGCAAAGAATTATTGGGACTACCGAGATCGGCGCCAAGAGAAGTGGCCTTGGTAGAGCTTGGGAAAACAAGAAGGAAAGGAATAATAATGGAGAGAATAATAAAATTTTGGTATAAATGTTTGGTTAAAGAAGATGGAGAAATTTTAAAATTGTGTATGAAGCAACAAAAAAATCTAGAGAATGAAAACAGTTGGTGGGCAGGGGTTGGAAAAATTATGAAGAAAATAGGAATGGGAGATATATGGAAACTTGAAGAAAGAAATGAAAGTAATGTAGATAAACTAGTAAAGTGTAGGGTAGAAGACATAGAAAGGCAAGAGATATGGGGAAGTTTAGAAAACAAGAAATCATTACAATTCTACAAGCAAAGAAAAAGAGGATGGGGGCGAGAACCATATGTGGATTATTGTAACAGACAGGAAAAAGAAGGACTAGCGTGGATGAGAACAGGAGCAATATTTTTAAGAGGGACAAGAAGCGGTAAAATAGGAATATGTGAAATGTGCGGTGAGAAAGAAAGTATAGAACATTATTTGACAGAATGTAAGGAATTAGCATTATGGAGGAAAAAGGTTTGGGAGAAAAAATGGGAAAAAATAGAGGGGAAAATGGTAGCCATAAAAATGTTAACAGTGAAAGAGGAAAGGAAGGTTAGAAGTATAGGTGAGTTTTTGAAGAAAGTAAGAGAAAAATGGGCAAGAAAAGTAAAGAGTGTAAATGAAGAAGGCAGAGTGGGGGAGAGGGACAATTAATTAATATAAGATGGAATAGATTGATCAGAGCTACCTGGGAGGCAAATGGCCTGGGTGCCATGCAAACCAAGGTAGCAATAAGGTTATGTAAAATTTGTATGTAGTTTAGGTTAGAGTAGGATAATTGTAAAAGTTATGTAAAAGAATTGGTACAAATAAATTCATTCATTCAAATACAAGGTCTATTATGCTTTGTCCATTGGCATTTATAAAAGTGAACTCATCCTCCTCATCCCCTTTCATATATTCATTGCATATTAAAGAGATTATTTCCCTCACAAAATTCTGCTAGCTCTCCCCTTCATTATTTCTAATCTTGTCCCTACTTTTCTTTCTTTACTTATTACTTTCGCATTTCCCTGATCCCATTTCATTTCATCCTCCCCTCCTTTTGTCACCCCAATAATGGCATTGAAGTCTCCCATCACAATTACATCTACTTCAGGGATGTCTTCTCAGCTCTTCTAAATCATCTTCTAGATTTTTAAATACACTGCCATCATAGAAAGTTGATGCTCCTGGTGAGATGTAGACCAACCCTACCACTATATTTTTATGTTCCCTATATGCTTAACTATAATCCATTAAATACCACTGCCTTTACTTCTAATTGGTAATTGTGAATTATTGTGACTTGTTAATAAACCACTGGAGACCACGGTTTCCTTATATCAAAACACTCAGAAAACACCCCAGAACAACTTGTGAAAGTTTGTTGGTTTGGATTCACTCTGTATATGCTATTCAAAGAATCTAGCAATACTTTTACCCCCTTTTTAACTGAACCACCTCTTCCTACTGGTCAAGAAGACCACATAATCAAGAGGAAGGGACCGGCACACTGACCATGTTCCACCTCCACTATTGCACCCCACTTGTGATGCCTGTCATGGGCAGAGGTGGGGGATGCAGAGTTGAGCGGTAGGCTTTGGGCCAGATGAGCTGTTGTGTGTGGGGTGATATTTTACCTCTTCCTAAGAATGGAAATTATAGCTTACCTCCAAGAATAAGCCATTCTGCCAAAAGGTTTGCCATTTGTGCCACTGCATTATAGTTTTGGGAGAGCAATTCTATCACCTGTTCTGGATTACCTCCAGCTTGGAAATACCTGAAGCAGAAAAATAATTTACTACTCATTTGTTCGAAGTATTTTAGGTATATTTCAATGACTATTTCCAAAATATCTGACAAAATTATACAACCTCAAATAAAAGACAAAATTTATCTCCCTATTCATCTCCAAAAAGCGCAGTATTTAACAAGAATCTTATTTCCTTATCTCGTGTGAAGGAAAATGTATTTCACGAACCAAAACACTTAAATAAAAATAATTACCAGCTGGTTTATGAAAATAATGCATCACAAACATTCACTATTAAAGTTTCTACTTGGGGCATATGTGTATATAAGTTACAGCTCACAGTATTACAACTGAGATACTTTCAATGCTAATACAAAAAAAAAAGTATTAATTCAGACTATCTTTGTCAAAAATCATCTCTGAAAGCTTCAGGGATAATTAGAAAAAAATGTTCTAAATCTTCTTATCAATGCTAATAAATTTAATTTGCTTCTGAAGAGTTAAATTCAAGCAACTTAATTTCACGGTGGTGGATGTGATATCATCTACCCCTACCCTATTGTCATCATCATCGTCGTCATCATCACTATCAATATTAGGGCTAGGAAGTTCATGCATTTGCATGTTTTTTCATAGGAGTTAAAAATGTATGCTTTTACATTATTATATTATTTACTCAGGGGTCTCTGTCTAGGGGATATGTGAATGGCAACCACAAGGTACCCAAGCTGAGCAGAACATTACTTCCACTTACTGGTGTTTTGCTCCTCACTGTAACTTTTCTATCTGACCTTATCTTGGTCATCTCTTGTTCTCTTCCGACCCCGATGCTATTAGGGTTCCTGAGGGCTAGGGAGTCTTTATTTTTTCAACCTCTCCATTTCTCTAATTTCTCTATAAAACCTTAACCCCTAACATGCTGACCTGTCATGGCATGTAATACGTCCTCTGATTGGTAATCAGAGGATATGGTTGGTGAATTTATTTTGATAATTTTCCCGGTCAGGTCAGTGAGACCCGTAAACCAACGACAGGTGTGGTCCTCCAGACATTCTGGGGGTTGTGAGAGAGCGATGTGACTGCCAAAACATAAAAATATGGTGCTCTCTAAAAAGCGGTTACATTTACTGCTAAGTCTCATCAAGAGGAAATGGATTCAGACCACCTTCAAATATGCCCGGCCACTTCTAGTGCCCCATCCATCAGTGAAAAATATTGGAGAGCAAGAGGATTAATGACTTCATTGTCAGAAATCCAGCATTAGCTAACAACATTATGTGCACGAATTATGGAATTTTCAGTTATTTGGACATGATTTTATGGTGCATATAACTGCATATTTTCTTGATTTTTGATAAATGCATATTATTTCAATATTATAGCCCCTATATCGCATATTTTAAAGACTTTTATGCTTTTTTATTAGTTTTCCATCTGTATAATATTTTTCACATTGGTAGCATTGCACATGATGATGCAACTCGCAAGGTGGCAAGAACTAATGCTGAGTCATGTTGTCATGCAGTGAATCTCCTGTTTCCATCCTTTCATTATATGTATGTTCATAGAAAATAATCAGTGCATTATCTGAGAGGTTTACAGTAGCAAAGATAAAGTGCAGGTCAACGTTTTGAGCAGCACGATTATAGCAACACTTGCCTGCCCACCAGTAGTTGTGTTGTGGTCTTCAAACGTAACAGTGTTGTGAACTGGATCCCACCAAATTAAATTAGGCGTATAAAATGTTGAAAAGCTCTTCAAATGTTGAAAATAAAACCAACTTCGAGTGCTAGATTAGTTAATTTACAAAACAAGTTTTCGGGTGATTTATTATATACAGATAATAGGGCACTGTTTTGTGGAGCATGTGAGAAAAATGTAGGGAGCGAGAAAAGATTTCAAATAGTTCAGCACATAAATACAGCAAAACATAAGGAGAATTTAATCAGAAAACTTGCAAACAAAGAACCTGTTCAAAAACAGCTAGTAGAGTAATTATTATTTATTTATGCCAACAAACTTACTGTTGGTGTTTTTAAACACACAAGCCGTGTGTGGGCAATGTTTGAGAGGTAGAACTGGAACTTAAAAATTCAATGCCACAGCTGGCACTGTTCAAATCCCAGCTGTGGCATTGAATTTTTAAGTTCCAGTTCTACCTCTCAAGCTAGTAGAGTGTTTAAGAAGTAGGGTTACTGAATTTTCCTATGACTTGTGTCAAGGATTTTTAGCTGCTGATATTTCTTTGTTCAAAATTAATAATCCGACATTTAAAAACTTTCTTGCCAAGTACACTCGACAACATGTGCCTGAAGAAAGTACCCTGCGTAAGACTTATGTAGGACATTGTTACAATAACGTATTGTCAAATATACAAAATCAATTAGCGGATCAGTTTGTGTGGTTGTGCTGTTGATGAAACCCCTGATTCTGAGCACCGTTCTATTGCTAATATAATCGTGGGCGCTTTAAATAATGAACAAAAGACTACGCCTTATCTTCTTAATGTGTGCGAATTGTCGGCCACTAACATGTAACTGTGACCCACTTTGTGATGGACACTTTGAAATTACTATGGCCATGTGGAATCAAATACGACTGGTTACTTTTATTTGTTACTGATGCAGGTCCTTATATGGTAAAATCAGGACATACTCTGAAAGGTATTTTTCTTAACTTAATTCATATAACTTGTTTGGCACACGCTTTTCATCGCATTTCTGAGAGAATACGTGATTCTTTCCCGTTGGTAGATAGATTTGTGTCCAGTACAAAGAGAATTTTTGTTAAATCTCCTAAAAAAGTTAAGTTATTTAGATCAACTATCCGACTTCCTCCTGGACCAGTGTTAACTTGATGGGGAACATGGGTCGATGCAATTTTATATTATACTGAGCACATAGAAATAGTTGAAGAGGTTGTTAATTCATTGGACTCGAAAGATGCTTCATCAATAGAAACTGTGCAAAATATTCTATCAGGCACTGGGTTAAAAAAGGATCTTAGTTTCATACCTGCCCATTTTTCTTTCCCTACAGCCATAACGGCATTGGAAGCTGTGCGATCTCCTTTGCATGAATCACTTACTGTCTTTGAAAAAACAATATATGATCTAAGTTCGGTTCCTTGTAGCATAGGACAAAAAGTGAAAGAGAAAGTGAATTATGTAATTTCAAAAAATTCTGGTTATAAACAAATGTGCGATGTTCGAGACATCCTCAAAAGAAAACCATCTGTCACACCAAGAGATTTGACTCTCTGTGAAGGAGTTAACATATTTAAATATGCCCCGATAACATTTTGTGACCTGGAGAGAAGTTTTTCACGTTACAAAAGGGTATTGTGAGACAACATACGATGTTTTACAGTTGAAAATTTTTGCAAAGTGTTGGTTGTGAACTGCAATACAGCAGTTAATACTAGCAGAGGGACCACTTCTGCTTTAACCTCTAAGGAATAAGGTAACTTCATTTCTTATTTACACTAACTCGTCTTATCTACTGCAAAGGGACATTAATCATTTTAATTAAATAGTGCATATTTCTCGGCACATTTTCAAGTTTTTAAGAACATATTTGCATGCATATTTCAGTGTTTTTAGGGCATAAACTTCCGAGTCCTAATCATTATTAAAGCACTTACATTCTTAAATTATATCACAGTCATGCCCATCATGTCATGTTATCAAGGATATTCATTTGTGTCAAATTATTTAGATGAAAAGTACCGCATTTTATAACATCGTCATTACACAATGGTCACACCTTAATTTATAGACAACCAATTAGGAACCTAAGCATCTCACGCATAATAATTGTAGAATTAATATTCCAGATGTTCACCATCATGACGGAAGTAAGAAACAATTTTTGCAAGGTGTAAAGTAGGGAAGAGCCAATACATTGATGCAAGATACATCAATGCCATCAATGCTTGTTGAGGTGGTGGCTAGCTCATCAATGACTGATCAGTTCAAGCATCTAAAGCTGGACTGGAGACCACATCACTTTCTTCACAGGCAGATTTTGATTCTCTTTGCAGCTGCATATATAATTTAGCAAAATCTTGAACATGTATGATGCATGTGGGATCTTTTTTATTTTGTCTGCCAAAGAAGAATCTACTACAGCTGAACTGAATCTGAACTGAAAAATTCAATGTCACAGTCGGGATTTGAACCACAGTTCAAAGCTGCTTTAAGTGCAGCTGCTCTAACCATTAAGCTACTGTGACAACTTGCCAGTATGGCAAATCCTGGATGTGGCACTGAATTTTTCATTCTGATTCTACCTCTCAAACATTGCCCACAGACAGCTTGTGTGTTTAGAAACACCACCAGTAAGTTTGTTGACATAAATAAATAATTACCATCTAAAGGTTATTTAATCTTGGGACATAAAGTACTTATGATTGCAAGTTGCCCTTGGGGTATTTATCTCTGATGTGAGATTACCTTTGTGGTCTACCATGAAAAATACTAGAGAATTCAATGTCATACTGGCAAGCTGTCAGTGTAGCCTAATGGTTAGAGCAGCCGCATGTACAGAGGAAGGTCTGTGGTTCAAATCCCAGCTGTGGTATTGAATTTTTCAGTTCCAATTCTACCTCTCAAAAAGGTGTTGTTCAATTTGTGGTGCAGTTATAACCATGAAAAAAAACATAAGTTAAGTAAACTTCATGACTGATTAGAGGGAAAACAGAATAAGAGAAATAACAACTAATACACCAAAGTGTGTTAAGGTACCAATTATCAAAATATGCACACTGTAGTAGAGAATGTAAAGACTAATGACAAGAATTCTATAATAACAACTGGTTTGAAAAAGCACTGGTAGCCACTTTTTCACTTAAATACCTCAATTTATACAAGCACATGCTTTTTCTCATGTGGGAATCTTAAAACTTTTGTTGGTAGACTGTGCCTATTGTTGAGCAACTCTATTATGTTTTCCTTATTTGAATCTTTTTTCTTAAATAATGCAATGCAAGTTTGATGATTGACATGTTGACAGCCGCACATCATAGCAGATCAAGTTTAGCCACCTCACATCACTACATTCCTGGGCAACACACAACAACGTCAGCTAAGAACAAAGGTCATTTCCAGACAGTTCGAGAAGCTTCAAGTGCTGGCTTGTTACAAAAAAGCTTTGTGAAATGTTGATTTCCAGAGAAATCACTGATTCCTAATTCTTGGCTACATAAACAAGTTGGCAAGGACAGAGAAGAAAGGTAGTTTTAGTGAGTTTATCATCAGTCGATGACTTAGTTAATGAGTGAGTAGAACTGTCAGAATGAGCTGTGAAAAGTTGAGCAGTCTTTTCTGTCAAGGTTACAACAGAACAGCTGTGAGTTGCAAGGTCACGAGTTGCAAATTGTGATTCAATTTAAGGGAAATAAAGTGACATAAAAAGTAACTGGACTTGTCCATTTGTTACACTGGTGTCAGGAGAGACACTTGAAAACTATGATGGAGGAAATGCTTTAGAAATTGTTTGCCAGTATGACACAAATGAAATCTGGAACACAAGAAATGAAGGGTGAACTGAAAAATATAAACTCCAGGTTGAACAAGTTGGGAAGTGAAGTAATAACATTGAACTCTGTGATGGAAGATGACAAAAATGAAAGGCATAAAGAAAGAGGTGAAGACAGAAATGAATTTCAGAATGAAGAAGCCAGAGGCAAAGATTGAATACGATATGGAGAAGATAATGGTGGAGCTATCGGTGAAGATCAACAAATGACTAGTGGGCATGAAGGAAGATGTGAAAAACCTCATCCAATACGTAAACGCACCGGAGGATGTCAGAGAATGACTTAGCACCCTGGAAGGTAGATTTGACAGCACCTCCAAGGAACTGAATGCCAGGGGTGGGCAGAATAGCGCAGACCTGAGGAGGAAGCACCTAGCAGCTGAGATAACAGTTATGCCCGTCTCAGAGAACGGAAATGTAAAACACAATGGAGACAAAGAACCAGCTTAGGGAATTTACAAAGATTCCCTAGCAGAGTGTCTCGGGGATATAAATAAACTAGAACATGTCATGAAGGACTAACAGCAACAAAGCCCACATGCAAGTGAGAGACAAGTAAGGACCACTATGTCATGAACAAAGATAAGCCATAGGAACCATCCCATCAAGTGATGCTGCATGTATTGGACAGAAGAATTAAGGACATCCTTGCAGACAGTAGAATTCAGGAGAAGTCATGCTGAGTATTGGTGCACACAGGTGCAGCTAAGACCATGATCCGACCTGATGTGGCAGAGGCCTTGCCATGGAGAAAATCATATCGATCATACCACATAGTTTTGGCACCAGGCAACACCTTGCCTGTGAATATAGAGGCCTGGCTAGAGTTGATCTTGGGGCAGAACATTATAAGTCTGTGGATGTTTGCCGTGAGGGTGGCTGAGGAAGTGATATTGGGACTAAGATATCCTAGGAGCCACAAGGCAATGGTCAACATCAGCAGGAGGGTCCTACAAGTTGGACCAGATGAGATAACACTCTGAAGCCCACCAACATCTTGGTGTCAGAAGGATAACTCTGGCAGAGGTTGCAACTGGACCCACTAGGACCAAAGTGGCTGAAAAGATGCACTAGGAAGCACAGCAATCATGGAACCTCATGGGCAATCTTCATGAATGTCCACAGAAAGCTCATCAACAGCCCCAAGGGCAACCAGACAAAGATCCATCACAACCAGCAAAACTGCAGTAGAAATTTCAAGCATGATAGCACACATGGCCTGAAAAGAGGGGCACCGCCCAACTATCATGGCAAGGACTGCACCATCTGGAGAAGAGGATCAACAATGCGTCTACCACATCCAGAGACTGCCACAAGGGATAATCCTGGTAGAACACTCGGATTGCCTGGCCCACTATGATGACCAGTTCTGTGGAGGGAGCAGTATGGTGCCGGTTACATACTAAAGCACGCTCAAGGTTAGCTACCTCACATCACTATGTTGCTAGACAACTCGTGACAATGTTGGCTAAGAACAAAGGCCATTTCCTGATAGTTCAAAAAGCTTCAAGCGTTTGTTACAAGAAGATTCATAAAATGTCCATTTCCAGAGAAATTGTCGGTACCTAATTCTCAGCTATATAAGCAAGAGAGCATGGACAAAGAAGGCAGTTTTAGTGAGTTTATCATCAGAGTCAGTTTTTAGTGAGTCAGTGAGTGAGTAGAATTGTCAGAGCAAGCTGTTGACATAAGAGCAGTGTTTTGTGTCAAAGTTACGATAAAATAGAAATGTTATGAGTAGAAAGATCAAAAGTTGTGAATTGTTATTCAATTTTAAGGTAAACAAAGTGACATAAAAAGTAATTGGTCTTATGACTTATCATTTGTCACAATATGTTAGCAAATGCCAAAGATTACATACTTACGTAGCTATTTAAAATATACATACCCAGTTACCTATTAAACTAAAGAACATAAAATGGCTCTGCATTACACATATCAATAAATTACGAACTCTGATACTAGCAAAAAACCATAAGCCGTGCTCTGGACTGAGCAATTCGACAATAATTAGGTTATCTTTGTGCACACATCCAAGATTGTGAATATAAATACAATTAGACATTCCTTAAGTCTAACTAAAATTGGGTTTCTCTGAAAAAAAATACTCATGGTTCAAATTATAAATGTCGACCTAATTCACTTATTAATTAAATGATGTTTATTGACAAGAATAAGTGAACCATACAGATCAGATTAGAAATGAGCTCCACTAGCTGGGAAGAAAAGTGGCATATTTTTTTCTGTGGCAGATTATTGTAACATTTTGGTGAATGCTGTTTTAAAGTTTGTTGCATTCTTCCACCTTGAGTATCAAAAAGCAACAAAACTGACTTTAATTTAAACCCCGTTTTAGCCTACTGCATTTTTCTTATAACTATAACAAGTGTGTAAATTAGAGGTAGAACTGGAACTTAAAAATTCAATGCCACAGTTGGGATTTGAACCACAGACCCACAGTAAGATTTGTTCCAGTTGTACCTCTCAAACATTGTCCACACACACACTGCTTGTGTGTTTAAAAACACCAACAGTAAGTTTGTTGGCATAAATAAATAATAGTGTAAATTATTATTTATTTATGCCAACAAACTTACTGTTGGTGGTTTTAAACACACAAGCCGTGTGTGAGCAAAGTTTGAGAGGTAGAACCGGAACTTAAAAATTCAATGCCACAACTGGGATTTGAACCACAGACCTTCCGCTTACCGGGCGGCTGCTCTACCACTGAGCTATTGTGACAAACTGCCAGAATGGCATCAAATTCTCAAACCAGGAGTGGTTCAAATCCCAGTTGTGGCATTGAATTTTTAAGTTCCGGTTCTACCTCTCAAAATAGTGTAAATGTTTATCTCAATTAACAAGAAGTGGAGGGAATAAGCTTTTGTAAGAAGAGTTTGTAAACAATCTGATGTGCTGCACTCACATGGCTTTCTCTACTCTTGTACTAACCATTCTTACAAACTCTTATTCCTATATCTTCTTTGTGTTAGTTGGGATAAGCATTTGTACAAATTGTCTTATTGCTTATTTCCTTGTAGGTGCAAGGAGAATATTAGAATACAATAGGCTTTGAGCATTAGTCAAATCTTTTAAAGCATTTGCACCTTAACATATAAAAAAATAACGACAATGTATTCCAAGAAAGTTTTAAGTTTTCCGAAACTGACACAAATAACGTGGAATATCTCCAAAATGGTTCAATCTACAAAAAATTTTATTTTGACATAAATTGTGTGTTTTAGCGAGATCTAAATTTTTTGTACAGTAACATTTTGTCTGTCTCTTACGATTTACAAGATATTCAAAAGTCATTCGGAGTAAATAGTACTACATAAACATATATTTAATTTAATTTAAAAGATGAGTTAATTAATAACACTGAACAACACTTGCAACATGTGTTATTAATTAACTCACCTTTTAAATTAAATTAATTACAACAACACTGTTTTCAAACTTCTATGAAAGGACATATTTATCTTGAATTTTCTGTGAATACCAGTGAAGTCTTCATTCCAAATGACTTTTCTGTAAGTGTATAATTGGTAAACTATAAGAGATGGCTAAAATCTTATTGAAGAAACAGTTGTATACCTCATTAAAGCACACTATTTATGTCAAATACATTTTCTGGAGATGGTGATCATTTCTGGATATTCTTTAGTTTCTGGTTTGAATTTTCAAATGCTTACACATTTTACTTTCTTTGCTACTTACCTATATCAAGTAGAGGATGTATTGCAATCCATTCAAAAATTTGATAGTGAGATCTCACCCAAAATGCATGTTTTGAGGCTCCCTGAATGCGAAAATAGTATTTTTAGAAAAGATCATATGCATGTATGAACAGTATAATTTTCAGAAACCAACAATTGGTTAAATACTAATTTGGTTTAGTTTAATGGATGCAACAGGTTTCCCAAGAAAATCCCAACAACCCTATCTACCCTTATAGAACACTTTCTGTTAATTTTTATTTTCTCAAAAAAATGGCTTTAACAAATGATTAATATACATGTTTAAAATAATATTTTGAATTATATGCAAATGGCCAAAGTCCTCTTTATTCTGAATTACTTTTGTATAATTGCTAACCTTCAGAGACAGATGAAATCCTACTACTCAAAAATGTAGAGCTTGTCAAAGCACAAAATTTGCTAGATAAGTTTCCTGCACCATTCACCAAAATATTCTTTGTTGTTGGTTTGAATTATCAAAGACTTATACTTATTCAAGTGGTAAGTATGCTTCTGCCAAGCACATGAAAGCTATTATGGGAGAATGGGGGATATTTCCTTTCAAAAGGTCAAATAACATTAGCTTTTTATCGCTGCCCTGTGGTATAATTCAGGTTAGTCCACTTAACAGCACCGAACACATTAACAGGATCAAGACAAATGGGACATGAGCACCCAGAACTGGTGTTCACATAATGATGCGAGTAAAATCTTGTGCATATAATAAATTTTCTTTCTAAATAATATGTTTTCACAAAATAAGAGTATGTATGATGCAAGGTTTTAAGTTATCCAACATTGAAGAATGATTCAAATTAGATGAGTAGCTTCTAATAAGTACTTTCAAACAAAAATGCCTCTTACATCTGCTCTACATATCTAAAAAAAAGACATTTGATTAACCTTTTAAGCTGCGTAAAGATTCCAGGTTCCATTATGTAATCTGGAGTGCTGAATTTTTGTAAGCATTCTCTTAAGACTTCTTGGGGATTCTCCAAAGCCTCTTCACCTCCTTCTGACTGGAAAATGATTTATTATATTAAATATGTTTGTATAAAAAGCAAAAACATATGCATAACTGTTTTATGACATGGAGATGCTCCAATTAAACGGTTTACAAACATTGTGGCCAGCCACTTAGAGGAACGCTAACTTCAAATTAAATTATCTTCTATTACAAAAACATGTTATATAATAATGATATTGATGCCAGCAGGGGGTGGAGTTGGCAGTGGTGGTGATGATAATAATAAAAAAGACTTACCCCTTCTCCCATCTCCCCATCCCAACCCTTATCTTCATCAAACTCCTCCATTTTTAAGTGGGAAATACCTGTAACACACATGAATAATAGCGTACTACTATTTGTTGAGAAACAGTGCAGCAACCCTACAGCTTGTTTGCATAAAAGCACTTGGGATATTTGGGTATAAATTACAAATTATTACTTAAAAATAAAACTAATCTTTACACCTTTTATATTTCTTTTATATTAAATAAGGAAATAATGAAGCTATTAACAGTGAAGCAACAGAAAATAAGAACAAATTAGAAACTAAAAGCTTCACTTATATTGCAAGATCTTTCACAGCTGACATGTTTCAAGTTGACTCCAACTTATTTTCAAAGCTATACAAAGTTACCATAGTTACTGATGCTCATTTTAAAACTCTGTCACAATCTCTGAAAATAAAAACATATAAATACAATCTATTGGAGGTATTTCAAAATTCATAACACGGTTCTTGTTTTTTAAAATAAATATCTTTTCCCAAACCATTAAATCTATAGGTCCACTTAATTGTTTTAATAATTTAACCTCTGGATTAATTTTATGATTAAATGACCAAAAATGATCTGCCACAACGATTTATCAGTTTGTTTATATTTAATATTTCTACAATGCTCTTTTATTCTGGATTCTAAATGGCAATTTAGTTTTACCAATATAAACCCTATCACAATCCAAACAATTGACAAATGCCAGATTTTTTATCATTTGGAATTTTATCCTTGTTAGAAAAGTTTAGTAAATTTTGTATATTAAATTTATTTTGAGGGACCAAATTTATTCCATATTCTTTAAAAAGTTTTGTAAATTTTTTATTGGCCCACGGATGGTAATTACTTTTTAAAAATACAATTATCTTTTTTTTTTTAGGGTAGAAACCTCTTTAACAGCCTTTTGATACTTAAATTTTTCTATTTTTTATACATAAAATCTGTATTACAACCATTAATTACCACAGTGTTAATAATGTGTTTATATTCTGTGTCAAATTCTTCCTTATTAAGGGATATATATATATATTAACCTGTAAATTAAACTATTGAAAACAACAAATTTATGTGCAAGCGGATTAAAACTTTTATTTTTTATATAATTATCAGTGTAAGTAGATTTTCTATAAATACCAAAATTCAATTTATTGTTATGTTTTTTTTTAATTTTTAGGTATAGGAACAGAAGGCATCCACTATTTTCTGTTTCCAAAGTGAATTCTATGGCTTTATCCTGTAAATTTAAAAGTTTTAAACCATCATTTATCTGTTTTTCAGGGACAACAGCAAAAATGTCATCCACATATCTATACCATATTTTAAAAATTAGAGGGAATGATTTTGTAATTTGAATTTCAAAAAAGCTCATGAAAAGAGTAGCAAGAAATGGCGAACGTGGGCTACCCATTGCCAAGCCAGAGGTTTGTTAAAAAAAATTACCATTAAAACTAAAGAAATTTTGATCCAAACAAAGATTTGTAAGTTTTACAAAATCATCTATTAATTCTTTGTGTAATTCTAAAGAATTTAACCATTTTTTAAAAAGATCAAAAGCTTTCTTCTAGGAACACTAGGAAATAAATAGTTACATCAAAAGAAATGAGTTTATCATTATCAGACAATACTATATTCTAATCTTTTCTACTAATTCAAAAGGATTTTTAATACTTAAACTTTCAAACTGATCAAAGGCACTGAATTTTTTATTTAACCATTTTGCTAAATTATACGTAGGTAAATTTATACAACTTATAAATATAACAAACCAAATGTGATACAATATTCAATTCAAGTATGTGTACATCATACAGTCTAAAATACGCTTTACTAAATTTAGCAATATAGGTAGTCTCTAATAGTATCTTAGAAAATTACAATAGACAGATATGGGTGAATTGGATATAATTAGAGGCTTAGGAATGACTGACCTAGGGATTCGAGGTTGCCAGCCAGCTCATCATGAGATACAAGAAGTGCAGGACACGAAAGACCAGCAAAGCCGCGCCGAAGCCTCTTGCCCTGGCGCTTCGCCACCAGAGCACAGCATTGCCACTCCTCAGCAAGAGCGAACTTCAGCATCTCCATACCAGTCGCCAGTCGCGGCTCGACTCGAGCAGTCGCTGAGGTGCTCACACCCGCGACGCCAACACCTCATCCAGCGCGGCCACCGCTGCCGTCACAGCACAGGCAACCCGCGCCACCGCTTATACCCTTGGGGCAGCTGATTGATCTCCAGCACGACGAACCAACGCCACCGCCGAAGCAAAGCCAGCACCACCAGCCGACGCCGACACCACCTACAGCGCAGGCCTGGCGACACAGTGCAGTGGTATGCGGGGTGCCACGGGACCTCCCGTGCCGCTACCTACTGACCGCCGCCAGGCAACACTGGAATTCAGCCACCAGAGCCAAACGGATCGTCACGGACCGTGGCCCATCATCGATGGTTCGGCTGGAATTCTTGGACCTGAGCGAACGTGAAGCGGCCCTGACTGTGGGACTGTCCTTATTTGGGCAGCGCCTGCGTGTAGAGGCCAGTTGAACCGGTCGTCTGGTCCCCTATCGCCGCTGCTGCCAGTTCGGCCATGAGGCCTATACTTGCACAGCCGGCCCCGGGTGCCACTACTGCGGCGCCCGGGCCCTTACAGCTCAGTGCATAGGGCACGATCTCCAACGCCGCCGTAGGTACTGTAATGGCTTCGGCCATTACACAGGCCAGGCGTAGTGCCCTCTCCACCCCCGCCGAGTCCAGCAGAGATACACTCCACTGGCGCACACTGCTACACAGCCAGCTCCATCAGACCAATAACCAGCGCAGACAACACAAACAACACCAGCACCAAGGGACGACGCTGCACCAGTCGCCCCCTCCCGGAACCGTGTCTGACTGGATGCAGATCTCCATTCACAGATCCTCAATATCAGCTCCCGCCTAGCCACCCTGGAGGACGCCATCTCTACCCCCACATAAGCCATCACCAGGATACGCAGTTACTTCGTTTTACCAGAAGACCGACATAGCCACACCACACCAGCTTCTCCAAGAACAACAATAGCCACAAAAGATGCAGACTCTCCACCCACACCAGTACCACTCCGACAACATAACGGCCGCAGCTGTGACGCGCTATGTCCGCACATGAACTGCACAAACTTCCTTCACTGACACCAAGACTGACAATCATGACCAACGACATCATCCACCACCACTACAGAGTTCACCACTCACAACTTTCACCATCACTAGCCACCAGGGGGCACTCAGGGCTTAGGTTATGTTTGTCCTCTGACACTTCAGTAATCTCACTCGCTGTAACTGCCACTGGCAGGCAGCATTCACCTATCACCACAGAATGTGCAGGTGCATTAATGCGGGACTGCAGCACTGAGGTTTCGACCTCAAGACTTCCGGTGGGGTTTTTAGTGAGTAGGCTGCCCGGGTAGGAGTCTTACACTTCCACGCGGTAAGGGCGTAAGTTGCCTTTTTCCCCGCCACAAATAACAACTGACCTAGATTTTTTTTCCAGATTATACCATATATATTCCATAGGAAACATTCAATTGGTGAAAGGAATATACTCCTACTCATCAGGTGCTGTAAGAGTACAAACTTGTCTAAAGAAGAGAAATACATTGTTGGGACTTTGGTGTACATTGCAAAATATGTATATCCAATGAAAAGATAAGATTTAAAGTGTATGATAAAGTGCTACGTAAAATCAATAGGGGAAAGACTACTTTGACTACTGACATGCCAGGATATTACTTTCTTATTGGGTTTCAATAGAAATATGAACTTGTAAGGTGAAAGCCTAACATTCTAACAAAAGCATGAGCTAAAAGGCTCTTTCGATTGATTGTCAATGAATTTATTTTTGTAAGCCAACCAACTTGCTTCTGGGGTGTTTGAACACACAAGCCGTGTGCGGGTGATGTCCTGATTCCATCTGTCAATGAATTTTTTTAATTTTTATTAGCAGACTGTTGAGGAAAATAATCTGTATGAACATCAAGCGTAGTTTCTTAACCCTGATGAAACAGGCTTTGGAACTGATCCTACTAAAGACAAAGTTTTTATGCTAGATATAAAGTAATAAGTTTTTTTTATGAATTTATAAATGCTATATTAATGTTAAAATTCAAGCACTATTGAATAAATTTTGAATTCCAAGCTATTATATTAAGGTATGCTGGTTTATACTTCGCACGGTTTATACCACGTGATACCTTACGAGTGTCCGCGCAACGGAGGAAACTTATCTCTTTCCTCCACTCCCATAGTAAATGTGCATAGAACATAGCGCTACAGCGGCCAGAGAGAGAAACAGATTTCTAATGCAGCTTATGAACAGCTGAGGAGTAGTTCCTCCTCTCGAACTACGCCTGCGCCAAGTTCCTGAAGGATGGAGCGTTGCGGATAATTCCTCTCTGAGGCGCGAGATTGGAACCGGCAAAGGTATTAATACTATTGCTGCCATCTAGTGATTTTATTTTCAACCAGATCTATTAACAGGTATTTTCCCTTCACGGATATGTTGATCATTGTGCATCGTAAACCTCTGTCACGTATTTTGTTGCTGCTTCTTTTTCAGTAATGTTCTACTGTGTTTCTTCCAATGCGCGAGTAAGACGGGGAAGTTTTGCATTTTTAATTTGTTGTTATAACATTGAACAATGACTGACAGTGAAAGTGTTTTAGTGTTCGGAGAATTTAAAAGACTCACATTACAGGAACAAATAATTGTTATACAGAAGGGACGACCAACGCCACCAATGCCTGGACTCATGGCACTACTAGCAAAGGCGGGAAGTAGAACTTCTCCACAACTTGGTATGAAAAAGTCAATTGGCTAATAGGTTGTGAAAAAAGGCAAATTCTCTTGTGTTTTGTTCTCCAACTCGAAGGATGTTTGGACCTTTGGTGGATTCAGTGATGTTAAGAATCTGGGCCGAGGAATTCAGAGGCATGAAAAATCTCGAGAGCATCTCGACAATACACTAAAATTAACAATCTTCGGTAAAAGTGAATATCGCATCGATCTAACGTTAAGTGAAGCAGCTAGGATTTCTCGCGCCAAACACAATGAACAAGTGAAGCAAAATCGACACGTATTATCACGTTTAGTGGATATCGTGTGTCTGTTAGGAAGGCAAGAACCAGCTGTCACAGGACACGATGAAAATGAATTATCATCAAACCAAGAGAACTACCGCGAGCTTTTTAAGTTATTAATGAAACGACGAAGAACTTCAGACACATTTAAATAATTCTAAAGCATTCATCGGCTTGTCAAAAACCATTCAAAATTATTTAATTTAATATGTTGCAGGCCTTGTAAGGAAAGAAATAGAGGATGAAATTCATAAAGCTGCCTTCTTTGCAGTGGAGGCTGATGAAACTTCGGACGTGTCTCTCACAGAGCAGTGCTCAATAATTTTAAGATATGTAGATCCATGTGGCTACATTCAAGAACGATTTTTTTGGTTTCCACAGTGTTAGTGCAGATACAACAGCCAATGCCCTATACAAATTACTAGATCAGCAGTTAAGAGCCGTTGAATTATGACAGAAAACTTTTTGCGCAGTCTTATGATGGCGCTGCTGTTATGGCCGGAGAACTAAACGGCTTGCAGACGAAGATCAAGCAGAAAGCAAAGCAGGCATTATTTGTACACTGTCATGCACGCAGGCTTAATCTTGTGCTATCACATAGCTGTAGTAGCATTGCTCAGTGCAGGGTCTTTTTTGCTGGTATCAGTGGTTTGCCCGCATTTTTTCATCAATCCTCAAAACGAATGGAGGCTCTTACAAATATGACCAAACTCCGACTGCCTAAAGATGCTCAAACTAGATGGAACTTCAAATCTCGTTTGGTAGAATCTGTAAAATTGCTCAGGGAAGGTCTTCTGGCAATGTTTTCCGAAATGTTGGAAGAAACAAAAAAACTGGGATGATGCTACAATTAGAGAAGCAAATGGCTACAGTCGTCTATTGGAAGACTTTGAATTCAACTGCTTGCTTTTGGTTTTCAGTGGAGTATTTTCGAAAACTGCCATTCTTTTCGATATACTCCAGCTTAAAACCAATAATATTGATTTCCGCTGTAGGAGAGTTCTTGAAATGGTTCATTTCCTGCATAAATCTAGAAACGACGCAGCCTATAATGAACACTTCATATCGGCTGCTAATGTAACCGGTGACGAGTTTCATAAAATTAAGAAAAGGCGCCTTGCAGCTGTTGATCTCAAAACTCATTTCCGCCAGTTGTATTTCAACATAATCGATACGCTAGCAATGCAGATGGAAGTCAAGTTCGAAGATTTTAAGAAATTATTATTTATTAATTTGCTCGACGCTTCGAAATTTGAACATTTTTCAAGACGTTCCCAGATGTTGAATTTTCATCCTTATTGAACTGTTTCCCGGAACAATTTGATAGTGAGTTGCTTAAAAACGAACTTGTGGTGGTTTACAACAACCGTGATTTGCAGCAGAATTGTACCAAAGTCCAGGAGTTAACAGTTCTCTTCGTTAAGGAAGGCATTCATAAATGTCTTCCCAACGTCTACAAATTGGCATACTTAATTGCTACGATACCTGTGTCGACAGCAAGTGTTGAAATAACCTTTTCTACACTGAAAAGAATAAAAACTTCCTGTATAAACACTATGGGTCAAGACAAACTATGTTCTCTTGCTCTCATGTCTATCGAAAAAGACGTTGTTGCAGCTGGAAAAAGTTCCAAAATGGCATGATAGAGTAATGGAAGATTTTGCGACAGCGAAACAGTGAAGGGCAGAGTTATTCTATCAATAAAAGGTATTGCATTTTACCCTTGCAAATGCATGCGATTTTTGCATGAATTATTATTTAAGGTTTCATAATTTTATGCAGTTAAATTCTTTCCTCCTCTAAACAAATGTGCACGAGCCGCCACTGCAGTACGGTGTCCTCTTTATTGGAAGCATTGATGGTGAACACACCCACCTTGTGTTATCTTAAAGGACTGATGCCTTACTACTACTTCCATGATGCACAAAATGTTATACATTGACATTACCTAATAAATACTTTATTTGCATGTTGGCAACTTTGGAATGTTGTGACAAGTAACCGTAGTTCTTGCATGGTTCAACAGAAAACAGCAGATGTCACTATCACGCATACGTGTCATCCTGTTTCATTTAGAAATATGGAGGACAAAGGCAGGTTGACGCTACAACAGGAAGTAAAAACTGTACTGTTTTATGCAGAAACGATGAGTGTAGGACAGACTCAGCAATGCCTTCATGTTCATGGGCCCTGTGCAAGCAGTGTACATGCTGACCACAAAATTTGAAACTGTTGGCAATATTTTAGAGAAAAAGCAACCTCATGTCAACACAGTCAGTACTCCAGAGAATGTCAGCGCTATAAGAGTGGCTTTTACACAAAGTTCAAAGAAATCCAAGGCAAGCTGCAGCCAAATTGGGCATCTTACATCATTCTCTTCAAAGAATATCTACCTTATGCTGATGTGAATTAATCCCATAAAAAATGACAGTGTTGCACAAACTGACGGAAAATGACAAGGTACAGTGACTACAGCTTGTAACTTCAGCTCTTGTAAATGATGTGATTCATAACACACGGTTCTCAGATGAGGTGTACACCCATCTGAACTGTAGCATCAATAGCCAGAATATCAGATTTTGGGTATGAGAAGCTCTTGATGTACACGAGATTGAAAATTGTGGAGAAAAAGTGACTGTATGGGGTCCATTTCTAGCCATGGAATTATTGGTTCAATCTTCTGGCATAGTTAACAATGCGCGATACATGGATATGTTGCTGAACAATTTTCTTCAACAACCTTATGCAACAGGGTTAGCAATGGAGACACAATGGGTCATGCAAGATGGAGCTCGTCCGCATACAATAAACATTGTTTTGGATTTACTAAACAAACATTTCGGGCATGCCCCATCGATAACCATAACGTTTTCAGGGAGGTTGAACATGGCTGTCACACAGCCCCGATATTAATCCCTGTGATTATTTCTGATGGGGACATTTAAAGGAAACAGTCTACCGCAACAAACCTTTAATCTAATGCAACTGTGAGTGGCTATCACAACATTTTTCCAGGGAATCCCAGAAGACTTGTGCTGCAGGGTGATCGGAAACATCAAAGTTCGTCTCATAGAAGTGGTATATCAACAAGGTGGACATATTGAACATGTACTGCATGTTCACTGAGCATACACATTCTGATCATTAATGTAAAAAAGAAAAAGTTGACATGTTCTGTTTTAATAAAGTTATATAAACAATGACACTTTGTGCACCACCTGTAAGTACTTGGGTTCTAAATGGACCTGCAGATACACCTTGTGGTTTTACAGAATTATACTAAATGCTGGATGCAGGACTATATATTTGAAAGATGACTCAAAGCACTTGTCAATCAAGCCATACACACTGAATGGATCATTGATATCAAACCAAGATGGAGCGGGTGCTGGAGTCACATGTCACCTCTTTTCCTATTACAAATCTTTAAATTATGGAACTACTAACTTTGATGGAGAAATTGAAGCAATTTGAATGGCCCTACAAAATCTTTTGTACAGAATTTCACATTTTCAGCAAGCAATTATTCTCTCAGATTCCAGGGCAGCAATTATAGCAATTACTTCCAAGTTGTCACCAAAAAACCAAACAATTATACGTAGAATGTTGGAAAATCCTTACCCATCTAACAGCACTTCAAAAACACCTAGTCTTCCAATGGATACCAGCTCACTGCGGACTGAGTGGTAATGAGAAAGCTGATTTTCTTGCAAAAAAGGGTACCAGCGGTGTACAAAAATCTATAGTTAATCTACCATTTTATGCAGCTAAAAGATTAGTCAACTCTGAATTCAAAAAAATTATTGCAAAATATTACTATGAAAAATGAAAGAATAAAAGATGGGAACTGCCAAACATTCAAACAGTAATTCCTGAGTATCCTCGAAAAACAGCAGTTGCAACCTTCAGGTTGATTATAGGACTTGATTGTCTGGCAAAACATTTAAACAGAATTGGGATATATTCTTCACCACTCTGTCCTCTATGTGATCTGCAAGAGGAAATGGATCGAGACCACCTTCAAATATGCCCGTGCACTTCTAGTGCCCCGTCCATCAGTGAAAAATATTGGAGAGCAAGAGGATTAATGACTTCACTGTCAGAAATCCAGCATTAGCTAACAACAACAATTTGGTTCATTTGATTTGTTGGCTCAGCTGATAAGGCAAATTTAAGAGGCAGAATCGGAACTGAAAAATTCAATGTCACAGCCAGAATTTGAACCACAGACCCTCTGCTTTACATGTGGCTGCTCTAACTGTTTAGCTGCTGTGAAAACATGCCAGAATGACATTGAATTCTCTAACCGATTTGTATTGTCCCCGCTACCCACCAATGGAATCTCACGTTAGAGACAAATACCCCGAGGGCAACTTATAATAAGTACTTTATGTCTCAGGATTAAATAACCTTAAGATGGTTATTATTATTTATTTATGCCAACAAACTTACTGCTGTTGTTTTTAAACACACAAGTCGTGTGTGGGCAATATTTAAGAGGTAGAATTGGAAATGAAAAATTCAATGCCACAGCCGGTATTTGAACCACAGACCCTCCACTTTATGTGTGGCTGCTCTAACCATTAAGCTACTGTGATAACTTGCCAGTATGACATTGAATTCTCCAATTAATGTGTGTTTAAAAACACCAGCATTAAGTTTGTTGACATAAATAACCATAATGAACCAAATTTATTGGGCTCAACTAGCAAACTAGTTGCACAAACAAATGTACTGGATCCATCACAGGCTCAATTGACCTAGCAACTGAGGGGCTCTTAATACTCACTCCCTCCCTCCCTCCCTTGCTTGTCCACCCACCCATTCACTCACCCTTTAAGGGGGAAACAACAAAGAGTACAAAATAGTGTTGTGGAAGTGCTTACAACTGACGAAGTAGAAGAAAGTCTAAAAGAACAGGAAATGCTAAGAAACCACAACAAAAAGTTACAAATGACAGTAAGGACAAAGATGAGAAGGAAGAAAGCAAGTACAAGGAAAAAGAAGGAAGCACTGCCAGGGTTGTATAGGAAATTGTTTTTGAAATTATAATAGCAGTATGTGTCTCAGTGCATTATCAAAATGAATGTAGTAAAAAGGTGAAGGAGTATAGGGGGCAGGTGCATGCCCTGAGGTGAAATATGAACAGATCTTACACATACGGGAAGCTGCTTTCCTTCCTTCCTTCCCTCTCTGCTATGGCTAAGAGGGGGGAATAGATGGACAGCTTGCCGCAAATGAATAAACACTACCACAACAGCGTGCAGCTGAAATAATTGCAGTTCACATGAAAGTAATTGTTGGTACATAGCCATGGTTAATAGCAATATTGCTTTGGTCGTTATAAAGCTAATTTTTATACATATAAGTCATTAGCAATATGCACTAACGCTACACTAGCACACTTCACTCCATGGACAGAAACATTATGACTTCTGCGTATACATGACTGTGCAACTACCCTCACCGTCAGCCTTTAAGGTGAAAAGTTGCCACTGCACAGCTAAGGGAATTGCTCGTCTTGCCTAATGAACTATAACAGCACAGCATTTATGCAAGTCAAAGCTAATATTCCCCCAAGTTTTTAACCAAATGCAAAGGGAATGGTGTTACATTTGTCCCAAGACTGATGAGTGGACTGATGAAAGACAAATATCTGTCCAGGGTGATTTCTGTTTATTTTGATGATAGGTAATTTAAATTTTAAAAATAAGACTGTCCATGAATTCAAGTACTTAATACAGAGACCCAAAAACATCCAAACCGCTGCATGGTGTTTTTTCACTGCACACACAGAAACAAGATAATGCAGCTGGTGCACACAAGGTCATATGGTTTACTTGTAACCTGATTCACAGCATTTTTTCTTCTTCTTCTTCTTCTTCTTCTTGTTTACCTGATTACCCTCCCCATATGGAGAACTGACACCCCCTAGGATTACAAGCCTGTGCCTAAGGTCAGATGCCTGATGGGGACCAGACAAACCTATGGATTGAACAGAGTGGAGACCTGGAAGCAGGTGGTCGGCCCGGCTCCAGGTGTGAGAGTGAGGAAAAGGATGATGTGAAATGCGGGCAAAGTGGATGATTGGAAAGGTGGTGATGGAGCAGTTGACGAAATGAATGATGGGGGAAACAGGGAAACCTGTAGGAAACCTGTAGAAAATCTGCCCAGGTCCATCATGAATACCACATGTGAGTGCCTGGGATCGAACCCAGGCTGGGTTGGTGATAGGTGAAATGTCTATTTGGCCACAGCGCCACCTTTCATGGCATTTTCTATTTGCATATTTGGTCATTAAACATTTTAAAAATTTACACTGCCTATACATTTAGTGAGTTAATAAAAGCAAGTCATGAAACATGAGCCATGGCTTTTAGCAAAACTGAGTCATCAGCAGCAACAAGTCGCGAGTCATAGATTTGGTATTAATAAAAACTTCTCCTCCCTGCTGAGCCATGGCTCTATGGTTATGAGTCCCTGATTCATGTTTCCCATCTTCCTGCATTGCAAGCGCATTATTGTCTTGCTGCAGCAAACATTTGATTCAACTTTGGTATTTTTGTGTAGCATATCCATTAGAAATGAGTGAAGAAAGCAAATAGTTTGCAACATGTTTTGTGAACTTATTAACCAGCCATAAAGATATCGAGCAAATCTCAATTGCCTGAGGACACGTGGAAAAAAGCTTCTGCTATGCCCGAAGTGCAGCAAAAACTAAAAGAAAATCTGAAACTTTGCCTAACAGACGACCAAATAGCAAAGAAAATACGAAATATGACAAACTGCCTAAAAGTGAAGACTAATCTGTGATGGACAGGCAAGAAGCCCATAGTCCCAACAAACTGGGAAAACAAGGTTTTACATCTTATTTAAGGGGAACCAGAATAGTGAAGACAACTTTTGATTATTCTTCAATTTATTGATGCTGCTAATAAAGCTCTCCTTTTTATGAAATAATTTAAGATTACAAAACTCTTTGCTATCTTTGCCATGCCACACTGTAATCCGGAGTCCCCAATGCAGTGTACACATATTCTCATTTTTCCATCTCTAGAAAGGGCCTTTCCTCATCTCCAAAGCTTCAGAAAGGAAACGATGGGTAAGCTACCTTAAGTATTTGTTTTCCAAAACTATAAAGTTGCTTACAATTTCAGTCTTCAGAATCCTGGCGAGTTTTAATTACTTTTCTTTTCTCTGGTTGACGTTCACTTTTACAACTTAGCCATCGCCTTCAAATTAGAGACACCTACTAAGGCAAAGTCACAGTTCCATTTTACTAATATCACGACTAGAGCCATGACCCACTAGAAGGAAGGGTTGAGTCACTAAAAACCTCAAGGTCACGCTAAGCTTGAGTCATTGCGTTTTATTATACAGAGAAAAGTCTGGCTCAGAAATTGTGTGTTCTAAGTCATGGCTCCCTTTTACTAATACCACACATTGTCTTATGCTACCTACTTTTATCAATTCTTGGAGAATTTGAGTATAAAAGAATTTTAGGGTATACTTTATTTCAACAATATGTGTTATCCCAAATTACCCCATCCCTAGGCTAAATTGGGTATAATTAAACATAAACATATGATCATAATAATAAAAAGTTAACACATTTGAAAATGCAATAGAACCATTCTGGAATGTCATAATGCTGACATACACAGTGTCTGAAAATTTGATTGTGGTAATAAGCTATAGGGCTCTAATTTTTAAAAAGGGTTAATCTTCATACCTGAATTACCTCGAATGACTACCGTGTTTGATGTCTATTCCTGCTGTGTTTCTACACAATAGGGAATACAACTTACACATGTCAATCCACTAAAATAAAGGTCATACTGTTGTGACAGTATGTGATACGATCTAAATACTGTGAACAAGATGCAAATAAAATAACTCATTGGTTAAAACAGTAGCAAGTTTCAGTCTGAAAATGGGTACCAACCAACCAATTAAAGGTACAGACCACGTACAGACTATGCAGCGTACAAGATAACAATATAGGCAACTGAATCCATTTGCCCTTAAATGTTAAGACCAGTGGCATGTAAATAATTAGACCCCCGCATTATAGTCTTTAATATTGGAATGGAGGTTCATGCTCCTTAAAAAGGTATGCCGTAAAGTCTACCCTTAGGTTAAGCAGCTGCCTACTACAACAACTACATAACCCAAACACTTGTATTAGATTTATTCCCCTAACCTCAAAAAATGAATTATTTGTGATTTTATAATTTAGATACGTTTCTTATACATATTATACGTTATACACAAATACCTTAATGTTCGCTTGTATTTTCAGTTTAGATAATTTGCTTACTATCCATACTTAGTCGTAAATATTTAATTTGAAACATATCCACATTTTAAATTAAAAACAAACACATCACATAGAACAATAAAAATGTAAACACTACACAGAATATATCCAGTGCTGCCAACAAAATGCTTTTGCAAGCAAATTTGGGATAAAATAGGCTGAAAAACTGAGATATTGCACCCACATGACTTTCGCCGGTCTGGGTGACTCAGTTGGTTAGACACTGACCTTACTGATTCCAAGGTAGCGGGTTCAAATCCGGCCCAGACCGATGGTTTTTAAGTGGGCTTAAAAACGGCTGCTCCATGTCAGTAGATTTACTGGCATGTAAAAGAACTTCTGCGGGCGAAATTCCGGCACACCGGCGACGCTGATGTGATTCTGGCAATTGACAACGTCGCTAATCAACAAAATATTTTTTTTCACATGACTTTCTCTACTTTTGTACGTAAGTGCTAGATAAAGCAAAAGTGACCTCAAAAGAACTGGGTTTCTTCCATTCTATATCCTAAAAATAAAGTAGAGCTACCTCCGTCAACTACTTCAGATATTAGGAGATTAGCTAAGTCATCAGCTCATCACCAATAAAGTCCTCGTCCTTATCATGGGAAGAAGATGTAAAGGTAGGGAAGGATTATACAATTAAGGGGGACACCTTGCACACTTCACCTTACACAGAACCTTTGTGGGCTAACACCTCACAGGAGGAGAGGATTAAGTTTAAGTGGGGGAACCGCAGGAATTCCTAACAAGCGTTGAGGTCCCTTCGTCCCAGCGACATAGGATGCGAAATCGTTAAAAGTTGGTGGGGGAAACCATTTTAGTAGTGTATGTCTCGCTGTTTGTCTCGTTATATAAACCGCCCCCTGGCGGATATCTTAGGGGGGGGGGGGAATTCTGGGTTTAAAATCATTGGTGGGGGTAAATCCTACCCATCCCTCGGAATTTCGCTCCCTGCAGCAACAGGCCCCGCCGTGCAACCACCGTCACTTCGGGTCCGGTGTCGTACAAGCCTCGTACAAGCGTTTGACCAAGGAAGAACAAGCCTAGATAAAGCAAAACTTGCAAGTGCTTTGAAAGGACTTTCACTACTGGCGTCACAATATTTGAATATTTCAGACCAAAAATTCACAGAATTATTGAGATTCTTCCATTGTACAACGGAACTGCAATTTTACTTTCACGATTGTTTCTACTAGGGCCGGTGAAAAGTTACCCTGTGATTGACTCAAGCTCCTGTTAGATAACTGTGGGAGAGCTTGTCACCTACGTAACGAATCAACGCTGACCTAGTTGTTTTCTTCCTGAAGTCCGCAAGGTAGGTTGTACAGACAGCACGGAAAGAAATCAATACTGCCTTCTTGCAGACACAAAATTCCTTACCGTTTGTAGGGTACCTTATAACGTCATGTTTTCATTTTCTTGGCTGATATTGTCACCATACAGGTGCGTATCGTGCCTCGTGTTCTGTATCAAACCAGTAGAGCATACCTATGCTGGTGTTGTCAACTCATTTGGCTAATTAAGAATAGGTATAGCCACCTCCCTCAACTGGAAGGGAGGGGAGTAACGTATCCCCTTTCAAACTGGTGGAGACCGCATCAGAAGACACGCCCTATAAATGCCCCTAAAGACTATCAGAAATTGGATGTCTATTATTATTACTTGTGCTCTGTGTACCACACCCTCCACGTACGGACTAAAAGAAACATATGTCAATCGCAAAGAAATTTCTCTCTGACCCTAATTGTGATGGGGTCTTTTAGACAGCAAGAAGAGTTTATTTTCTATGTTATCCGGCAGTCTTTGTTGTACTGCTCGATTACCAAGGAAACGAACTTTTCACACCTTTCTCTAACAATTATATCTGCTATTTTATTTTTAATTTCTAAAAGTTTACTCTAAAACAAATAGCCTAGATATGGTCTGGCGTCCAGATATCTGTGAAAACCATCAAGAAATGTTATCAGCACTGGATAAGTAGGAATGGCTATTACTTTAAGAAGAGATTGGATAAGTACTACCAGATTATTTAATAGGTGGTATCGGCATACATCATTTGCTTTGTAACTTTTATGTAGAGCATTTCAGCTAAATAATGTTTTCCATTGAGCCTAACAATTTCAAAAATTAATCTAATTCTAACCATTGATAAATCATTCTACGTACTGCAGGCTGAATAGATAAGTATCTCATGTCTAAATGGTCTCTTAATTGCCTCTAAAAATGTAATAACTATGTAAAAGCGTGTGGTTTCTAGAAAACCAGAACAAAACCAGATGTTTTTAGAAATAATAAGCAAACTAACAAATATAAGTTAAATTCTTAAGAGATTTACTGGACAAATAAAAGCATTCATACTAACATGTAAGAAGCTTGTGGCAGCAAGAAAGCGCCCTAGAGCATTGGTAATATGAAGATCACCAATATGGTGTAACGTGTTTCAGCGACTGATGTGCTAGCCCATGAATCAATCTTGACTGTCCTGCCAAATCTGCCAAGTAGGCAGTTATTCAAAAAGACCCGTTTTAGTTGTAAATAAACTAAATTTGCAACAATGAATATACAATGATTACACTAGCCTGCGAATTTAAATTTCTGTTAGTTGCCTAAAGCAAATAATGTGATTCTGTATAATGCTGACGTGCTGAATCCGAATTTTCAGTCACGTGGGAGCTTTCTTGCGAAATCATTATATATGTGTTGTAGAATAAAGCGAATTTGACCACAAACTTTCTCATTATACTTTTTTGTTTTAAATGAAAGCAGTACTTAATATACAGAACTTATTGAAATTATGTGTCTGGTTATTCATACATGTCACTAGTGTTTTTGTTCCGTTTTGTCTTACTTACTTTGCTTTGTTTTGCTTTATTTACTTTACTTTTGGAATGCATCACACGCATTTTATACCCGTTGCTTCTTAGCCACTGTAATAACATTTGGCATATTCATGTATATCCTTGGGAAAAAGGAACATGTAAAGATTATTGGATAACTCAATAGATATGACGTTATAATTCTGGATTTTCCAAAAGGGAACAAATTGGCCAACCAGGGTTCCAAATAAGGCCACTTCAAATTATTTTGCTTAAAGTACAGGACAGGGCTGATAATGTGGATCATTAAGATTCTGAACAAATATATGTTTTATTAAAGAAAAGTAATGACACATTAAAGCTCAGAAATGACACATTTACTTGTACAAATCAAAAAATTAGAAAGGGAAAAATGACAATTGCTAACTTAAGCCTAGTCATATTGTAAACAGTGAAAATGATTAATCATATTACAACACAAAGTTCATGAACATATCTGCGACAACTTTCGCACATTATCATATCTGTCATTTTGTCCTCTTTGCAAATATAACAGTACCAGCACCCTTTCAGAGCCTGACCTTATAGGTCTACACATGCTCTCGCTCTCTAATTGTTACCAATAAAAATAAAAGATATGCCGCCATCATGAACGTCGGCAGACTTTTTTCCAGGGGGGGGGGGCAAATGTTAGAATTTTGCAATCAGATAATATTAATTCATTATTTTGTTGTCAAAAGTTATAGTATTTGTTGCGGATAACCATATAAATTTGCTCTAAATAGAAATTGCTCTTTACCTAAAAATTAAAATAATAGTTTAATAGTCAGCACATTAAGTTCATTAATTTCCAAGGGGGGGCCGCGGCCCACCCTTGCCCCCCCTTCGCGACGCCCATGGCCGCCATCATAAAAATGCTTATACAGTACGACAATGCATTAATACGAGTTAATAAGGTGTATAATACAACTTGTTTTAGTGAAAATGCTTGATGCCATAAGCGACAATATACTTGCCAACTGTTAGAGTAAGCTAAATAAAGTCCAGGCACACGGCTTGCTTATTCTATGTTCTCGCGCATACTGCGAAGGAAATAACGGTTAATACTTTTCAAGAGTCAACAGAGCATGCCCATCAAGGAGATGTTGCCAACTACTGTTATTGTGCATAAGTTGTTTGGAAACCATTAATAATTAGCCTTATTGGTCTACATGGCCTTATTTGGCTTACATGCCTTATAAAATGTGAGAATCACAAGGAACTGACAGAATACATGCTGGATTGTTACCAGTGGCGGCTGGTGAACAAAATAAGGTGTGTGCTACAGTACCGCACAATGATTACACATTTTATATAATTAGTGTTACCTAATGGCGAAATATAAAGTCCATATGGCGCTCCTTCCGGCTGCAGAACTTATCGATCACCCTGGTATTAAACCCCTCCATGTTAGAAGCGATGCTTTTCTCCATGGACAGCATTGCCAGATGAGTAAGACGACCCTGTGACATAGTGTTTCTTAAGAACGTTTTTACACGTTTTAAGCATGAAAAGCATCTTTCTGGCTCAGAAGTGGTCATTGGCGTTGTGATCAAAATTTTTAGTAAAGTTGTAACTTCAGAAAACGAATCTTGCAGACTGTTAGAAATTATGTATTGCAATAGTTGCACAGCCCCGTCAATGTCTCTAAAGTCAGGTCTTGCATACAGAACGCTAAGTTGTGTCTTTAGCATTTTCTTGTTCAGTGTTGTATACGTAGTCACAGCAGTTTGAAGTTCATCCTCAGGAAACTGACTTAAAAGACTGCCAAAGAATTTAGAATTTAACAGCTTTGCTGCATCGAGATGACTAAGCGACTGAAAACGACGTCTAGCTTCCTTGATAATGCGGTCACACACTTCTTTGGCTTCTATTTTTAGACATTCTACCTTCTGGCGTTTGCTCATTGATTCAGATGGAATCACAAATATATCATCGGCTGCCTCTCGAATGTCACAGATGCACTGAATGAATGAAGACACAACATTTTGTACTTTAACAGCCTCAGTTGATCTTGATTGCAGTTGATTATAAAGTACATCAACATGAGGCATTACTCGGTGAAAGAATTTCAACCATGAAAGGAATTTGCTGTCTTCTAAATAACGCCGAAGCCCATTTGCTTCCAGACAAGTCTTATCATGGGCAGAATTTTCCAACTCCGAAAAGCACTGCAGCAATTCTTCCTGATTTTCATAAATGACATTAACAGTTCTGGATCTAAAATTCCACCTAGTTGCAGAACCACCAGGAACTCTTCTAGCCACCGCAGAATCCAGAGCTGCCAAGCGCTGTGGGAATCTCGAGAAAAAGACAGGAAAAGCAGAGAGATTAAGAAAAAATATTCTGGCAGACTTATTCTGCGAAGCTGCATGTTCCATCACTAAGTTCAGTTGATGTGCATAGCAGTGAATATACTGCGCATTTGGAAACTGAGATTGTACTTTGACTTGTACTCCACCAACTGCACCACTCATTACTGAAGCTCCATCGTAAGTTGGGGCAATAAGTTTATGACGTTTATCTCTGAATAGTTCATTAAGCACTTTTAATATGCTTTCAGAAATTGCTTCTGCGTTTTGTCCCTCTGATTGAGGAAGGAAAAAAAAAAAAAAAAAAAAGAAAGAAACACCTCTCATATGGAACACCCATTTTCTCATATCTAAATACTAATACAAGCTGGGTCTGATGCGAAACATCTGTGGTTTCATCTGCCATAACAGCCACAAAATCAGCTTCTTGCATTTCCTCCAGAATCACCTCACGACAGACTTCTAACATACAATCCAAGAGTTCGTTTTGGATGGTTTTAGAGGTCCCTTTGAATATATGGTTTGAGTCCATGTGTTCCTTCACAGCACTATCAATATTACTTACTAAATCTATTAGTCCTAAAAACACGCCAGGATTTTCAGAAGATTCAGTCTCATCATGTCCTCTCAAAGCAAGCTCAAATGCACCACAAAACTTTATACAGTCAATTATGCGGGACAACACATACCTGTTTTTCTCTACTTGTAGATTATGCTTCAGCTTCGCCTCTTGATAAGCACGGCTTAACTGAATCACAATATTTGTACTACCTAAAGCACTTAAATCTACTACATTGTTTAAATGTTTTACATTTTATTTGTGTCTGTTAATAACAACATTAATATGCCCTAGGTCTGTCACTCCCGTCGTACTCCACGAATCACTGTTCCCAAAAAGCAAGCATGGAAAACAGAAAAGAGCATTTCTTTCCTGACATCCACATATCCATGCATGCTCATAAATTTTGAGGTTAAATCGCCTGGTGTAAGATTTATTTCTCCCTCCTTTTGGAGGTTGCGTGATGTTTAGATTTGGTGATTGCCTCCCTAACTGCTTCACTTGAACTTTTTCTTCTAGAGTCCTCCTAGAGAAAGGATAATTTATTAGGCTGTCCATAGAATTCATTTTAGCGTACACAACACAGATATTGCTCAGCACACGAAACTGATGTTTTCTTTTTTTTTCTTTTTTTTTTTTTTCTTTCCTTGGCCAAGAGCTCTATCGGAAGCTATACGGCCACACTAACTATAGAGGTAGTAATTTGTCGTACCAACAGTACGAAATTGAAAATATCATAAACCGAATGATATTGCGGGCACATTCATAAATGCAGGTTTACTACTAGATGCTAAAAGTAAGCAAAACGTGATTTAGTATATGATATAAAAATTCAGAGGAGAAGATCGGAGTAAAATAAAGAGTAAGAAAATATCAAAATCGAAAACCACAACGTTGTATATGACGAAAAATCGCCTGTAAAACGCGCTCATTTTTTATAGTCAATAAATAATTGATTGATACCGGAAAAACTATAATTTGGGAGTATAGGTCTGAATAAAATCGTTCTACCTTGTGTGCAAGGTTCGGACATCCTAATAAAAGATGGTCTAAGGTGGCCTCTTGACCACAGTTGCAATAAGGTGTGCTCCCAGAACCATAGCGGAACGAATACGCCGGAGTGTAACAGTGACCCACACGCATCCGCGAGAACAGTGAGATGAAGTGACGCGGGTAACGTAAAGAAGCAAACCATGGACGATTGAGGGGCTGCAAGAGTGGAAGACAGGGACAAAAAACATGTTCTGTATTAGTAAAGGCTTCCCACTCCTGAATCCATTGAGAAAGAAGAGAATGTCTGCCAGATCTAAATAATTCTCGTGGGGGTACAGTGATTGGAAAAATTTCATCGGAAAAGCAAGCAGATTTGGCTAATTTATCGGCGATCTCGTTACCATAGATACCAGAATGACTAGGTATCCAAGCAAAGAGTACCCTTGAGATCCCTAGCGTAAGATGGAGTGATTTGAGTGCCTGTACATACCAACAAGTACTGGGTGATAACGAAGGGCTATGTAGTGTCTGCAACACACTCAAGGAATCAGTATAAATATTTGCTGTTATAAATTCCGTATTTTTAAGAAAGTCTAGTACCTTGTAGATGGCGAAAAGCTCTGCAAAATAATTAGAGCAAAAATCCGGTAGCCGAAAGGTACGTCGTATTTCCAACTCTGGTGAGAAAAAAGCTGATCCTACCCTCGGAGGGTCCCCCTGACGTGATCCATCGGTAAAAAAAGTTAGGCGGCCATCTCCTGCCACAGGAATAGGAGCCTGGAATAATAGTCGTGCTCGGAAGTCTACAGGATAATCTAAAATGCGCACACAGGCCGTAACATACGTAATGGTATGTAAGCCTGTGACAAAGTCAAAAGAATAGCATGGGTAAGTTTCTGCACGTTGTAAAAACCGGGCGTGATTTGTCAGAAATCGGTAGGCTAGCATGAGTGGTAAGGTCATGACTTCCGTTTGAAGCCGCCCTTCTGGACAGCGTTCCAGTAACAATTGTAACTTAGGGAATAGTGGAAAAGTTATACTGCCCCAGCGGGCGAGAAGATAACGTAAAGCCACCACTGGGGCAAGATGTTTCAAAGGGGTGAGGCCTAGTTCTCTGTGCATTACCATTATTGGTGTCGAGTGGGCATAGCCCACTATAAGTCGAAGAAATCGATTGAGGCTGACTTGTAAGGGCATTAATGCACCTGCAGCAGCTATACCCCAGAGAAAGATTCCATAGGTGATCATACCCTGCACTACAGCCTTGTACAGGTGCAAAAGTACCTTGGGGTGGGAACCCCAGTTTTTCCATAATAACGCACGAAAGAAGTGGAGCTTACTGTCCAACCTATTACGTAAGCAAGAAATATGTGCCCGCCAGTTTAGTCGATGATCAAGTGTGATACCTAAGAAGGTGTATGTGTTAACCTCACGTACAGGTTGGGATTCCCAGTAAATTGGGGGAAGGCAAATGTGTCGACGGTTGCGGGTAAAATGTACCAGAGCAGCTTTCTCTTTATTCACTGTTAGTCCGTTAGAGTCAGTCCACTCTCTCAAGGCTTTCACGGCGTTATTTAAGGAAACACGAGGTTGTGCTACATTGCCACCAGGCACGTATAGTACGATGTCATCCGCGTATACCAGTAGTCGAGCATGAGGTAGAACCACCTCCGCCATTCCTGTGATATAAACCAGAAATAGGAGTGGACTAAGGCATGAACCCTGTGGCAAACCCTCACTTGTAGTCCGGGGTCCCACCAAAGTACCCCCAGAACGCACTGTAATGCGGCGATCAACAAATAGCTGATATAATAAGTTACAAAATCGCGTTGGTACACCGAGTTGTGTCAGCCGTTTAAAAAGTATGATCAGAGAAACACAATCAAAACCTCGTGCAATATCTAGAAAAAGTGCATCTAGAGTAGTATTATCTTTAAAGGATAAGTAGATATCTGTTACCAGAAGGGATAAGCTATCGAGAGTAGAGCGGCCTCTGCGGAAGCCGTTGTACCATTTAGGGAAAAAATGTCGATGTTCCAGCCAATGATACAGCCGGTTGGCGAGGAGGCGTTCAAATATTTTGCGGGGGCAAGAGGATAAAGCTATGGGTCGAAAGTTAGATGGAGAAGTGGGAGTTCTTCCTGGTTTCAAGAAGGGGAGCACTGTGAAGTGCTTCCAGGTAACAGGCAGAATACCATAACTCAGAAAATAATTAAAGCAAAGTAAAAGTTGCTCCTTCCAGGAATGTGGCAGCTGCCGGAGCATCGCATAGGAGATCTCATCAGGACCAGGGGAGGTGGATTTAGTACCCGACAGAGCAACTACAAACTCCGACTGGGTGAAAGGATCCAGTAAGGCAGACCACTCCAACATAGCGTCTGAGGGCTAGGGCTCCCTGGCTCAGCCCAGGGCTCGCCCAGGGCTTTGACCGCTACAGCTGTGATGACGTCAGGCCTTCTCTGACTGCCACTGGCGTCAGGTTCGTTAGTGCTCACTTTTCGAGGTGACTCCTCATGGGCGTCGCGAAACGGGGGCAAAGGGGGGCCACGGCCCCCCCTTGGAAGTTCGTGAACTTAATGTGCAGCCAGTTACTGACTATTAAACTATTATTTTAATTTTGATGTAAAGAACAATTTCTATTTAGCACAAATTAATATGGTTATCTGCAACAAATACTACAAATTTTGACAGTAAAATAATGATTTAATATTATATGGTTGCAAATTTCCAACATGTGGCCTCCCCCTGGAAAAAAGTCTGCCGACACTCATGTGACTCCTTGTGCATTCATCCAGTGTTTGTGATCTCGTGTAACTATTGTATGCAAGAATGAAAAGAGGTGCTTCGACAGCTCTGTCAGGATTTAACCCATCTTGGGAGGGTCTGTATTTTGTTATTCGATCTGACGAGAGCAATGCTCAATGTTTAATATACCATACCTATGTACGGGCAAAAACTTATAACATTAAGCGTCACTTCAACGTTAAACATTCTCACACCCACGCTGATATTATAGGCGTAGAAAGAAAGGAATTAATAACGAAACTAAAGGACAAAAGGGCGTCTAATCAGGTTAGTATAATTTTCACAAATTAATCACTCTTAAAGGAGTTTGAAATCATTTCATTGCTACAGTACGTTTTTTAATAATAATTGTCAACAACGAATAAGAATTGTTTTGTTAAGGATACGCATCTGTGTAAAATGGCTAAAAAATCTCCAGAAGTGACAAAAATGGGTTTTTGTTTTATCAAATGGTATAAAACTTCTGCTTTATTTTGATATACTTTTTATAGCCTTACAGCCTATATAACTGTCACGTGGCCATTTAACTGATTGCCTGTAACTGGTAATGTCCATTTAAATCAGTACATTTTCATTATCCTTGCTACCACTTCAAACTTAGTTTTCTCATGTTCTTATTTTTAGCACTCTTTGCTCTTTACAATGCTCCACATGATGCAGTTTTCTGTACCTACATATGCATAAACCAAAAAAATGTCAGGCGTCATCCTAAGCATGTAATAAAGGACAAATTAATTGTGTTGTATTATTGTGAAATGCCTGATTGAATTGTTCCTCTGTCTCATACATAAGCTGTGCTATCCCTACCTCTCTCTACCTTTCTAGAGTGCTGCACTCTGAACGCCGTTAACATAGGCAAAATGACAAACGGCACGGCCCAGTTAGCCCTCACAGCCCAGGGCTGCCAGGAGGGCTGCCCACTTGGAGTGGTCTGCAGTAAGGGATCATCAGGTATGGAAACAAGCGAAAGCATACAAGGTGGAGGAGGTGATATTGAATCAGGCGTACACATATACAAAAAACTAGTGAGGACCTCTGGTTCTAAGGGATTTTGTAAGCTACGTGAAGGTAATTCACCTCTAAAGGAACGATATAATGTCCACAGTTCCTGCATAGGAGTTTCGAAGGAAAAGGAACTGACCTTCCTTAGCCAAGCAAGTCTCTTTACTGAGCGGAGATACCTTCTTGTCACCGCTACCAGTTTTTTATAGTGTAGATAGTCCGCGAGGGATAGCGAGCGCCGATAAGTAGCCATTGCTTGTCTGCGTCGAGTTATATAATTGGTACATTCTGGGGTCCACCAAATTGGAAATCGTCGTCTCCTTGCACGAGGTACGTAGTAGGGATGAAATGTATCCAAGTAGGCATGTAGAATCTCCATGAATTCGGTATACTTATGTATCCCACGAGAATTTGACAATAATCCTAAGCGTTCGTTAAGGAAATTTCGGAAGTTATCCCAATTGATATGGGACAGTCTACGACGGGGCATAGGAGGAGGTGTTGCATATTGTGAAGGGGAGCGATATTGCAGCAATATAGGGAAATGGTCACTTCCCCACGAATCGGGTAAAATGGACCAATTCCAAAGAGTAGAGTGACCAGGGCTGCATAAGGCCAAATCAAGTACTGTTGGAACAGTACCTGGTGCAGTAGTGCGTGTAGGTAAAGGATGATTTAAGCAGCTAATCTGGCGATGAAGTAGACAGTGTGCTAGGGAAGCACCTTCCCTCGTATCTAGAGAATTGCCCCAAAAAGAGTGTCGGAGATTAAAATCGCCTAAGATAATAAATGGTGTCCGCAAATGTTGGAAGAATCGATCCCATTGAGCCTCAGTAGGGCGAGAAGTAGGGGGATTATATATTGCAATAATTGTGAGGGAGCCGAGTAGTATTCCTACTGATTGTACGTTGGGTGGAGTATACGGGCACATGTACTCCGTAAAAGAAAGTGATTGATGCACCATGAGTGCTACACCACCGTAACCATCCGCGCGGTCTGAACGGACAATACGAAAGGAAGGTAGAGAAAAGGGTACACCCGGTTTCAGCCACGTTTCGCAAAAGGCTGCCACATGTATATTATAGTTACATAGGTGAAATGTGAGTTCTGGAAGCTTAGAATGTAAACTTCGGGCATTCCACTGCAATAAATTAAGCATTGTCGGAAACTAGAGTTTCTAAGGAATCGGAGATATAAGGAATGTCACAAGAATAATCGGTAATAAGCTTCCGAGCGTAATCTAGAATTTGATGCATTTGGGTTACCGACAAATGGAGCCCAAAGTCTCGACTGAAACATTCTGAGAGTTGCATGGCAGGGGCCACTGGTAGTGGCTGAATATCCCTAGGAGAAGTGGAGGAACGGTCTCTCGGTAACATAGGGTTGCCGTCACCTCCAGTAGGGGAATATATAGCTGAATGAGAAACCGAGGGGCATCTACCCGACGGAGCGTATAAAGCATCAGTGTAAGATTTTAAGAGTTTTGGAGAGCCATGCTGTATGTTATCTTTCTGTAATTCTTTAACTTTGCGCTTTTTTGAGAAACTGATGTTCATAACCTGAGTTTATGGAGTATTTCGCGGTTATTTGTTGCTGTCAAAAATAAGTAGTGCCAACAGAAATTGTTCTACATGTCCAACTTCCGAGAGTTTTATTCTCTCTGTTGCGTGCAAGGTCTATCACCGGCAACAGATAGTTGTCTCAACACCACATAGATGGCAGAAGTTGCATAACAGCAAGCAAAGTCGTTAGATGACATTGCAATCCTGCTATCTAGCGACTTTGTACAGAATCAGCATGAATTCATGTGCTCCACTTCATGAGAGCACAACGCTAGGTAAATTCAACCAATAGGAGAACAGATTTCAAAATCGTACACCTATGTTTCGCATGCGTGGATTGTTCTACATTCCCTGCAAAGGACTGAAGAATTTTGTAGCAACCAACGCATCACTTATCTCGTGTATGTGAGGCGTGCATCATCTTCGCACACAATGAGCAAAGAACACTAGCGAGCGGCATATAAAACAGTGAAAGTGAAAGAAAATGTGCAATAATAATTGAGTATATGTTTAACACAAAGAAGAAACTATTTTCTGCAAAATAATCATTGTGCTGTAGCACATATTGACGAGCCGCGCCTGATTGTTACAAAAACTATGGGGTGCAACGTGTCCTTGAAATTGCATTTTCTGTATTCTCATTTGGAATTTTTCCCGCCCAATCTTGGAGATGTGAGTGATTTCGTCAGGACATAGCTGCCTTGGAAAGATGATATAACAGAATATGGTCATCAAACATGCAGGCGGATTTCTGCTGGACGCTCCTACAAGAGCTTTCACCATTCACTCGCAAACGGAAAGTTTCTGAATTATGGGTACTTTGTATGCTTTATTCAGCATTACCGCTTTTGGGAGGGTGTATCGTAATACAAAAAATATTATTATTATATGATTGCAGTTTATTCAACAACAGGCTCAGCTACTGTAATAGTCGTTTTCAAGAGTCTTTAAAGTTGGCAGTTTGTTTTTTTATGGACTGAACATATATTGCTACTTATATGGAATATAGGCCAAGTGGTTCATGTGGCACATCTTTTCCACAAAAAAAATTGTGCCTGATTAAACTTTTCTGATTTCATTTTCGTAACCAGCATATGTGACTTGGTAAAGAGCACTTACTTTAATCTCAAGACAAAACAAAATTCAAATTTCTTGCACTGTATTATTAGTTGAAATTTTGAAACGATAGTTATTATATCATACCTGGGTGCAAACAACGCTAAGTATAATGTGAGGTCATAGTGTCGGAAAACTGATGAAGGAGCAAAGGCGAATCACTATGGCTCGATTTTGTTGACCTAAAGAATATTAAAAATGATCTTAAAAGTATAACTTCATAGCTTTAAAATTCATTAAAAGTGACCTAAAATAAGAAAAATGACTTAAAATTGCCTTCATTTGTTAATACCTTGCACATTTCGCTTATATTATATTACAAGTCGTCATAAACACGTATGCTTTCAAAATTGAAGGATTGTCTACTGTCAACTAATATAAGTATACTTCTTCGGATTATTTTATATTCGCAATATTTTATACTATTGTACCAGTGAGTTAGCCGCCGCTTATTTTTGAAAGATAGGCCACCCATCAAACGGCATGTGCGCCTTAGTCCAGTTTTGCTCTTTGAAACGTATTTCTTGACTTTCTTAGAGATAGATGCGCAAAATTCAGAGGAACAGCGGTTTAAGGGACAGTACTCGTCGCTAACGTACACCTCAAAATCATACGACTCGTTTACTGAGAGCGAAAACCGGTTTCCAGCCCATTTTACAGACTTTTCATTAGAGTATACATAGCAACGTAATTCTGCAAACGCCTCGGAAAAATGGAGCTATCATATCAGTACACTATCAACGTCAGCTACAAATAAAATAAAATACCTTAGAGCAGGAGTTGGCTGTCAAAATTAGGAAAAAAATTTAGGGATACGCCTCATCCACCATGGACCCGTACAATCAAAACGGACATATGATCAAATAACGGTTTATTTGAATTTCTCCGTAAACTACGTCTCGTGCATCTCAAATAACATGCATAATAGCTTTTTCCATTCAAGTAACAATATTAAAACGCCCAGCAAATGATTAAAACTGTCTTAAAAAGCCAAATCAAGCACGAAAACTCGGAGGTGGCAATGGCATAGCGCCTGGTACACCTACAAGTCGTACTATTGAAGACGCAACATGCTTTCAGTCGAGTCTCGAAATAGCTGAATAGGATTATGACGTGTCCTGTTCGAGTCTCAGCATTGTACATATTTTTTTAATGCTCATCAAAACTTGGAAATCAAATTTACAGTAATCTAATTTTGAAGTGCCTGTGAGTTCAGGACATAGTTTAAATCGTTTTTGGTTGGGTGCATTTTGTAATAGAATACGTTTAGTGACTTCTGACCCACTGGACTAGCATAATGTAGTGTTATGAATACCGACCCCTTCATTTTCCACACGTATGCTGTCACACGATATTTTGAGCCAGTCTTTCATTATATTCGACAGACGAGTACGTAGATATGCTTTTGATCTACGGAGAAACGAGAACAAATACACAAGCAGCTCACCATCTATGCCGGGAGAGAGTACCGAATAGACAACCAACAGCAAACACCTTCCGGAATGTTGAAAGGTGTCTGCGTGTAGCAGCGTCACTTGCGAGAATGTCTCCTGTTAGACACGCACCAGCAACATCGGGTGTTAATTCAGAACAATCCGCATACTAATACACGGGCAGTTGCTCAGAAGGTGAACATAAGCCAGTGTTCTGTAGTGTCAATATTGAACATTAATAAGTTTCTTCCTTATCGTTTGCACCTATACCAAGCACTTGACGTGAGAGATTTCGAAGCTCGAGTGACCTATTGTGAATGGTTGCTGGAGCGAGTAGCAAATGATGTGGGATTCGTATCCAAGATCCTGTTTCCTGAGGAATCAAGATTCCACAACAATGAACCATAAATCGATACGATATGCACTACTGGAGTGTTAATAATCCTCATTGGGTAAGGGAGGCAGCGTTCCACGAGCAGTGGGGAGTGAATGTCTGGTGTAGAATCTTGAGAGACCACCTTGTAGGACCATTATTCTTCGAGGGGCTTATAACAGGAGCACGCTACCTCTAATTCCTCTGTAATGATCTCTCCTTATTATTAGAGAATGTGCCACTGCGGAAGCGAATGACGTGGTTTCAACACGATGACGTTTCTCCGCATCGGTCGAGGATAGTCTGCAACCATTTGAATGCTGCACATCCTGGTCATTGGATAGGAAGACAAGGACCAGTCTCCTGGCCTGCCAGATCACCTGATCTGACACACCTGGACTTCTTCCTCTGGGGTTATTTAAAGGAACGCGTTTATGTAGAGGAGATAAGACAATCCAGAAACCCTTCGCCAGCATATTACAGTGGCCTGTTGATCTGTACAAGCCTCCTTGTTACACCGAGTCAGCGCCTCCATGCTACAGCGTGCATTACCCGAGGTGGTCACCAGTTCGAGCACTTCCTTCGTTAGAGGAGTCGTGTTCCAGGAATAGAAAAAGGGTCATTCCAGCGCCACAAGGCATGCCAATATGAAACGATATTTTTTATAACGCAATAATTCTATGTCTGCAAAATTGTGTTTAACTTCCATGTTAAACTCTGATAATGCAATTTCCTTGTTTTCTGTGTTTAAATGATCCTTATTTCAGTTGCACCTACCTATATTTATATTTAAATAACTACATACTTGCAGTTCACCAATAAACATCCAACAATACCATAAAACAATTAAAATTAATAACAGCTTTCGAAATAATAATTGCAATTTGTGAATATTACACGGTAAAAAAAGTTAATACATGCAAGGGATTCGAACCACGTTCACAGCAGACAGATTTCAGTCTTTCGCTCGTTCCAACTGAGATACCTAGTAACTTGAGAGACAAACATTCCGTTTAACATGCAATGTTTGCTGGTCCCAATGAACATTTTTAGTGGTGCCAACGTCAGTTAATTACGAATATATTAAAAGGCGATGCGATAACATTTTAGTACTAATTTAATCGAGTGTTTAACATCTATGTTAAATACGTAAGTAGAACCTAGTAATGGGACGGATGTTTTCATGTTGGGAGTATAAAATGCGGATTGCATGCAACTCCAGAATAAGGGGCAGCTGAACCACCTCGTATAGTATAATACAGCGTTCATTTAAAACCTAAGGACGCACGGCATTTCGCCTGTGCGCGATTGGGTTTGCCACAGCCGGCTTTGCTCCTACATAAATTCCGCACGTTAAGCATGTATAAAGTTACTGATAATATTACTAATATATGCGCGGTTGCAGGGAATCGAATCCGGGACCTCCCGAATGCGAATCGCACACATTGCCGCGGCGCCACCTCGCTCGGTTCCCTGCCCTTTACCAAAGGTCAACATTCCTTTCCTACTCTTACAGTAAAAACATTTTTGTTTGGAAAAAAAAAAAAAAAAAAAAAAAAAAAAAAAAAAAAAAAAAAGACCGGTTAGTAGAGTCTCCTTAGCGCGTAGCAGCAGTACTGTTTAGGAAACGGGAGACCCGGGTTCGATTCCTGGTATTGGCGCGGGGATTTTCTCCCGCTAGGAGACCTGGCCCGGGGTGTATTCAGCCTCGTTAGGTCCCTGAGGAGCCAATTGGGGAGCTATTTGATTAAGATTTGGTGAACCCTGGTCGTGAAGACCGCATAACCGCCCGGGGGGCCTGCGGCACTGACCACATACCACCACCAGTCCTGTACCCCAATCATCACACATGTAAAGAGCAGAGGTGAGGGACGCAGCGGCCGGGCGGTAGGTCTTTGCCCGGTAAAGACTGTTGCGCTGGGGTTTAGTTAGCTTTTATAAACAGTTAGTGGTATGGGACCACCTTACCATATTTTGTGACACTTATGACAATGAAAGCATTCCTCACATTGGTCCCGAGTCTGAGTCTCAGGGTGAGAATAAGCTATTTTCTGGGATTTCCCTTTATCCTTTAAGATGAATGTCAGGTAAACCTAAGCCCTAAGGACCCCTAGATCATTTGAGCATCTCGCCCATTTCATTCATCATCTGATATGACATATCAATAGTTTGATTCCAAGCCTACTACCCAAGAACTGTTATTAGTGACTAAGGTTTTACTAAGAAAAGATATTTTATAACATTTGTTCACCCAATCTTGAATTAGTACATTTAGTTTAACAAGTATAGGGGTACATATTTCTTTAATATCAGTGCAGTGTGGTACAGCTTGTCTAAAATGTTGTGACAGTTCATATGTCTAAATGAACAGATATACAGAGAAGTGGTAAGAGTGGTGGGGGAGCAAGTGACGAAGGTATCAGAACTTGTAGGCAGTTACATATACAACACATGAATTTATCACTTTCACTGCAGCTGGAAGACTGACACCCACTTCTCTCTTATACAAGTGGACTGCTCAGTCCATTACCCATCTTTGCTTCGGGAGTGGGGGGATGTCGGGACATTTTAGACAAGCTGTAAATGATAGCACATGGTTAAGACAACATTGGGAGGTAACAATGACAGTTTCTTGCAATCCCAAAAGTAACCAGCTGAGAAGCTGTTGAGAAGAGGAAATTTCTCCATGCATTCACCAAATGTCAAGTGTGAAGTATTCAAGGTACATTGTTTACATTAGGACCCATTCTTGCATTGGAAGGGTTATAGTAGGCCCATACATACAAAACGTAATGGGTTAATTTAATAATAAAGCTGCATATTATACATACAGTATTCATTTTAAATATGACATTTTTTGTACAAATATATGAGCACTTTCACATTATTCCATTTGTTAAAATTTATAAATATTTACAATCACAGCAGTTACTAACTCAATTAATCCATTTAGTTCATATGTTCTTTTTTTACATTTACAGAATTCTCTATAATTACAGTAAAAATTATGTTGAATTCTTAATACTTGTGTTATTTCAGATAACTGTGTTTTAGAGTTGAATATAAAAATGTTAATACAAAATAAACTTTAGTTAATAGGTTCTGTTACATGAAGTACCTATATAAAAAACTACAGTTACCACTTGCATTCTCTACCAAATGCAACACAACTTTTATATTCATACTTTAGTACGTTTAACAGAAACTGATTGCTACAGCAATCATTATGATTAAGACACAGGATTGGACGGTTCAACAATCATGAACACAATATAGAACTTCAAGTCCACCTTTACCAAAACGAATGAGTGAAGTTCGACAACTGTGTTTTAACAAAGATTTTATTAACATGCTCCACTGTTTTAAACACATCAATTTTATATAGTATTCATTTGATCCAAAAAAGACATTTTAAAGTGCTTACCTACTAAGAATGTGTCTATTGATTTGAAATTAGTTATACATTAATTAGCCACTGCTTCACTGTTAATAGCTTGAGGTGTGTATACCAAATTCATTAGTCATTTGAAACAAAAAAGAATGAAGTAGTCAAGCCTCAAACTATAAAGCAACACAAACTAGAACTGCCTGTTGGTGAAAGTGCCCATCCAATGATATTCTTTAGTTTCAGAAGGATGCAGAAAGAAAAACACACACAAAAAAAAAGTAGAGCAAAGTAAAAACAAACAAGAGAAAGAAATGGAGAGATGTCAGAAAAAAAAAAGATGAACATACAGTTGCAACAAAGCAAAGAAAAGAAAATACTATCTAGGAAGAGGAAAATAAATAGAAACAAAGTGAAATTCTCATAAACAAAACAAACAGCTTAAGTCTGACAGTAATAACTTAAATCTTGTCATTTGAACATTAGTGACATGATTTTTGAAGTGTAGAGTGAGTGAATGTATAAGGTTTAAGAGCCCATCAACAATCAAGTCATTAGGGCCTGTTGAAATGTAGAGGAAAATAAACATGTACTCAGAAAAGTCAGTTCAACCCAGTTAAAGCATGGGTAAGCCTAAAGATAACAAAGAAAACTCTGCAACCAGAAAAATCTTAAGTTTGTTGGATTGGTCAAGAGCTTCTAGAATTGTTGGGAGGGAGGGGGGGTCACTGATTGCATGCAACATACCCAGAAATGTTGGAAATGGCCCACAGAAAATGATATTTAAAGCCACAACTGAAATTATATATATGAAAAGGAAATTGAAGCTTCAAAACATGTTAAAAGATGTATTTTTGGTCAACAAAATCTCCCTTAATTATATTTTCCTCTAGCTAAAATTTAAGTTGAGAAAACATTTTGTAACCATTACCTTCCCAAAAAAATTTAATTTTCATTGAAATATCATTTCTTTCTTAAAAAAACTAAAATTTCCTTATGTGCCTTAAATCTTTACAATAATTTAACATAGGAAAATGCATACTGGGTGCAAGCAACCCAACCACACGGGTAACATTCCCACATAATTCTCTTTTAATTAGTGTAAGTTAATAAAACCTGTAATTTTCTTCATATACTATGTTTAAAATAGACTAGCTCTATGAAAGATGTTATCAGAACTTAAAGGAAGTAATATTGTTAATCTTTTGGAAAGTAAACTTAACATTTTTTTAAAAGTGAGCCAACACAGCCATAGTTTATGGTATATTTGCACTTTTACTTCGTTTTAAGCAGAGGTACTCTATGATCTTGTACTACTATTCAGCACGACATTAATAATTTCTTACATTTAACACCTTGCTTCATTTCATATAAAAATAACAAAAACAAAATAGCTCTACTGAGCTGGTGGTCATAACTAGGACCCGGATTTTTAGGTTTTTAAAATTAACTTTTTAGTTACTTTTGTATCTTAAAAAAGTTTTTTTTTAGTTCTTTAACCTCCTCAAATAGTTTTTATACTATTATTGTTTATTAATTTTATTATTAATTGTCCTCTTTTTATAGCAATGTTGCTGATATGTCCTGTAGATCCCTTGTGCTGCTCAAAATGTGATTTTTGGCCAGAGGACACCTGGAAAATGCGTAAATAAAGTTAAAGTTTATACGCTATGTGCATTATAATAGGTGTTTAATCCTTACAGGTTCTCCTGTACGATATGTTTATCTGCACAGAACCTAGCCGCTTAATGCGACTGTATCTGTGCAGTATAGAAGGTGTTCACATTTGTTCAAGCTTTTGTGTCTGTGGGCATGGTTTCTTTCGGTTTTGGCAGATTTGGCAAAATATTTCTTTGCCATTTGTGGTGAAGTTCGGATCGTTACCTATCCACTGACGAATCAACCACCTTCGAGTGAGTGAGTGAATGAGTGAGTCAATGAGTGAGTGAATGAGTGAGAGAGTATGTGAGTATGTGAGGTTTAACGACCCGTCGACAACGAGGTCGTTTGGGCACCACCTTCGAGATGAGCTCACTTTAGGTATGACACTGGCTCCTTAAATTATCTGCCTAATGTGAGGAAAATTGACTTCTAACGATGTAGTAATTGTATGCATTAACAATACACGATAGTCCACTGAACACAATGAATACTGTTTTTAAACTGATTGATTTGAGTTTATGGCGGGTTCTCCTAGTGACCCCTTTCCCCTCGACAACAATCCCTGCATTCCTTGCTTGCAACAATACAGAGCTTTTTCCGACACAGCTAAATACAAGTCAGTTGCCTCTTGCATTGTGTTCACTACCCCTCTAAGCATACACATAAGCGAAAAGACGTACCAAAGATGTAACAGTCAAAGTCCATTCACAATTTCATAAACATTTTATTTTCCCATTTTAAAATAGTGTTTTTGTTTGTTGTTTCTTTTTTTTTTCATTTTAAAATAAATAGGAGATTTAGCCTCTTTTAGGTTTTAAAGTCTCATTTAGCCATTTTTAGGTTTTATAAGATTCAAGTATTTGGCTTCGAAGATCATGAAACAGACAATTAAATTAAACCACTGCAGTTAACAATCAAGGAATAAAATAGTTAAAAAACTAAGAATCCGGGCCCTAGTCATAACACTTAAACTTGGCTTATATATATTATGAATCAAAACATATTTTGGAAGTTATTGCTGGCAATGACTCAGTGTAGCTATTAGATTGTTACGTCAATTTTTCTTAACTTCCATGTAACATATTAGCACAAAAATATTTTAATGTGTTCCATTATGCATGCTATCATGATTCTATTTTCATTGAAAAAAAATCTGATACAACTGTGCAACTTTCTCCACCAAATTAGAAAGTTGCATGCACACCTTATGTATTAGAGCAGTAATTATAAAGGAATTCTATCCATGTTCCGCTATTCATGATACATTTTTGTCTAGAAATAATTTCAAATTAAGCAATAAATACTTAGTTATATAGTGCCACAAAATGTATTTGTCCTCTCAGCCATATCATTAATTTATATGGAGACTAAGGCCAGCTACCTGCTACTGTCTCAGGTTTATAAAATGTTATTGGCCACCATTTAATGATAAAGCACATGTTGTCTTTAGTTTAATGTTATGGTCTATTCCACTTGGAAGTCAAACAAGCATTTGCCTGGCAAACTAGGCACAACAAATCTATTCCAGATAGATCCTCCCTCCTTCAGCTACTGAACATATGGTGGGGTCAGTGTTTTCTTTCTTGAAACTGAGAGCATCAGAACAGAAATCATGGGATGGAAAAACAAGAAAACCACAGAGGAGGAAAGACAGATGGAATACAAAGCCTCCCAAATGGCAAACATTCATAGAAATTAGCTGCCCATTTGCTGTATCATATACAGGTAAATCAAACAAAAGTACACAACATACCAAGTAAAGGTCAACTTTCAGTCATGACTCAAGATGAAAAATGTCAGATAGAAAAGTAAAAATAGATCTAAATTGAGCACTGCAAATATTACTGCAGAGTGGAAAAGGAAATGGGGAAATGTGTAAATCCATAGTTCAAAAGACATTCTTCATGAGGCTGAATACAACAAATGAATAGCCTGCAGAGAACCATACATAACCAAAGTTAATAGAAGCAAGAACTGGAAAATCCCTAAAACAACATAAATGATAACGACTTTCGAAAAAAGGTCATTTTTACAGATCAAAGTATATTTAATGTACCCATTTCGAAAGGAAGAGTAAGGATATGGCAACAGAAAAATTGTGAATTGAAAATGAAAAATCTCACAGCCACTGTTAAACATGGAGGATGTATGGTTTTGTGGTGTTGTACGTGTACAAATGATGTAGGCAATATGTGCTTTGTTGATGACACGAGGACCCAGACTTTATATCAACATACACTAGTCACATCTTCCAGAGTACGAACTGTGTCTTACAGATGGCCACATCTTCACTCTAGACAATTACCCCAAACACACAGTGGATGGAAACACCTCCCCAATTAGCAGACGTTTAATTGAGAATATATGACATACGTTGAAGAAAATCTGCAAAAAACATAAGATCTTGAGGAGCTATTAATGGAGGACCGGAAAAAAAATTGCTAGAGAAACTACAGAAAATCAATGCCAAGAAGGTTGTGTCCGATAATAAAGAGGAAAGAAGGGCCCACCAAGTGTAAAGGACATATGCCTGTATCAGTTTGTGAAAAACTGATGAAAATGAAGTGTTTAAAACAGTGGAAAAACAAAAAAGTTTGGAAACCAGAATAAAGGAACATGTCAAAAACATCAAATACAAAGAAACACATATATCAGTCATTGCTCATCACATTTGATCTTGTAATCATATCAACCTAAATATCTAACTTTTAAAACCAGCAAACAATTATTGGGAGTTAATAGTGTGGGAAAATATTTACATCATTAAGGATCGAGATCAGCTGATGAATTTTGACATACCAATCATAGACGATGTCTTACGATTAGCCAATAGGAAGAACAGCATACCAGGCAACAAGAGAAGGGGGAGGCAGTTATAGGTCATAAGGTGAGGCATGAACAAATCTTGCACCTAGGGTAAGCTGCTTTCCTTACCTCCCTCTCTGCAAGGGCTGAGAGGGGGAAAGGCGGTAGAGCACCCCGCAAATGAGTAAACATTACTATAACAACATGCAGCTGAAATAATTGCAGTTCACATGAAAGTAACTGTTGGCACATAGCCATAGTTATAGCCAAATCACTTTGTTCATTATAATGCTAATTTTTATACATATATTATGTCATTAGCAATATGTACTAAAGCTATACTAGCGACTTCACTCCCTCATGGACAGAAACCTTATGACTTCTGCGCATACATGATTGTGCAACTTTCCCCACCATCAGCCTTTCAGGTGAAGAGTTGCCACTGTGCAGGTAGGGGAATTGTTCTTGTCTCACAATCTATACCCGATGTTGAACCAGTCGATCAAGAGCTTAATGATAGACATGACCCTCTCCAAAACTAGTCCTGTGACTGTTGTTATAAGTTGGAGCAGAATGTGTTTACAAATATTGACATATTTTTCAATTTTATTAATAGTTTCAATATTGAAAACAAATATATTTTTGAAATGAAAAGAGATAGTTACATTTTCTTATTGTTGAGTCAGAATTAGTAACACTGACAACATTGTTGTTACTCTAGCTTCTTTTGATGCATTAATGCAAGAGATAATTGTGATTTTGTTTTTCTTATTTTTGTTAAAACAGAAAATGAAATTTTTTTACACCTATGTATTCCTAAGACAAAATAAACAAACCAGTACTCACATCAAGATTTATTTTTTAATTTTCTAACATTTATTTGCTTTTAAACTTAACAAGAATAGTAGACATGCAACAGTTCCTTTTTAATTAATTAGTGAGCATTTGGGATCTTACTAGTGCAGTGTGTCATTGTTTAGTTTGAATGGTCAAGAATTTTTCTTAAATTATTATTCAGTTTTAACAAAACATGTTCTTATTTTTGGCAATAAATTTTAAAAAAGAACTCACTGTCTGATTATAATATGAGCCGACAAGATTGTCAGAAAATGTTTCATTGTAATATGTGCAGAGGTGGCATGTGATACATCTAATTTTGGTCAAGGCTGGCACTAAAAACTTCCTGAACAATTTTTGTTTATACATGGATATGATCTATATGGTGACAAGCACTATATTATATTTCTCTGACATACAAAATTATATTAATGTAGGACGCAATTTCCTTACTTTTAATAATATAAATTATATTTTAATGTTCTATTAGACTTAGGTTATAGTTTAGGAAATCTGCTAAATATTTAAATATGAGAACTACAAATAAATTCACATAGGTAAAAATAATATAGTAAAAATAAATTTTAAAATATTCAATCATTTCTGTTACAAATTTGGCATTTTTCTTCTTAAGCCATATCGTTCCAACCTTGTATATTCTGTTACAAATACTTTTTTTGAATAATGTGTAATATGTGGAAACAATGTTCAAACGTTTACTGGAAGTATGAAGGAATAATTTAGTAACCATAATAATGAGCTCTTGCAGAGGAAAAGTAAAAATAGTTGGAAAGTTTCAAGCACCTCCCACCAGAGGACATCTACATCTGAAACATACAGCATAAACTATTTTGAAAAGGACTAATACCTAATGTTGGGATATCAAGCATATAATTAAAATCATTATGAGTTGCCTTTAAAAAATTAAAATGAATGAATCAGTAATATTGCTTCAGAGGCCAACCTGTTATGGTGGACAGTGATAATGCACAATGTGAGGTATCAACCTTAGAACAGAAAAAATGCCATGCTTGTAGGAAACAACGAAACAGCTGGTAGTTGCAGAATATTATACTTTTATACATTCTTCCACATAGGGTTAATTTGGGTGTTAAATTTCATAAAAATCTTTGAGTCACATTATCTGAAATTTTGGAGTTAAAACATCACATTTAATAACTGAACAAAAGATACTTTACCAATCCGAAAAATTGTTTCATTTCACAGTTAACCAACTTCTAACCATAAAATCAGCTTTATAGCTTGTGAGGCAAGACTAGAACAATTCCCTTAGCTGCAAAGTGGCAACTCTTCACTTGAAAGGCTGATGGTGCGGGAAGTTACATAATCATGTATGTGTAGAAGTCAACGTTTCTGTCCATGAAAGAGTGAAGTTTGCTCTCATAGCTTTATTGCATATTGCTAATGACATTATGTATGTATAAAAATTAGCTTTGTAACAAACAAAGCAATTTTGCTATAACCATGGCTATGTGCCAACAATTACTTTCATGTGAACTGCAATTATTTCAGCTGCACACTGTTGTGGTACTGTTTATTCATTCACAGCAAGCTGCCCTTCTATTCTCCACCTCCCCTCCCTCTCAGCCATTGCAGAGAGGGAGGGAAGGAAAGCAGCTTCCCATGTGCAAGAGTTGTTCAAATCTCACCTCACGACCTATACTAGTTTCCACACATCCAGCCAATCAATAATAATTGATGGTTCTAACACACACAAACTGTGTAGAGGTAAACTTTGAAAGGCAGAATATGAAAGCTATGATATAAAAACCTTAAAACCCCAGTACACAAAGTCCTTGCAATAAGCCGCCATTGGGGTACATATCTCAAATATGAGATTCCCCTGTGGCCTACTGGGAAAATGCTAATCAGTTGGAGAATTTAGCTAATGTGCCATGAGTCATGTGCTATGGTAGCTCAGTGGTTAAGTGCAGCCACGCATTGAGCGGAAGATCCTGGTTCAAATCCGGCTATGGCATTGAATTTTTCAGTTCTGATTCTGCCTTTCAACTTCACTGATTTACTTAAGTTAAACTTATAATTTCAAAGGCAATTTGCCTTCATCCTCAACTGTGATCCTCAATCATCACAGCTGAGGCTGAAAGCGAGCTGACCCTGAGAAATGTTCAAGCAATTGAATATCCCCTTGCATATCTAGTTTTGTACCAGTGTTTCTTTGTTCAGGTATGTCTTGAACTCACTCTACTGTAATTTCCATTAAGTTATTTATCATCAAGTTTAATACCTAATCAGCATTTTTGTTTTAGAGTTGCCCCATATACAAGTATATAAACTTTTTTCCAAAATAATACCTTAGTGTTCAAGACCACAGAGCATGTATTTCCAGTGATCTTCCAATACCACAGTTTTAGGTATAATAGAATACTTCCCCTGCCTATTAAATTTATGTGGTAGGAAAAGTAAATCTGACCAATCAAATTTATAAGTTTGAAAAAGATTACAATCTCTGCAAGTATTTCAAAATGTGTTGTAAACTATTCCATAATTAAGGTTATTGTTTAGACATAATACAGATTGGAACTCCATCTTCTTCCAATTATTGTCCTCTTCTTATTGAAAATAATGAATTATTGTAAAACTAAAGTTTACTGTGAGGCTGAAATTTAATATTTCATTCTGTTAATCGTTCTAGCACAAATAATAACACTGATCTGCATGGAATTTGTTTTCTGAAATGAATGAGCGTTTCTGAATCACATTTTCACACTGATTGCAACACTCAAATCTGTTTTTGCATACCACGTCAGAATTTTTTGTAATTCATTTGTAATTCAAATTTTATGTTTTGAATATTTTTCATAATGCACGTACTGTAGTAATATTACTGCATGCTTATCGTTTGTTAGAAAGGCTTAACAGCTTATAATTTCAACTTTATCACTTAAAATGTGAAATGATATAACTATTACTATGTTTATATTTATTAAAATCTACTAACTATATCCGCCCAAGGGATGTACAAAAATTTGTCATGGTGATACGACATGCAATATTTATTCTTGGAGATGTTTATCTACAGTATCAGATACATTGCCATCTGTATTCAGTAGCACTGAAACTGAATCTCCAGTGGATAATACTTATGAACCAGACAATTCTGATGAGGATAGATCTTTTAATCAAAGTGAGATTAATGATTTAGTGAGGGATTGCCTAAAGAATCAGCAGAACTTTTAGGCTCTAGGTTAAAAGAAAAGAAAAGGAAGTATTGGCTGAGGGTACATATTTTTCATGGTATAGACATGAGAAGGAACTTGTCCCTTTTTTTGCAGAAGAAAATTTGGTATATTGTCAAGACACCCCTGCTGTTTTCAAATGTTATAACAAAAGTTGAGTCATTCCAGTCAAATTGCACAAAATTTGGCAAAAATTGACCGTAATATCTCAGATTTTCTTGAAAATTTTGTTGGTGTTTTGGAGCAAAATACATTTGACCCGTGTTTCTTCATTTTATAAAAAAATTTTATTTTGGCAGATATTAATTTTTGAAATGTCCCAAAAATCGCGAGTTCCACACCCTTCGATCAATCATACCGACTGTAATCAACCAAATTGATCTTTGGCTCAAATTAAAGATAAATTGCAGTATTTTGTGAGGTATTTATTAATTATTCTTAATATTATATTTTATATGATTAAACTTTTAAAGTTAGATAATAAAACAAACTTGACCATTTAAAAATCAGAAAAAAAAACCCTAATAATACACAGAAGTTTATTCAATATTCTCAGAAAGAATCAGAATGGAGTCTCTAATAGTTCAGTTTTAATTAACTTTACAAATCAGTGCAGCGGAGTCGTGTAGCAGTGGTGACGGCTACCATAGCCTCGCACAATTGGCACCTTCCATTCCGGCAACTGTTCATGAACGTTATAACAGTACACTAAGGAGAACACTGCTAGCTGACACTATTATATGTACGCAACACAAAACTTTAAATTTCTACTTGTCTACCTCCTTCTTCGAAAGAAAATTGTTTCACTAAAGCTTCAGTTTTTGACAAAGGAATGAAGGAGTATAATTTTAAAGCATAGCTGGACCCATCATTCTTGGCCCCTGACCTTGACTGGAAGTCCTGTAGGCAAACTCATAGCTTTTGTCTCTTTCATCAGCTCATATTGTATAATTCTGCGAATGAAACAATGCACAACATGGTGAGGGAGGGGCAAGGTAAGTGATGTCTGCATGATCTGAGACAGTTCTTGCTAATTCATAGATGCTTTTTAGTACAGAGTGCAGTTGAAGGCATAGATCTTTGCGATAAAGAGTGAATATAGTGAATTTGTGAGACATTGATCATAGCGTAAATCAATTATGCCACCTGTTCGTTCTAAATTACGGACCAAAACATTACAGTCAGAGCAGAGAAACTGTTTCAAATCTATGGGCGTACATGACGAAAGAAGCTAAACGCAAAGAACTGCTTACATAAGATTTTTTCAAAAAAATTCAAAAAGTTCAAAAGCATGTTCAATAGGAGTATCAGAAAGAAGGTGCATTGTGGAGACATTTTTCTACATGGACTGTACTGCCTTAGTAAGAAGTAGTAATATGAGTAGCATATGAAGCTGACGCACCAATTCGCATGCTGTCTGCAGTCACCTGGTTTGGTACTTGCTTTCAAGCTTTACATCTCGTACTTCCTCTAGGAGCCAAGAGCGGCGAATCCAGCTGTACAAATGGACAACTACTTCCTGTCCTCTGTGAGCGCTTGCAGGCCTCCAGAAAAAAAAAATTGTGGCAAATGCACTTACGCTCTCCCCCTAGTTTTTAAAGTCTTATTTCATAGATAAAATATCAGGGAACACATGTATATTACTTTCTCTACTGGTAAGTAGGGGAAGTATTGAATTCCACCCAAAAATTCGATGTCGAGATTTTACCGGAAATATATGTTTTGAGGCCCCTGAATCCAAAAAAAGCATTTTTAGAAAAAGGTCCGTGTGTCAGTCTGTGGACAACATAACTCAAAAACAAAAAGTCGGTTAAAAACCAAAGTTGGTATTTAAGTTTAATGACTTTCAAGGATGCGACATGAAGATTTTGAAGAAAATAGCCCCATCCTAAACTACCCTTTACATGGAAAATTTTTCGAAAATTTTGATTTTCTTGAAAATGGCTCTAACGATTTTGATTAAAATGTCATATGTTTGAGATATTTTGATGGCAAATGAAATGCATATCTTGAATTTTCTGGCTATAGCCCCTGTAGTCGTATTTACTCTGGACGACTTTTGCATAACTGGTAAACAGAGATAGACCAAATTATACTATACAAGATATGTAGATCTTGCTAAAATACACAATTTATGTCTCAATAAATTTTCTTGTAGGGTGAACCATTTTGGAGATATTCCTTGTTATGTGTGTGAGTTTCAGAAAACTTAGAACTTTTGTGAAATGGATCATCTTTTTTTTTTTTTTATATGTTAAGTGTGCAAAGGCAACAGAATCTCAAACATTTGACTATCGCACAAAGCCTACTGTATTCTAACATTCCCCTTGCACCTACAAGGAAATAAGCAATAAGATAATTTGTACAAATGTTTATCTCAACTAACAAGAAAGAAGATATAGAAATAAGAGTTTGTAAGAATGGTTAGTTCAAGAGTAGAGAAAGTCATGTGAGTGCAACACATCAATTTTTTTTTTTTTTTTTTTTTTTTTTTTTTTTTTTTTTTTTTTTTTTTTTTTTAGATTTTTAACACATCAATTTAAATTCTATTTTTGGTTTTACAAAATATAGCATCAAAAAAACAGTCCAAAATTTGTGTGTAATAATGATTGATCACAAGTTATTAGAAGTGTTGTATTTACCCTTTCCAGTGCGACAAACCCCAACTCTCAACTCTATATGGCCTTAGAGTAACAACTGATTTTATATTATGGTGCGTGCAGAAATTGCTTAGTTTCTAATAGCCATAACTAAGCAAACAATTTAAAAATACGGAAATAAAAAAATACGTGTCTCCTTATTTGATGCCTATTATTCATAAAAAAAAATTTAACCTCCTACGAAAAAGTCGTGTTTTATGGGTGTGCGATTTGTCCTGGATTGACCCAGTTATAATTCCAAAGAGTGGAGGTTCTTCATAGATTCTTCTCAAAAAGTCTTAAAGGTGTTTTGCTTCATAATGGAAACATTCATCCTTCCATTCCTGTAGCCCTCTCTTCTTTTAAAGGAGACATATGAAATCGTTAAATTTTTGTTAAGCTGGTGTAGGTATTCATTGGCCCACAAATTCGAAAACTGATGGACAGTCAGTTCGAGAATACTGGGAGTCGAGAAGTGAAGGGTGCCTGGAATGCTTTCAGAAATGTTGTCTTTAATTTCCTTGGAAATAAAAAAGACCCAAATTATGTTAACATAGGAAAGTGATGCTACAAAATTTCAAATAATTTGGTTGCAACACGAGTGTCAAAATCCATTTTCTTCATTCTCGTGTAAATTATTTCCCTGATAAGTGAGGAATAGGGCAAAAGATTTCACCAGAATATAAAAATTTGGAAATGAAGTATCAAGGGAAGTGGAGTGTTCACATGATGGCAAACTATTGTTGGATGTTAAAATGAGCACTATGTGAGAAGGTCAAAGAGGAGAAAATTTGAAGTGAGGTAAGGTAAGGTTATGAATGTGCTTATAATTATTAATTTGTGGCAAATAACAAATTATAATTATGGCCTAGTTTTTCATATAAAATTCTTGTTGAAAGTAATTTTTATTACCTTTCACAAATTTGTAATTTCATTTCAGTTATTTATGAACATTTTGAAAACCTGATGTGATGGGAGAAAATGGACATTATTTTCCAATTCAGCGCAAAAAATCCGCTTAGGATCACCTATCAGATTCAAAAAAACAAAAAATAAAGTTTGAAATGCAGAACGGTGTAATTCACATTTTAATATCACCTCATGTAACTTTTGCTTAGTGAACTCACATTTTGTTTAAAGTGCCTCAACTATCCAAGTGAAGAATAACTTAAGAAAGAAAAAGATCCTGCATATATATAGGTCTATATATATGACAAAAATAGCTATCAAATGTTGGGAACGAAACATTCCACAAAACCTCTTAAGAATCTTAAGTTTTGGCAGAGAGCACTATCAGACTGAGTTTTAACATGAAACTTGCAAACTTTTATAATCCTGCTGAAGATATAAACAGCATGTTTTTAAAGATTATTTTCACCATTAGCAGCTAGATTAATTACAATGGCAAAATAAGAAGCTGTTTATTTCATTTACTGATTTTTACTGCTTTGGCCTTAAGCAGGTAATGTGCCCCAAAGTTCATATACATTTTCTTTGATAATAATCCCTGAAATAATGCACACTGCACTTAACTCCCATCTCCAATGAGAAGCATAGTCATCTATAGAAGGTTCTATGGCATTCTCTATAGCACTCAGCAGCAAGTGGGTTGGCACCAATGCTGGTCAATCCCAGTGAATGGAGTCTGCTACAGTCAAACATTACTACTCTGTATTCACTCTAAGGTTGATCTGCGCGAAACTGAACCCAGGTGGCCAGTGCACAGTTATAATGTATCCTTCCGCCGTTCGCGCCAGAAATACTGTCACAGCACAACCATGTGGTGAGAGCATGCATATTCCGTCAACTTAAAGAGTGACTAACATGTAACTAGAGGTTAAAGGCAATAAGATTGATAGTTACAACAAAATAAAACTGTTGTAGCACTTTGTCAATTGTTGGCAGTTCATTTTTAAAAAAGAAATTGTGCACTGTTACACGAATTGCGTTTTTAGCAAAATCGTCACATTCTTGCATGACCTATTTCACACGGTTTCTTTTTTCCCGGATGTAACCACTTTTCCCATTTGAGCTTTTTCTTTATGAGCACTGTAACACCGGTGAACTCAGAAGTTTATTTCACTACTTCTTTGAAGGGAACAGTTGGATATTTCTCACATAACTTATAATACATGTTCAACACTATTGTTTTTTCACCACTAGTCAATGGTATGCCCGCCTTATGCTTTACATAAGTCGGCGAAGGTGCAAGAACAAATTCATCGCAGCCGTCTGCCATGAAACTGCTGGCTGTAAACAATACTCGGTAAATACTCGAATGTCAGGTAACTTACACGCGTTGCATGTTGGGACTTGTAGCTCTGTTTATCAGTTTACATCAGCGTTAATTAACCTCTTAGGTATTTGTATAGAATATTATATCATTCAAGGATAAATTCATTCTGAAATTCAGATGGCTTTGTTTTGACGCAGACAAACCTAAGAGTGAATTGAGTATTGAGTCTTTCTCTTCCTCATGGCCTTCAAGGAAACAGTTAACGGTCACATTGCAATTAATAGCTGCTGCTAATTGTCTATGAGCTCTGTTGGCATTTGTATTCACGTATGTTTTAGTTGAAGATTGTGGCTTAATATGGAACCACATAAGTCCACACAACAAAGGGTATATCTTGTCAAGTGCTGTTTCAGAAAGTGGAACTATGGAAAAGTGCAACTATGTATAACAACAAAACTTCCTGTTGTTCGCATTCCACAAAGAACCACAACATTCAATCTTGTAGAAGCATTTAAGAAACATGCTTGGTTCTGAATAAAAGAGTAATGAAAACTCATGTGTTCCTGAAAAATCTCTATTAGACAGAAGAAAGTTTAATTCTCTGGTCTCTTCACCACCTCTCACAAACAATGAATGCTCCAAAAATCACAGCACTTAGAGCCACTGAAGTTCTTAAATTTATGCCACAGAATGACAACAGTGCATGAATTACAGCCTGGAGATAATGTGAGCTGTGTGAAGATTATAATTGGCTTTTACAAAGTGTTGCAGATCCTACAGTATTGCCCCTGTGTTAACGACCTTCCTCATCCCACTGGTCGCATGCACAGTGTTATGTCTTTTATTTCAGTGGCTCTGAGGTATAATTCAACAAGCAGAATCTTTAACAACACTCTGAATGGTCAACTGTAAGTGGCTTGGCAACAGCAGATTCTTTCACTAAGAGTATATAGAGAGGACCCTCTCTATTGTGTTCATGTCATTAGCAGTGGAAAATGGGTGAGGAATAGATTTACAACTTCTTGGAATGTGGTTGTTAAGGGATAAACATATGAAATATGGTGTCACTTACATGGCCATGTTATAATATAAAATAATACTGGAATAAAGAAAATTGTCTCATTAATGACTCTCCTTTACATGTTGGCATATAGTATGCTATAACTGTGCATAGAGCCTAGATCTTTTGATAGTAAATGGTAACAGATGGAGAACACAAATACCCAACCCACTTTTGGAATAGTTAACTAATATCGAGTGTCAAGAGTGCTTATTTCCAACTGCTCATACTGCAGATGAAACATGGAATTTGACAAAGCAAACATGAAGAGGATTATGGCCTTATAAACACCCAGTTTTTCAGCCTGTGATTTTTATTTATGAAATCTAAAAAATGAAGTATATAAACAAAATCTGCAAACAATCCTCGAGCTAAAAGATATGAACCCGTCAATTTAAATGCCATTTTCATGAAGGTGTACCATTTTCAATATCTTCTGCAGTCAAAGTTAGTACACAATATGAAAACTAATTTGTATAGCTGATTCTAGCAGAGCCTATTCAAATGACCAGTGCTGATACCAGGCATACTTATCAAGTGCCATAAACAGTTTCATGGAATACTCTATACGTGCAATTACTTGTGTTAGTTAATCAAAACAAGGCTGTACAGTGTTCACTTAGAAGTTGAGAAAAAGTGAAGCAACAATCAGAATATAAGTATAGGGGAAACAGCTTATCGGCAGTTTCCAAGAATTCGATATAGCTGACATTACACTAAACTGCAGTCAACATTTCACGAAAAAGCAACACTGCCAATCTACACAATAGAAGCACTATTTCTAACTTCAAATATCACACAGTTAAAGTAACATACTTTCAAACGACAATAATGCTTGAACATTGTTACCACACAAGACATGAACCTACTCATCTTCAGCAAATCTTATTCTGCAAAAACACTTTTGGATAAAATCACTTCCAAACACTAAATATCGTAATATATCTTCCTTTCATAGAAGTTTGAAAACAGTGTTGTTATAATCAATTTAATTTAAAAGGTGAGTAAATTAATAACACTAAACAACACTTACATTATAATTTTCTGGAATGCATTTTGGAAAATTATAATGTCAGTGTTGTTTAGGGTCATTAATTGACTCACCTTTTAAATTAAATCGTAATACATATTTAGTACATTACTGTGTTGCGAACATAAAAATAACAACAGTAACTATAACGGCATATAATGCTTTAAAACAATTCAAGACAAAACCATGCATACACATGTAATAGAATGCCTAATACAACATCTAAACAGAATCTTCTTTTAAAATCTATTGGTCCACTTCTCTGAAACAGGTTCAAAAACAAGAGCTTCTGTAGCAACATAACAAATGCAATAACACCAGCTATGGCCGTAGCTTTACCGTGTTATATTTTATGAACAGTTGGCGGTACTAATGCAGCCTTACAGATGGAATATCAGGGGGAAAATGTCAGTTGGTTTTTGATGTATTCCAATAAGTTGTTTCCTCTATAATAGTGCAGAAGCAATTGACAGTGAAGGATTTCAAATGAAAATAAATATGGAGTACAAAAACTTGACACTTCACTAAAATACTCAATACGACATGTTACCGAAAGTCTGTTGCTCTCATCATTATTTTAGTGTACATAAAACAACCACCTTATGTCAACATAGACAAAACAAACAGACACAACCACCAAACTCTAATCAGTAGATTAGCCACTGATGATTGTAAGTCTCAGGGAGCTTTTGTTAAGCAGTCTTGCATTATGGAGAAGAGAAAAGCCATTCCCTTTCTCTTAAGACAAGAGCTCTGTTGTGCAAAGCAACAATTATTTTCTATATTAATATGACCTTCACAAAACCATTTAAACATTGGAAAATTGGTATACATGCATTCTGTAGTCAACACCTTCTCAAAACTGGTGATTACAACTGGAACACACTCATTCATCCAGTTAGCTTTTCCTCAAACTGAAAAATAATTTTGTTTCCAGTGTTTCACGATGTTAAAAGACTTTAATACAACTCTGGCATAAAACATCCAAGAATTAATTAAATAGCATCCATAGGCTACCACAATAATCACAGAGAAGCAGTCTTATTATCTATGAGACCAGAAAAGAAAACAAGGTTTAAGTAGCTTGGTGCATTATTTCTTGGATTACCTTCACACAAATAACAGTATAACTAAGGAGCAACTAAATAAATATATATGTATAATTTCTCTTTTACACTAACTTGTATAGGACAAGATTCGCAAGGTAGAATCAGTGTGAAAAGTTCAGTGTCATAGCCAGAATTTGAACCATGGATCTTCTGGTCTCCATCCAGTTGCTCTAAGCATTGAGGTACCATGGCAATTTGCCAACACATTAAATTCTCCAACTGACTTGCATTTTTCCCGTTAGACCACAAGGAGAACTCAACTCATATGAGACAACATACCCTAATGAGCTTGCCACTCTTTATCCTACATACGGCTAATGTGAAAGAACAATTAATTTTCACTGACTGACTCTACAGTTGGTTAAACTATGAAGACTGGGACTTAAGTCCTTACAGCAAGTTTAGTCACCATTAGGATATGTTATACAAGTTGAGATCTCCCTGTGGTCTAACGGGAAAAATGTGAGTCAGTCGGAGAATTTACTGCTGCACAAGCAAATTGCTGTGGTAGCTCAGTGATTAAAGCAAATGGACAGAGACCAGAAGATCTGTGGCTCAAATACCAGCTATGGTATTGAATTTTTCAGTCAGATTCCACCTTGCCAATATAACTTTATGCTTCATTAATGCAATGCATAAGCTTCTATTTGGCTAACAAGATGCTCTATCTGCATTATTATATTTTTGATGTTTTTATTGCTATAAAATTGAAGGCACACTCAAACTTCAAACTTCCTTAAAATAGGTATAAAATGTGAATTACATCATAGAAACAATATGGATGAAATTATTTCTCGGTGCAAGAATTAAACTATAAAAAGCATTTCCTGCTGTCTGACATCTACTATTAAAGTCATAAGCTGCTATTGTTGACAATTCAGTAAGTTGCTCATCAATACAGGTTAACACTATGTAAATATAGCGGTGTCAAACAAATGAATTTCCTGAGAGAAACTCTTTCAGCTGTATCGCCATGCAGCTGGGGGTTTCCTACATGGAGAAACAGATGGATCAAATTTGAAGTCATGATGACCGAATTTATCCTTATATTCACTCATCCAGATACTACTGTGGTTGACTTCAGCCTGATGAGTCTGAAACAAAACGTTACAAATTCCAAATATTCACTTTTCAACTACAGTATGTTTAATTGTGCACCGGTTATCACTGAAGCATAGACAGCCAAAATACCTGACGGTAATGGATAACTATAGTCTTAGTTGTACACCATTTTGTGTGATTAAATAATTTAGGCTTTGAATAAATCTTATTTAACACACACACACTTTAAGAGGTAGAACCGGAACTTAAAAATTCAATGCCACAACTGGGATTTGAACCACAGACCTTCCGCTTGCCGGGCGGACGCTCTACCACTGAGCTATTGTGACAAACTGCCAGAATGGCATTAAATTCTCAAGCCAGTTCGTATTTTGTCTTTGCCCACACACGGCTTGTGTGTTTAAAAACACCAACAGTAAGTTTGTTGGCATAAATAAATAATAACACACACACTTGTTTTTGGAACAGTAGTTTCATGATACAATTCTGTCATAAATAGTTTTGTTTGACTCTGCTTTTAGTGCTAATAGGTAATTGGTTGCCAACTGCAGGAAACAAAATTAACCAGAACATAAAAAATAAAATTTACATAAAACAAGATGTTTCATAATTTCGTAGTCATGATAAAAAAAAGTCAACAGGACATGGTCTATATTGGAAGTCAAGAAAGAAGTAAAAGACGCTTCATATTATCTTAATATGCACATTCATACTGTTTAGGGTTAACAAACATGGCTATAAACTAAAAGCTTAACATAAAAAGTTACAAGCTCCAAGCCTTAATGTTTATATCCATGTCAAGCATAAGAAGCTAGTTAAAAGAAGTTTTACTTTCGATTCTCTACAATTTTCCTCGCATGATTATTCTACCATCTCACTTCAGATTTTCTGGCATATTTGACTCGCCAACTTTCAAGTTACTGGCCAGGAATGACAGATATATCAATAAAAATGTTTGTATGGAATTACAGGTTTAATGTAATTTAACCAGATAGCAAATTCTTGTACACGTTTAAGTATCTACATAATCTAAAGTAAGAAAAAATTAGAAACTAAAAGCTTCACTTATCTTAGCAATATTGCAAGTTCTTTGGTGCTGTATTGACAATGTTTCGAGTTGACTCCAACTCATTCTCAAAGCTATACATGTATAGTGTTGTTGGTAACGTTACAAGCCTCTCGTTAATTTAGTTTTCTTGAGATTGACTGCTATCTGTTTCTGTTAGTCACTGTAAATTACACTATGTCAATTTATGCTCAAATTTTGTTATGCTAATGCTTAATTTCCACTATGAATGTTGCTAAATAAATGGAAATGGCAATGTGTGAATCTGTATATATTGGCAGTATTCAAAACTATAGGAATGACAGTTTTTATTCCATTGAGAATATTCTGCATATTAGGGATCACAAAGAATGAATACTTAAGCACAGAAAACTAACAAGTGCCTAATAAGTTTTATAGGAAACAAGCTGGGATACTTACTGATAAGGTACTGGGCATACGTTGTCTCTTTTTCCTTTCTTCTGCTAGAAACTTTTCTACTTGCTCACGCCTTTTCTTTAGTGTCAACAATGCTTCAGGATATACCTAGAATTAGGATGAAAGAACAAGAAGGTTTATGTGCACTTGAAACTATAGAATATAAAAGCTGCATCAAGCAATAAGTCATTGGATGACAAGATGGCACCTAGGGCAGACGCGGTAAATAGTAACTGCTGTATTTTGACAAGAAAAGGAAGAAAAAGATGCATTAAATGTGGAAATGTGTGTGCCTATGCATCTAATGGAAATATGGGTGAAAGACATCAAATGACATACCGAGCGTGGTGAAAAGTGGTGAGAAACAAAACGAATATGGGGTTGAAATTAAACAAAAAAGTAAGAAGACCTTTGATAAAATTAAACTCTACAGTGACAGTCATGGATGAGGAATAGCATCACTACTAACTCAAACAGTGTATGGTGAAGAGTTTGATGTATTAAGGAAAGTGAAACCTGGCGCAACTCAACAGGTACTAGAATTGGTCACTGAAGAATGTGAAGACCTAGCCTCCAAAGACCTTGTGGTTTTAATGGCAGGCTCCAATGACTTAGCAAGAAATGAAACTGCAAAAGCTATAGATACAGCTCAGGACATTGTTGCACACAAATGTGGTAGTCATTTATCTTCCCTTTAGACATGATTTACCTGAGCGACCATGTGTAAATAAATAAATAATAAGTGCAAATGCAAAGATAGTTGACCTCTGTAAGCATTTCAGGAATATTACGATGTTAAAAGTAGACAATTGTAATAGGGCAATGCATACCAAACATAGCCAGCACTTCAACAAAAGGGGTAAGAAGGGAATAGTACATACATTAACCAAAATCAGAGATAGGATACATCATCTGTTGTTGATTACCAAAATAATGATGTCAGCACAATTTTTTTAGGTTAAATAGCAGTCATCAGCAGTCTAATCTAACTAAACCATGTAACTTTACACTGACAAGCACACTATAATTTAAATTGTAAAAGTAAGGTTAGGCTAGACACCTCAATGTTTTTTGAAAATTGTTGTTAGCTAATGCTGGATTTCTGACAATGAAGTCATTAATCCTCTTGCTCTCCAATATTTTTCACTGATGGATGAGGCGCTAGAAGTGGTCAGGCATATTTGAAGGCGGTCTTGATCCATTTCCTCTTACAGATCACATGGAGGACAGAGTGGTGAAGAATATATCCCAATTCTGTTTAAATTGTCCCGTAATCAATCTGAAGGTTGCAACTGCCGTTTTTCGAGGATGCTCGAGAATTACTGTTTGAATGTTTGGTAGTTCCCATCTTTTATTTTTTGATTTTTCATAGTAATATTTTGCAGTAATTTTTTTGAATTAGCCCCATAAAATGGTAGATTAACTATTGGTTTCTGTACACTGCTAGTACACTTTTTTGCAAGTAAATCAGCTTTGTCATTACCAAATGACACAGTGAGCTGGTATCCATTGGAAGGCTAGCTGTTTTTGAAGTGCTGTTAGATGGGTAAGGATTTTCCAACACTCTATAATTGTTTGGTTTTTTGGTGACAACTTGGAAGTATTTGCTATGATTGCCGCCCTGGAATCTGAGAGAATCATTGCTTCAATTTCTCTATCAAAGTTTGTAGTTCCATAACTTAAAGATTTGTAACAGGAAAAGAGGTGACACATGACTCCAGCCCCTGCTCCATCTTTGTTTGATATCAGTGATCCATCAGTATAAATATTATGGAACCATTCATGTTCCGGAAATCTAGTATGGATTGTCTCTAATGCCAATTATTTTAGAACACTAGTTGGAGTATCACTTTTCTTAACTTATGCATGTGATGTCTAATGTTTGCGTCAGATTGCCTTTATATATGAAGTCTTCCTTTGAATTAGGAAGGTATACATTCTTCTTGATGTCTTGAATTTTGGAAAGAAAGGTCTCCTGAGTCTTTAGAGTATGTGTAAAATACAAAAAAATTTAAATCTTTCAAAACCAAAGTCTGAGACTAATTACAGGTGCTATCAAAACCACACCAATACCAGTTATGGAAACACTAACCAACCAATATCCCATTAAATATGAAATAGACAAAAAGCGCTTATTCAACACAAAAAGTTGATCAGATTCCCATTCAGTACATGGAGCAAGAGAATATTTACACATACACTAAAGACTCAGGAGAGCTTTCTTTCGAAAATTCAAGACATCAAGAAGAATGTATACCTTAAGAATTCAGGAAAACTTCAAATATAAAGTCAATCTGACACAAACATTAGAAATCACATACAGAAGAAATTAAGAAAAATGATACTCCAACTAGTGTTCTAAAATAATTGGCATTAGAGACAATCCATACTAGATTTCCGGAATATGACTGGTTCCATATTTATACTGATTGATCACTGATTTCAAACGGAGATGGGGCAAGGGCTGGACTCACGTGTCACCTCTTTTCCTATTACAAATCTTTAAGTTATGGAACTACAAATTTTGATGGAGAAATTGAAGCAATTTGAATGGCTCTACAAAATCTTTTGTACAGAATTTCACATTTTCATCAAGCCATTATTCTTTTATAGTTTTGTAATGTCATAAAATCCTGTGTTGTAATATTCTTTCACATATTTATTCAATAATCTCAGTCTCTTACTTGATTTTAGTATTCCTGGAGTAATCTAGTATTTGCTTGACCTTTTAGCATTAAAGTGAACATTTTTTAAGGGAGATTGCAGCATTGAAGTAGTGGATGATAGTCTTAAAAAGTTCTTCAAATGCACTATTTACCTCCTTGAATTGTACAAATCGTCCCATTCTTCGCCTGACAACAGAAGCTATAAGTAATTAAAATTTTCATCATTGATTACCTTGATTACTTTGTATACATGATTATTAGGGCCAGGAAGTTCATGCATTTGCATGTTTTTTCATAAGGGTTAAAAATGTTTACTTTTACATTATGGTGCGGTTTTTATTAATATTGTCTCTACCTAGTAGCGTGAATATAGCAGCAGGAATAATGTCTTTACTGAATGATGTAATAGTTTGATAGCAGACGCTACTCTTATCTTCAGGGTCGATGGTTACAGAATGGAATGCATAAATCAACGTTCCTTTTATCACAACATATTTATTCGTTAATTTACACTGTTAGCACCATATTAATTAATCAACAATCTTCACAGTTTGGTAGAATCTACACTGTATAAAGGTTTGGGTGAAAGTTACATGTTCACGCGCTATCAAAAAAAACACATCCTTTCAACTTGGGCTCACAGACGCTAATGAATCTAGTTTCCGGCGTCGGTATGACGCAACACCGCCATTCTTATGTATTCATCCGCGCAACAGTTCTCATTGGTTGAACACGAAGTGACAAGAAAACATTGGCTATCTTGAATATTGAAAAATAAGTCCCTGATACACCCAAATTAAAAGAATTAGAAATTTACACACTCTTACAAAAATATTTACATGAACGATTTTCTATTGATCAATATTCTGTCTCATATGCCCCTTGTTTTGTTTTTCAAGTTGTCACCTTATTTACAATCTTGAAACACAATACAAAACTTCTCCCTACTTCTATGATTCAATCACTTTGTACAAATTTTTTTTTTTACAGTCTTCTTCACTGTTTGTCTTTGTCTTTTGTTTTGACATGATACAGCATGTCTTTATAAGTTTCACATATTCGGTTACTACACAATACATTCAGTTATTATACAATACATATCCAGTTATTGTATAACACATTTAGTTATTACTCAACATATTCAGTTATTATACAATATATATTCAGTCATTGTACAATATACCCAGTTATCATATCACATATGTTGTTATTATACAATACACCTTCAGTCATTATACAATACATATTCAGTTATTGTACAATACATTTAGTTATTACACAACATGTCCAATTATTATACAATATATATTCAGTTATTGTACAATATATCCTGCTATCATACCACATATGTTCTGTTATTATGCAATACATATTCAGTTATTACACAATACACATTCAGTTTTTGCATAACTCATTTAGTTATTACTCAACATATTTAGTTATTACATAATATATCCAGTTATCATATAATACATATTCAGTTATTGTACAACACATATTCAGTTCTTATACAACACATACTCAGTTATTGTACATTTGACATTGACACAAATATAATTTAAGTGTATCATGGTTTATTATGTGGTTTTTGACTTGTATTCATTGCTATGAGGAGAGAAAAACAGGATACAAATTTTGAGCTAATGATTATGATCATGTTTATGGCAATATTTTATTCAGTTCTTTGCCTTCTTTGTCTTATAAGCTTGTTATGTATAGGCAGGTTGTTGAGTCGGTTCTTAAACTCTGATGTTACTAATGGTACTAATTTTCTTAATTGGGTCATTATTCATTGTTGTTTGGTTCAACATTTCTTCAAGCTTAGCATTGGCTATATTCATCTTAATTCATGGGCATTGTTTTTCTGATTATGGTTTTCCTCACTTCACTAATTGTCATTTCTTTGTCTCTTATTTCTATAAGAGAAAACTTCTATACTTACAATTATTCTGTAATTGTATTATTTTTCTCCTCAATTTACCCTCGACATCTTTGTGTCGAAATATTATATCTTTTTCATCATAATTGATTCATTTTTATTTTTGTCCCTGACATCCTTATGTCAAAAACATATTATCTTCCGTCGCTATGATTCATTTCTTTAATGACAATCAGTGTCTTCGTCTGTTTTTGTTGACAATGCTCTTTGTGGTCGATATAGCCAATGACTATGTTGATTTTCTTCCTTGTTGTAATTCCTAATCTGAACATAATTTTCTATAAGTAACCCATTAAAAATTGTTATCTTCTTTCATCTCTACTACTCCTGCCTTACACATTCGTTGGCAAAGACTATTTGGTCCTTTCTTTGTATGGCTTCAATTTATTTTTATGGTATCTTCCTACCAACTTGCCATTTGTATTCTGTAGCTCATACGTGTGATCACCCAGCTGTTTTGTTATGACCAGTGGTCCAGTATACAATAGCTCCATCTTTCCAGATCTTTTTTCAGATGCCTTGGATGCTTTGTGGCTTTTTAAGAGCACCTTTTCTCCAATTTGTGGGGACCATTTCCTGACGAATCTTTTCACCTTGTTCCTCCCTTTTTCAGCCTTCTGCTGTAATCTTCTGAATGCCAATTGACATTTTTCCTTCTCTGATAATTCTCTTTGGGCAGCCATCGTAGTGTCAATGTCAATTGCTAATTTTTTTGGTTTCGTGTTGGTCATCAACTCGATATCAATTGTAAATTACTGAGATTTTGTTGTTTGTCATCCAGCCAGTTGGGACGAACTTAGTTGTTTTAATTTCCCTGAGTGTTGGTGGTGGTTGTCGTTTCTGTATTCTGTGCAGCATCTGCCCTATTTGGCACATTTTCATCTACTTCCTGCTGTCTTATGTTGTCAGTGTACCATTGGTCTCTGCCCCTTTGGCGTGAACCTCTGTCGTATGACGGTCTGTGGTTGTTCAAGTGTTCCCTACTGAATCGTATGTGATTCACTTGATGGGTATGGTCTCCTGGTCTTCCACGATCATATGTATATGTTCTGTATCTCGATTCACCATTCGGTATTGTGTCGTGGTATCGCTGTCTTGTGTTCTCCATCCTCTCGCCATGATTATGTGGTTGTGGGAAATGGTGTGCCCCTCTCCCCCTTTCATGGGTACTCCTAGTATTTCTATGTTCTCCCTCACTCTGGTTGTTCGTAGCCGTGTTCCGGTTTAGGATGGGTGAGTTTGGGTGACCGTTCCTATGTCTATGCTCATTAGGCCGACCATTTTGTGTTTCGAAGGCTGTCAGCAATTCTATCATATCTGCAAAATCTACTGGCCTCGCAACAATTAACCCTGTTCTCACTGTGTCTGGGAAATGTCTTGTTATACTGGCAATTAGTTCTGCCTCCGACAAGTTGGGATCTAATAGCTTTCCTTTGTTGGCTACTTTCATAAAATAATCGACTAACGACAACCCTTTGGTTGGATCGTATCTACCTGTCGCTAGCTCTACCCTAGTTTGGTTTTGTTTAGCTGGGCCCCAATACCTTGATAGGAATAAATTTCTGAATGAGCTATATGACTCATGACCAGCTAGTGTTAACCTGAGCCATTCTAAGGCCTTGTTTTTTAAGCTTTTCTTAACTATCATCATTCTAAGCTCGTTTGGTATCCTTTTCACTTTAAAATATTCCTCCATCTCTTTAACAAAGAGTTTTGGATCGTCTCCCTTCTCCTCGTCAAATGTAGGTGGTGTGATTTCATGTAATATGCTGTTGGTGTAACATGTGTTATGTGTTGTGTCATTGTTTGGTTGTGAACCTCTTTCTCTGTATGGTGAGTCAACATTTTGTACATTACTCAAGTAACTCTCATCTTGTACATTACTTACATCTAAATCATCTTGTCTTTGTAATGCCTTCACAACATCATTTACATTAGCCAAACTTTCTTTCCCTTTTTTCATTTTTTCACAAATTGATTTTAAATCATTCTTTATTTCTAAGTGGCTTTGTTTCATATCATTTATAGCATCCTGTTGTGAAAGCATCACATCATTCATTGTCTTAATTTTAGGAATTACAATTTGTTCTACAGTTTCATTAATAATGTCTTTCTTTACTACCTCAATCTCTTTCCTTAATTCCTGTTATTTCTGCTTTTACATTTGTTATCTTCCAGTCCACACTTGTATTACATTCTGTTATTTCATCCGTACATCTAGCAATTTCTCCTTCTAACACAATCTTGTTCTCTCTCATTTCTGATTCTATCTTTCCCATCCTATCTCCTACAATTTCTATCCTAGCTTCTAAGGCTTCCTTTGTTTCATTTAAGTTTTTATGTACTAATTTTAAATTAGTTTCCATTACTTTCATATTTTCTTTACACTCCTGTCTTCCTAATTCTATTTTCTGTTCTAAGTTCTGTCTTCCTAATTCCATTTTGTGTTCTAAGTTCTGTCTCACTTCCTCCAGTTTCTGACCTATACTTTGACCTAAACTTTGTTCTATGTCCTGTTTTAATTCTGCCCTATTCTGTTCCATGTCCTGTTTTAATTCTGCCCTATTCTGTTCCATGTCCTGTTTTAATTCTGCATTATTTTGTTCCATTTTCTGACCTATTTCTACCTTATTTTGTTCCATTTTCTGACCTATTTCTACCTTATTTTGTTCCAGTTTCTGACCTAAACTTTGTTCTAGTCTTTCAAACATCATCATCATTAACCTTTGGTCTTTGCTTATTTCCACCTGTTCCTCACTTTCTAATTCTACCTGATAACTAGGCCTATCTGCCCCTTCCCCCACTCCTGTTTCTATCTCTTTTCGCGACATTTTAATTTCTTTATTTAATTCACTTAAGGTTAAAAGTCCCACTATTTTACCACTTCTCAGTAGCATATACAATGGAAATGTATGTAAAAACAAAAATTTTGGATCCTACTTTCTTTTCCGTTGGTTCTTCGTCCAGTTATTTACGTCTCCTGGGTAGTTGGCTTCGCTAGATGATCTCCGGTGTATTTCCCACGTTGATTATTCATGCATCGATGTTCCGATGGGTCGTTAATATCAAACGATGTTTAATGGCGTCTTTTTCCTGCGCGATGGGATGGCGTCTTGATGTTAACACTTCGTACTCGTAATTTTGCATTCCATTCTAAATTCGCGCTCCACGTTGGGTAAGCCATTTTGGTGCGGTTTTTATTAATATTGTCTCTACCTAGCAGCGTGAATATAGGAGCAGGAATAATGTTTTTACTGAATGATGTAATAGTTTGATAGCAGACGCTACTCTTATCTTCAGGGTCGATGGTTACAGAATGGAATGCATAAATCAACGTTCCTTTTATCACAACATATTTATTCGTTAATTTACACTTTTAGCACCATATTAATTAATCAACAATCTTCACAGTTTGGTAGAATCTACACTGTATAAAGGTTTGGGTGAAAGTTACATGTTCACGCGCTATCAAAAAAACACATCCTTTCAACTTGGGCTCACAGACGCAACACCGCCATTCTTATGCATTCATCCGCGCAACAGTTCTCATTGGTTGAACACGAAGTGACAAGAAAACATTGGCTATCTTGAATATTGAAAAATAAGTCCCTGATACACCCAAATTAAAAGAATTAGAAATTTACACACTCTTACAAAAATATTTACATGAACGATTTTCTATTGATCAATATTCTGTCTCAATTATGAGCCTGAATTGTGGAATTTTCAGTTATTTGGACATGATTTTATGGTGTGTATAACTGCATATTTTCTTGATTTTGATAAAGGCATAACATTTCAATATTATAGCCCCTATATTGCATATTTTAATGATTTTTATTTTTTTATTTTTTCCCATCTGTATAATATTTTTCATACTGGTAGTATTACACACGAAGATGCAACTCGCGAGGTGGCGAGAACTAATGCTGAGTCATGTTGTCATGCAGTGAATCCCCTGTTTCCATCCTTTCAATGCGTATGTACATAGAGAATAATCAGTATGTTATCTGAGAGGTTTATATTAACGAAGATAAAGTGCAGGTCAATATTCTGAGCAGCACGATTATAGCAATGCTTGTCTGCCACCAGTAGTTGTGTTGTGATCTTCAAATGTAACAGTGTTGTGAACTGGTTCCCACCAAATTAAATTAGACGTATAAAATGTTAAAAAGCTCTTCAAATGCCGAAAATAAACCAACTTCGAGTGCTAGATTAATTAATTTACAGAAAGAGTTTTCGGCTGATTTAATGTCTACAGATAATAGGGTACTGTTTTGTGGAGAGTGTGAGAAAAATGTAGGGAGTGAGAAAAGATTTCAAATAGTTTAGCACATAAACACAGCAAAACAAGGAGAATTTAATCAGAAAACTCACAAACAAAGAACCTGTTCAAAAACATCTAGTAGAGTGATTAAGAAGTAGGGTTACTGAATTTTCCTATGACTTGTGCCAAGCATTTTTATCTGCTCATATTCCCTTGTTCAAAATTAATATGATATTTCAAAACTTTCTTGCCAAGTACACACGGAAACATGTGCCTGAAGAAAGTACACTGCATAAGACTTATGTAGGACATTGTTACAATAACATATTGTCAAATATACAAAATTAATTAGCGGATCAGTTTATGTGGTTGGCTGCTGATAGAACCCCTGATTCTGATCGCCGTTCTATTGCTAATATAATCGTGGGTACTTTAAATAATGAACAGAAGACTACTTATCTTCTTAATGAGTGCAAATTGTAGGCCACTGACAATGTAACTGTGACACAGTTTGTGATGGACTCTTTGAAATTACTATGGCCATGTGGAATGAAATACGACCGGTTACTTTTATTTGTTACTAATGCAGGTCCTTATATGGGAAAATCAGCGCAAACTCTGAAAGGAATTTTCCTTAACTTAATTCATATAACTTATATGGCACACGTTCATCACATTTCTGAGACAAGACAAGATTTTTTCCCATTGGTAGACAGATTTGTGTCCAATACAAAGGAAATTTTTGTTAAATCTCCTAAAAGAGTTAAGTTGTTTAGATTAACAGCACCTAATATCCAACTTCTCCTGCACCTGGTTTAACTCGATGGGGAACAAGGGTCAATGCAGTTTTATATTATGCTGAGCACATAGAAATAGTCGAAGAGGTTGTTAACTCCTTGGACTCGAAAGATGCTTCATCAATAGAAACTGTGCAAAATATTCTGTTAGGCTCTGGGTTAAAAGGGGATCTTAGTTTCATATCTGCCCATTTTTCTTTCTTACTGACAGCCATAACGCCACTGGAAGTTGTAGGATCTCCTTTGCATGATTACTTACTGACTCTGAAAAAGCAATATGTGATCTAAGTTCGGTTCCTGGCAGCATAGGACAAAAAGTGAAAGAGAAAGTGAATTATATAATTTCAAAAAATTCTGGTAATAAACAGATGTGTGATATTCGAGAATTCCTCAAAAGAAAACCATCTGTCACACCAAGAGAATTGACTCTCTCTGTGAAGTAGTTAACATCATTTAAATATGCCCCGATAACATCTTGTGACGTACAGAGAAGTTTATCATGTTACAAAAGTGTTTTGCAAGACAACAATGTTTTACAGTTGAAAATTTGTGCAAAATGTTGGTTCTGAACTGCAATTTAGCATTAACACAGCAGCGGGCATTAACACTTCTGCTTCAACTTCTAAGGAATAAGGTAACTTTATTTATTATTTATACTAACTCGTGTTGTCAAAGGGACATTAATTGTTTTAACTAAATAGTGCACATTTCTTGACATATTTTCAAGTTTTAAGAGCATATTTGCATGCATATTTCAGTGTATTTTAGGGCATGAACTTCCGAACCCTAATGCTAGCTCTATTAAACTTTTCAAATTTACATTTAAGAAGAAGTTTTTGTCCAAAATGGTCTGAAAAGCTGGTTTCTAGCACTAATGTGTACTGAAATACTGATGTATTTTTGATTATTTAAAAACGTAAGAAAGAAAAAAAGTACCAACATATTTATGCATTAAGCTGGATGAAAAGTTGAATTTTAAAAAACATACAATATTTATTATTTATTTATGCCAACAAACTTACTGTTGGTGTTTTTAAACACACAAGCCGTGTGTGGGCAAAGTTTGAGAGGTAGAACTGGAACTTAAAAATTCAATGCCACAACTGGGATTTGAACCACAGACCACACACACACACATGGCTTGTGTGTTTAAAAACACCAACAGTGAGTTTATTGGCATAAATAAATAATAATTACCATCTGAAGGTTATTTAATCCTGGGATATAAAGTACTTACAATAGTAAGTCACCTTTGGGGTAATTTGTCTCTGATGTGAGACTGTCTTTGTGGTTTACCAGGAGAAATACGAACTGGTTTGAGAATTTAATGCCATTCTGGCAGTTTGTCACAATAGCTCAGTGGTTAGAGCGTCCGCCCGGTAAGCGGAAGGTCTGTGGTTCAAATCCCAGTTGTGGCATTGAATTTTTAAGTTCCAGTTCTACCTCTCAAACTTTGCCCACACACAGCTTGTGTGTTTAAAAACACCAACAGTAAGTTTGTTGGCATAAATAAATATTAATTACCATCTGAAGGTTATTTAATCCTGGGATATAAAGTACTTACAGTAGTAAGTCACCATTGGGGTAATTTGTCTCTGATGTGAGACTGCCTTTGTGGTTTACCAGGAGAAATATGAACTGGTTTGAGAATTTAATGCCATTCTGGCAGTTTGTCACAATAGCTCAGTGGTTAGAGCGTCCGCCCGGTAAACGGAAGGTCTGTGGTTCAAATCCCAGTTGTGGCATTGAATTTTTAAGTTCCAGTTCTACCTTTCATACAATATTTATTTAAGCCAACAAACTTACGGTTGATGTTTTTAAACACACAAGCTGTGTGTGGGCAATGTTTGATATGTAGAACTGGAACTTAAAAATTCAATGTCATAGCTGGGATTTGAACCACAGACCCTCCATTTACTAGGTGGGTGCTCTAACCATTAAGCTACGAACTAGTTTGAGAATTCAATGTCATTCTGGCAAGTTGTCACAGTAGCTTAATGATTAAAGCACCTGCCTAGTAAGCGCAGGGTATGTGGTTCAAATCCCAGCTGTGGCATTGAATTTTTAACTTTCCGATTTCCCCACAGAACAACACACTGCGACATGCCAGTATGCGGACAACGTCCTCATCATGGCACAAAACAAGAATGTGAGATATTGCCTCCCTCCCCTTCAACGACAACTCGACGCCGTCGGCTGTTGGAGTGAGAAGTGGAGAATGGCTATTAGTCCAGGGATAAAGCTCCGCACTCCTCCTTGGTAAGGTTTGCCATTGGCAGCCGGAACAGTCACTTCGGCTCAGGCGGAGAAATATCCCATGGGTAACCTCCGCCAAATACCTAGGCGTTCTCGACCGTGAGCTAACATACACTCCACACATCCGCCCAAAGGCTGGACTCGGTCATGATGCGCTCAGACAGCTCTACCCTATCCTTCGATCCACTATGCCTACTCACCTAAAACTACACATTTACCGGGCAATCATCCCGCCATTGATCTTATACGGCTGCGAAGCTTGGGGATCAGCGGCACCCTCCACCATACGCAAACTGCAGACAGTGCAGAATAGGGCATTAAGAACAATATATGATACCGGGCGTAGATTCCTGTCTTACATCCTTCACAACCACTCCTGACTGCCCTGCATCATGGGCTTGGTAAGGGAGCGATGCCGAACCATGCACTCCAAACTGAATTCCCACACCAATCAGCTGGTGCGGGCACTAGGTCAATACGACCACAGAGCATCTCGTAGAAGGAAAAGTTACCGCCTTCACAAGGACGCCCTTGGATATTAGTAATGCCACTCCCATCATCTAACACAGCGGCCACCAAGTGGATGGATTTTGTGCTAGAGCAAATAACGTAGCACTGTGCACTGCCATGAGTGCCGTGCGACTTAAGTTTGAGGCATGACATGGAAGTGGACTGCAGTGTTGTCTTGTCTCTTGCGGTTTGTTTTCGTAAACATCCCAACTTGCAATATTTATAAGGAGTGTAGATTCAGAGCTTCAGATTAAACAAGAACTGTTAGATCTTGTTGCATTGAAGGATACTCTACAGTTCAGCAGTTTGTTCAGGTCATAGACTTGCAAGAATATGTTCAAATATTAACAGATTTGAATCAAGAATTTCAGAAAAGGTAACGTGGTGCAATTGGAGCAAATTTTCCAAATATTTGCTGAGCTTTACTCTACAGTTGATAACGTTCCATCAGAATTGCAACTTGAACTTATCGATTTGCAATGCAATCGTCAACTGAAAAATAAATCCCAAAATAGAAATAGTTTGAGTGATTTCTATTCACATTTTCCAAGAAATACATTTCCTCTTTCTACTAGAAATGCCGCTCGTGTTCTATGTATGCTCGATTCACATATATATGTGAACAATTTTTTTCGCTAATGACATTAAACAAAAACCGCTGCAGAAATCAACTGTCGGATCAGAACTTAAAATGTCAACTTAGACTAGCTGCTGTACAAACATTGATACCTAATTTTGAAAAACTAATGTGTCAAAAGAGACAACAAAAGTCTAGAAAACTAGGTTCCACTTCTGAGTAATATGTTGTGTTTATTGCTTTTCTTCAAACTATTATTTAATACCGCTGTGCTGTAAGTAGATTATTTTCATTTTGTTTAAACTATCAATTTATTGTTCATTTGTTTTTTCATTAAAAGAAAAGTTGAATGATAATGAATTATATTAAAACAATTTATATAACAATTATATCCTTCATATTACAATTCGATTATTATTGTAGCACAGTCAATTGTGCATTTCAATTGCAAGATCGCCATTCCGCCACTGCTCTGAAGGCTACGGAGTGCACGGTAGACTATTCTGGCGTGCAACGGGTAAACTCGCACGACCTGCTCTGCACACTGTGCATTGAGATGGTGGCTGCTGATCTAACACATACTTACCCGAACACCTATTCCTGCCCCCTTCCTGCATCCAAACTTAGGTATGCAGCAAGTAACCATTGCCCACAGACAAAAGCTTGAAAACATTTAGAACACTTCCTTTACTGCACAGATAAAGTCACAATAAGCGGCTAGGTGCTCTGCAAATAAACATACTGTACAGGAGAACCTGTACGACCTGTTCTCGAATGCAAATGCTGTAATTTTTAAGTTCCAGTTCTACCTCTCAAACATAAACATATCTGCCATAAGTCTGAAAAAATTATGCAATTTGGCAGAATTATGCAAAACCATTTTAAAGTTTCAATAAAGAGTATCATGTGTTTTAGAAGTAAATCAGTTGACCTATAGACACTTAGAGTTTCACTTACACTTATTTTTGTCTGGACGCATTTCAAAGACCAGCGTCTTCATTGTCAACAGTTTCTTGACTGAAAGTTGAAGAGGAAACATCTGTTGTAGTAGTGACTGTGCTGCTATCTGTTTTGCTGGATATAAACTTCATGTCGGCTGCTTGTGGTATATCAAAATCCATGGCTATGTGAACATTCTTCATAATATGTATTTTCTCCCATTTATCAGTTCAGCTGTTATTTTTATGTGTTTCAGCAATTTAATATCCTGTTCTACGGTGTGCCGAGTTAACCAGAAGTGATGGGCTACGGCTAATTTGTCTATCTGTTTGAATCTTATGTTTTATAATGTGCTCCTTCAGTCGTTTAATTTAAAAGGTGAGTCAATTAATAACACTGAACAACACTTACAACAGCAGTTACCTTTCACTTTTGGACAAAAAATCATGACATAAAGCTAGAACCGAAAATTCTGAAACACATAACCGGAAAACAAGAACTGTCCACATGGGAACAATCATTTTAAAAAATAGAAACCGAGTATTTAATTTCGACATTCTTCAGAAAGATATTTTCATCAAGTTCATTGAACCGTTACCAGAAGAAACATCAGAAGAAGCATCGCCATCTGCACCATGAAACACCATGGAAACCTAGCTATTGTCCGGTTGATAATGGAGGAAAGTTAACCTTCGAAACACGTTCCGGAAAATTATGTTGTAAGTGTTGTTCAGTGTTATTAATTGACTCACCTTTTAAATTAAATTAATTACAACAACACTTTTCAAACTTCTATGAAAGAAAGATCCTTCAGACGTGTTTATTTCTTTTAGTTTGGCCAATCCTTGCATTTTATCTGGAAACACTTAGACGTCACCGAATTATTAGAGTAAAAGCATTTTCAAGCTTTATTTTACTCTTATTGTAAAATAATCCAATTTAAAACCTCTTATCTTATATTCCTTTTAAGTGAGGTGTATGGGTGGTACATTTTTATTATTAACACAGCACGTTTTTAAGTTTCTAGTTGGTAACAGTGCAAGATAAAGGTCTGTTAAAGGTGTGACATATTACTCAGTTGTTTTTCATCATAGTTTTCTGCTTATTTGCCACATTTTGCCTTCATAAATTTGGCTTTACAACAATAAGTGATGTCACATATTGTTGGTATTGACTGTTGTGTAGGTACTGGTAAGGATTACATTTGATTTGAATGTAATTGCTAAATGCAGTGAATGGAATACTAGGGACTATGGCTTTTTAAGGTTATGAGGAGAAAATCAGATCTTTCGCCTAGAAAAATTGGCATGGTAAGAGTTCTGCTTGATGAAATACGTTACACACAACAAGAAATAGCATGTAGCCTGAAAATATCCCAGCATAAGTAGAATAAAGCAAGATGAAGATTTTGGTAAAACTAAGTCACAACAATGAACAGGATAATGTGGCTAAAAGAAGGAACTACCGCCAACGAGTGTACAAAAACTGAAACATTTGTCAGAAACAAATCATAAAGCTACCCACAAGAAATTATGAAAGAGATTAGAGGAATAAGGATCACTTGTATCAGCAAGAACTGTTAGAGGATACCTATTTAATGATGGACCCGAGGCAAGGCGACCTCGCAAGAAAGCAAAAATGTTGTTAGCTAATGCTGGATTTCTGACAATGAAGTCATTAATCCTCTTGCTCTCCAATATTTTTCACTGATGCATGGGGAACTAGAAGTGACCGGGCATATTTGAAGGTGGTCTCGATCCATTTCCTCTTGCAGATCACATAGAGGACAGAGTGGTGAAGAATATATCCCAATTCTGTTTAAATGTTTTGCCCGACAATCAAGTCCTGTAATCAACCTGAAGGTTGCAACTGCTGTTTTTCGAGGATACTCATGAATTACTGTTTGAATGTTTGGCAGTTATCTTTTATTCTTTGATTTTTCATAGTAATATTTTGCAATAATTTTTTTGAATTCAGTTGACTAATCTTTTAGCTGCATAAAATGGTAGATTAACTATAGATTTCTGCACATTGCCGGTACCCTTTTTTGCAAGAAAATCAGCTTTCTCATTACCACTCAGTCCACAGTGAGCTGGTATCCATTGGAAGACTAGGTGTTTTTGAAGTGCTGTTAGATGGGTAAGGATTTTCCAACATTCTGCGTATAATTGTTCCGTTTTTTGGTGACAACTTGGAAGTAATTGCTATAATTGCTGCCCTGGAATCTGAGAGAATAACTGCTTGCTGAAAATGTGAAATTCTGTACAAAAGATTTTGTAGGGCCATTCTAATTGCTTCAATTTCTCCATCAAAGTTCGTAGTTCCATAACTTAAAGATTTGTAATAGGAAAAGAGGTGACATGTGACTCCAGCACATTGATATCAATGATCCATCAGTATAAATATGGAGCCATTCGTGTTCTGGAAATCTAGTATGGATTGCTTCTAATGCCAATAATTTTAGAACACTAGTTGGAGTATCACTTTTCTTAACTTCTTCTGTCAGGTGTAAATAATATGTGATGTCTAATGTATGTGTCGGATTGACTTTAGATATGAAGTTTTCCTTTGAATTAGGAAGGTGTACATTCTTCTTGATGTTTTGAATTTTGGAAAGAAAGTTCTCGGAGTCTTTAGTGTATGTGTAAAATTTCTCTCGTGCCATGTATTGAATGGGAGTCTGATCAACTTTTCGTGTTGAATAAGAGCCGCTTTTTCTATTTCATATTCAATGGGGTATTGGTTGGTTAGTATTTCCATAGCTGCTATTGGTGTGGTTTTGATAGCACCTGTAAATAATCTGAGACTTTGGTTTTGAAACATTTGAATTTTTTTTTTTGTGTTTGCTGTTACAAGAACTTCGCTGCAGTAAGTAAATAATGGCTTTATATATACATTGTATGTTGTGTTAAGCGTTGCTCTGGAACATCCCCACTTCATTCCTGTTAGACGTTTTAACAGTGAAAGGCACCTCTCTGCTCTTTGTATTACATTTTCTATTTGTTTGGTCCATATAAGTTTGGTATCAAATGTAACTCCTAAATACTTTGCTTCCTTTGTTTCTGGTAATTGTTGACCCTCAAAATTTAGTTTTATTTTTAGTGGTTTTTTTCTTAGTGAAAAGATTTGGTAGTTTGATTTTGTTGTATTAACAGTCATTAAATTTTCTTTGGTCCACCTTTGTAAGTTGATTAAGGATTGTTGCATGGTTTTTTCTAGTTCTGTACTTTTGCTTTTTGGTTTTGAAGTCCACATTACTAAGTCATCAGCAAATAGTGCACACTTCACACCTGATTCTTGTATTTGTTGTGGCAGATGGTTAATAAATATATTAAAAAGTGTTGTGCTGAGCACTGCGCCTTGTGGTAAGCCACGGTGTACTTATTTGAATTTGGATATATTTCTTCCATATCTGGTTGCAATAAAGCGTTGTGTTAGGAAATGACAGCATGAAAACACTGGACCTTGTATCCCTATATTTTTTACTTTCTTTAGTAGTTTTGCTCTGCATATAGAATCATATGCACTTTGGAAATCAATAAAAACTGATAAATTATCTTCTTTTCTATTGAAGGAGTCTTTGATTTCTTGACTGAGAAGTAAGACTTGTTCATTTGTAGCGTGGAACTCTCTGAATCCAGCCTGACATGGGGATATTAAATTTTGTGATTCTAGAAACCAATTTAACATGTATGACACCATTCTTTCCATCACTTTTGCTATTATGCTAGTAAGAGCTATTGGTCTATAATTTTTTATTTCTGATGCTGTTTTGTCTTTCTTCAAGAGTGGGACAATTATTGCTTTTCGCCATTCAGCAGGTACAGTGGTTTTCCAGGATAGATTGTAGAGTTTCAGTAGTTGTTGTTTTGCTGTTTTTCCAAGGTTTTTTACGAACTCTGGATGTAGGTGATCTGGTCCAGGAGACTGTTTGTTTTTTAGATTATTAATTGCAATGTTCAGTTCTTGCATATTGAAATTTTGAAAAAAGATATTGCACTAAGTGTTAGGATCACATTCTCTTTCTTGTTTCAAATCTTTCTTAAATTCTTTACGTTCCTTTTTATTATTTCTTGTTACTTTATGTGAATTAACATAATATTTATTGATTGTTTCGGCTATGACTGCATCATTTACTAATATTTTATTGTTGTGTATGATAGGTGTACCGTTGTTTTCTTTCCTGTCCTTGACATTTTTTATGAACTTATGAGCTTTGTTACCATCTGTCCTATAATCCATTTTTTTAAAAGAAATTATGAAAGTGATTCTTTTTAGCCGTATTAACTTCTTTTTTTAGTGAGGCACATTTCTTCCGCCATATTTGTGTATCCGAAATGTTTTTTGTTTGTTCAGCTGTATTTCTAGCTACATCCCTTTGCTTTTTCAGTTCTTCTAACTGGGGGTTCCAAAAGGGTTTGAAACTTTTAATTCTTCCACGAGGAATATGTTTTTTTGCGGTTTCTAGGATGACTTTACAGAAACTTTTGTTCATATGATCTGGTTGGTCATGTAGCTGTGAGTTTGTTTGTTCTTTAAATTTATGTTCTAATTCAGTTTTATATTTGTTCCAATCTGGTTTTTTGAAGTTCCAATACAGATTCATGAGACCTTGACTGTTATTTGTATTCTCTAGTTTTATATCAGCAATTACTGCTCTGTGACCACAACTTGGATTTTCTATAACTTGTTTTTTAATTTTTGAAACAATATCTGTTGTAGCTAACAAGAGGTCTAGGTTACTGCCTGCTCCAGAGTAATGTATGAAGGTTGTGGGATCTTCTTTATTATAAATCAGTTCAAAAGTTGTGGTATTCAAAAATTCTTCCATTATCCTCCCTGTAGAATCCACTTTTTCATAACCCCATCTTTTGGAATGAGCACTGAAATCCCCAATTACGATTGTTTTATTTAATTGGTCAATAAGTGAGAGATCTGGTTCATTCCTGGGAGGATTGTTGTTGTTGTAGTGTTTAACGCCCGCTTTTACTACTACGGCACCGCAGGCGGTGACACTGATGATACATGAAGATGGAGCACCGGTGGAATGAGATGGCGGGGGAAACCGGAGCACCCGGAGAAAACCCGCCCTGACGCCGCTTCGTCCACCACGAATACCACATGCGGGTCCCTGGGATGATGGGAGGATTGTAAATACTGTATAAACGTAGATATGTTTTTTATCCCAAAAATTTAGCTTTATTAATTCACTTTTATCTGTGTTATCCATTTCTTTAACAATTTCAAAGGAGGATTTAATATCCTTTTTGACTCCAACTAATATTCCATTACTTATCTGTCTATTTTTGGGTAGTAGGTGTAGTAGAAAACCAGTAAAATTGAAGTAGTTAAGTTGGTCATTTGTTAGATTTGCTTCTTGTATGAAAAATATATCTATGTTATAGTCAAATATAATTTTATTCAGTTCTACTTTTTTTATCTTCCTTTCATAGAAGTTTGAAAACAGTGTTGAATTTAATTACTCTTTTTCTTTGTGTGAGACCACCCGCATTCCATTGAAGTCTGATGTTAGATCTTCTATTAATATAATGTTTTGGTTCTCGAGAGGTAGTCCCCGCCCGGAGATCAGAATGGGGGACTATTTTAACTCCAGAACATTTTACCCCTCGAGTCATATTTCATGAATATTGAAGAGACTTAGCAGTAAATGTAACCGCTTTTTAGAGAGCACCATATTTTTATGTTTTGGCGGTCACATCGCTCTCTCACAACCCCCAGAATGTCTGGAGGACCACACCTGTCGTTGGTTTACGGGTCTCACCGATCTGACAGGGAAAATTATCAAAATAAATTCACCAACCATAACCTCTGATTACCAATCAGAGGACGTATTACATAATATGACAGGTCAGCATGTTAGGGGTTAAGGTTTTATAGAGAAATGGAGAGGTTGAAAAAATAAAGACTCCCTAGCCCTCAGGAACCCTAATAGCATCGGAGTTAGAAGAGAACAAGAGATGACCAAGGTAAGGTCAGATAGAAAAGTTACAGTGAGGAGCAAAACACCAGTAAGTGGAAGTAATGTTCTGCTCAGCTTGGGTACCTTGTGGTTGCCATTCATATATCCCCTAGACAGAGACCCCTGAGTAATATTTATTAGTAGGGCTAGGAAGTTCATGCATTTGTATGTTTTTTCTTAGGGGTTTTAAATGTACGCTTTTACGTTATGTGCACGAATCATGGAATTTTCAGTTATTTGGACATGATTTTATAGTGCATATAACTGCATATTTTCTTGATTTTGATGAATGCATATTATTTCAATATTATAGCCCCTATATTACATATTTTAATGATTTTTATGGTTTTTTATTATTTTTTCCATCTGGATAATATTTTTGATATTGGTAGTATTGCACATGATGATACAACTCACGAAGATTTCAATATTATAGCTCCTATATTGCATATTTGAATGATTTTTATGTTTTTTTATTATTCTTTTCCATCTGGATAATATTTTTCATATTGGTAGTATTGCACATGATGCAATTCGTTAGGTGGCGAGAACTAATTTTGAGTCATGTTCTCATGCAGTAAATCCCATTTCCACCCTTTCATTATATGTATGTGCGTAGAGAATAATCAGTGCGTTATCTGAGAGGTTTATATTAACAAAGATAAAGTGCAGGTCAACGTTTTGAGCAGCACGATTATAGCAACGATTGCCTGTCCACCAGCAGTTGTATCGTGGTCTTCAAACGTAACAGTATTGTGAACTGGTTCCCACCAAATTAAATTAGGCATATAAAATGATAAAAAGATCTTGAAATGCCGAAAATAAAACCCACTTCGAGTGCTAGATTAATTAATTTAGAGAAAGAGTTTTCGGGTGACCTAATATCTACAGAATACAGATAATAGGGTACTATTTTGTGGAGTGTGTGAGAAAAATGTAGGGAGTGAGAAAACATTTCAAATAGTTCAGCACATAAACAGCAAAACGTAAGGAGAATTTAATAAGAAAACTCGCAAACAAAGAACCTATTCAAAAACAGCTAGTAGAGTGTTTAGGAAGTAGGGTTACTGAATTTTCCTATGACTTGTGTCAAGCATTTTTAGCTGCTGATATTCCCTTGTTCAAAATTAATAATCCGACATTTAAAAGCTTTCTTACCAAGTACACTCGAAAACATGTGCCTGCAGAAAGTACACTGTGTAAGACTTATGTAGGACATTGTTACAATAACGTATTGTCAAATATACAAAATCAATTAGCGGATCAGTTTTTGTGGTTGTTGATGAACCCCCTGATTCTGAGCGCCGTTCTATTGCTAATATAATCGTGGGTGCTTTAAATAATGAACAAAAGACTACACCTTATCGTCTTAACTTGAGCGAATTGTCGGCCACTGGCAATGTAACTGTGACCCAGTTTGTGATGGACTCTTTGAAATTACTATGGCCATGTGGAATCAAAAACGACCGGTTACTTTTATTTGTTACTGATGCAGGTCCTTAGGTGGTCAAATCAGGACAAACTGAAATGTATTTTTGCTAACTTAATTCATATAACTTGTTTGGCACACGGTCTTCATCGTATTTCTGAGACAATAGATGATTCTTTCCCATGGATCTCCCTTGCATGAATCACTTACTGTCTTTGAAAAAACAATATGTGATAAGTTCGGTTCCTGGTAGCATAGGACAAAAAGTGAAAGAGAAAGTGAATTATGTAATTTCAAAAAATTCTGGTTATAAACAGATGTGTGATATTTGAGACATCCTGGAAAGAAAACCATCTGTCACACCAAGAGACTTGACTCTCTCTATGAAGCAGTTAACATCATTTAAATATGCCCCGATAACATCTTGTGACGTGTAAAGAAGTTTTTCACGTTACAAAAGTATTTTGCGACACAACAGACAATGTCTTACAGTTGAAAATTTGTGCAAAGTGTTGCTTGTGAACTGCAACTTAGCAGTTAATACTAGCAGCAGGACCACTGCTGCTTCAACCTCTATGGAATAAGGTAACTTGATTTATTATTTATACTAACTCATCTTGTCTACTGCAAAGGAACATTAATTGTTTTAATTAAATAGTGCATATTTCTTGGCATATTTTCAAGTTTTTAAGAGCATATTGCCATGCATATTTCAGTGTTTTTTAGGGCATGAACTTCCGAGCCCTATTTATTAGAGTTGGTGTTTGCATTGCAGTGTCAGCATCATGTTGAATATGCTCAGACTTGCTTTTACCCCTGTTACTCTACACTTGTCACTCAAAGTGAACACTCTTTGCATAATGGTCTCACTCGCATCTCACCATGTATTTTTACTTAATGAAGAAAACAAAAATCGTGTCAATTATGCGATAAAATATAGTAATGAACTTTTGTAAGAAAAACTAAACAATATGCCCTTGAAAGCATCAATTTAAGATTTCCAGAAGATGAATGGATTCATATCCATACCGATGGCTCCGTTTACGTCAAGATGAAGGTGCAGGTGCTGGTGCCACTCAAGTTATTCTCCTTTTATAAACAGGTGAGGTGTGTGGAGGCGTAATATTAGGTGTGATGGCATAATGTGAGGTGGGGTGTGTGGTGGCCTAATGTGTAAGGTGAGGTGTGTGGTGGCATAATGTTAGGTGGGGTGTGTGGTGGTGTAATGTTAGGTGAGGTGTGTGGCGACAATGTGAGTGGGGTGTGTGGTGGAGTAATGAAGTGGGGTGTGTGATGGCGTGGTGTGAGGTGGGGTGTGTGGTGAAATGTGAGAAGGGGTGTGGTGGCATAATGTGAGAAGGGGTGTGTGGTGGCATAATCTGAGGTGGAGTGTTGTGGCATGATGTGTGAGGCGGGGTGTGTGGTGGCGTAATCTGTAATGTGGGGTGACTGATGGCGTTATGTGGGGTGAGGTGAGTAATGGCATGTGGGGTAAGGTGTGTGGTGGCGTAATTTGAGGTATGTGGTGGTGTAATATGAGGTGGGGTTTGTGGTGGCGTGGTGTGAGGTGTGGTGGTATAATGTGAGATGGGGTGTGGGGTGGCATAATGTAAGGTGGGGTGTGTGGTGGTGTAATGTGCGAGGTGTGTGGTGGCATAATGTGAATTGGGGTGTGTGATGGTGTAATGTGAGGTGGGATGTGTGGTGGCGTAATGTGAGGTGTGTGGTAGTGTAATGTGAGTTGTGGCATGATGTATGAATTGAGGTGTGGTGACGTAATGTGTGTGGCGGCATAATGTGAATTGGGGTGTGGTGGCATGTGAGGTGGAGTGTGTGGTGGCATAATGTTAGGTGAGGTGATGTGTGTGGTGGCATAATGTGAGGTGGGGTGTGTGATGGCGTAATGTGAGATGAGATATGTGGTGGCATGATGTGTCAGGTGTGTGGTGGCATGTGATGTGGGCTGTGTGGTGCCATTGTTAGGTGGGGTGTGTGGTGGCGTAATGTGAGGTGGTGTAATGTGTGAGGTGTGTGGTGGCGTGATGTGAGGCGTGTGATGACGTAATATGTATAATGGTGTAATGTGAGGTGGGATGTGTGATGGCGTAATGTTATGTGGGGTGTGTGGTGGAGTAATGTGAGGTGTGTGGTGGTGTAATGTGAGTGGTGGCATGATGTATTGAGGTGTGGTGGCATAATGAGGTGAGGTGTGTGGTGGCGTAATTTAAGGTGGGGAATGTGGGGGCGTAATGTGAGGTGGTGTGGTGGCATGATGTGAGGTGTAAGGTGGCGTTAGGTGAGGTGTGTGATGGCTTAATGTGAGGTGTGGTGTGTGACGGCGTAATGTGAGTTGGGGTGTGCGATGGCATAATGTGAGGTGGGGTGTGTTGTGGCATAATGCAAAATGGGGTGTGTGGTGGCATAAATTGAGCTGTGGTGTCGTAATATGAGGTGAGGTGTGTGGTGGCATAATGTGTGAGGTGTGGTGGCATGTGTGAGTGGGGTGAGTTGTGGCGTAATGTGAGGTAGGGTGTGATGGCGTAATGTTAGGCGAGGTGTGTGGTGGTGTGATGTGTGAGGTAAGGTGTGTGGTGGCATAATGTGAGGTCTGTGATGGCGTAATGTGAGGTGGGGTGTGTGGTGGCTTGATGTGAGGTGGGGTGTATGGTGGCATGATGTGAGGTGGGGTGTGTGGTGGCGTAATGTGTGAGGTGATGTGAGTGGTGGACTAATGTGTGAGGTGGGGTGTGTGGTGGCGTAATGTGTGAGGTGATGTGAGTGGTGGAGTAATGTGTGAGGTGAGGTGTGTGGTGGCATAATGTGAGGTGGGGTGTGTGATGGCATAATGCGAGATGCGGTGTGTGGTGGCATAGGGGAGAGTGGGCAAATTCTGCGCACTTAAGGTTGAGCAGCCATAAAGACTAACAGAAATGTTATTAAGTTGCAGACTTTGTTTCACCTGTAACTTCATTAAATAAGCTCTCGAAATAGTGCAATTCCAAAGGCATCTTGCACTTTTGAAAGGGTGTTAGGTATTGAAAACTGAAAGTATACAATGTGCAGAATTAACCTACCTGGATGGGTAATTGTGCACGCCGTATATGCTTGAAATGAACTTGAATATATGTGTCATAATTATCTTTAATGATAAACTAAATGCTACAGAATATTATATCAATAATTGCTAACTCCTATTACAGACTCAAATCAACTGTCCAGATGTTTCACTTAAACTGCTTTTTAGTTTGTTTTTGTTTTCTGAGGCAGAGATCACAGAAGTTATCTTCTGCTGAATCCCATGCGCTACATTCTTTGCGGGACCACCTGCCGTACTCTACACATCTGTACCACATCTCATTATCACGTCCAAACTCATCACAAGTCATAGTTTAGGTATTGGAGCGACATCATTTTCATCATCATCATCATCACCACACAGTTTTTTTTCACTGAACTCATCGGCATCAGATTCGCTATCTGAGAAATCCAACTGTCGTTTACAGGACTTTCTTCTTGGCTTTTCGTCCACAATTTTGTTTTCTTTTTGAGTTTTCTCTACCTTTCTTCATTTGACGGTCTCTCTTTTTTCAGCTTCTTGAAGTTCATCTTTCATTGACATCCCCGTTAATATTTCTGATGATTGTTTCCTACATTTGGCTTTATTAGATTTTCTACTTGAAAACGAGACTTTTGTTGGCAGAGGAGGCATATCTCTTGCCTTAACATGTTTTGAATTTGCAGCCGATCACTCAAGTGCACTCTCAGGCGGAACGGCAGGAAAGCTGGTGGAGGTTCCTGCAGCAGCCGCTGGAATATGTCGATAATCTTCTTTCTGAGTCTCCTCCTCAACTACTTCAACTTGCAGATCCAAATTGTCAGAGGAAGGATAGAGGTTCGCTTCTGGTGCTACTAGTATTTAAATACACGAGGGATATTCCTGCGCGCAGCGCAAATTTGCCCACCATAAGAAGCGCAGAATTACCCGACACGGCATACATTCTTCCATCTACCGTGGAAACTTCAAAACATGCTTATTTCAAGCAGTTTTGTAGACATATCAAGCATAAACAATTCAAATTTAATAGTAATAGATAGATGAGAACAATTACACCATACCCATGCCATGTCTACCTTGCTCTTTAATGCAAATCTGTAACAAGAAATATATGCCGGAAGTGTTGCAGCTCACTGACTGCAGACGAATAGCTGTAATGGCGTCTTCCTCAACACACTAGTTAGACAAACTGTTGAGCAGATGGCGACACGGGACAGAACTAGGAATTCAGAGCAGGACCAGAGAAACATAGCAGCGCAGAATTACCCTCCTGCGCAGAATTCGCCCACCTTCCCCTAATGTAAGGAGTGTGTGGTGGCATGTGAGATGGGGTGTGTGGTGGCGTAATGTGAGGTGGGCTGTGTGGTGGTGTAATATTAGGTGGGCTGTGGTGGCATGTGCAGTGGGCTGTTTGGTGGTGTAATGCGAGGTGGGCTGTGTGGTGGCGTAATGTGAGGAGTGGTGGCATGATGTAAGGTGGGGTGTGTGGTGACGTGATGTGTCAGGTGTGGTGGCATAATGTGAGGTGTGTGGTAGTGTAATGTGAGTTGTGGCATGATGTATGAATTGAGGTGTGGTGGCATAATGTGAGGTGTGTGGTGGCGTAATGCGTTGTGTGGTGGCGTAATGTGAGGCGGTGTGTGATGGCATAATGTGAGATGGGGTGTGTGGTGGCGTGATGCGTCAGGTGTGTCGTGGCATGTGAGAAGGGGTGTGCGGTGGCATAATGTGAGGGGTGTGCGGTGGCATAATGTGAGAAGGGGTGTGGTGGCATGTGAGATGGGCTGTGTGGTGGCGTGATGTGATATGGGGTGTGTGGTGGTATGTGTCAGGTGATGTGAGTGATGGCGTAATGTGTGAGGTGAGGTGTGTGGTGGCGTAATGTGTGAGTGGTGGCATAATGTGAGGTGAGATGGCATAATGTGAGATGGGGTGTGGTGGTGTGATGTGTCAGGTGGCACAATAAGGGGTGTGTGGTGGCATGTGAGAAGGGGTGTGTGGTGGCGTAATGTGAGAAGGGGTGTGTGGTGGTGTAATGTGAGAAGGGGTGTGTGGTGGCATGTGAGGTGTGCTGTTTGGTGGCATAATGTGAGGTGGGCTGTGTTGGCATAATGTGAGGTGTGGTGGCATGATAGGTGGGGTGTGTGGTGGAATGTCAGGTGTGTGGTGGCGTGATGTGTCAGGTGTGGTGGCGTGATGTGAGAATGTATGTGTGGTGGCATAATGTGTGGTGGGCTGTGTGGTGGCGTAATGTGAGGTGTGTGGTGGTGTAATGTGAGGTGTGTGGTGGCATAATGTGAGAATGTATGTGTGGTGGCGTAATGTGAGGTGTGTGGTGGCATAATGTGAGGTGGGGTGTGTGGTGGCATAATGTGATGTGTGTTGCGTAATTTGGGGTGGGGTGTGTGGTGGCGTGATGTGAGGTGTGTGGTGGTGTAATGTGAGGTGTGTGGTGGCGTAATGTGAGAATGTATGTGTGGTGGCGTAATGTGAGGTGTGTGGTGGTGTAATGTGAGGTGGGGTGTGTGGTGGCATAATGTGATGTGTGTTGCGTAATTTGGGGTGGGGTGTGTGGTGGCGTGATGTGTCAGGTGGCACAATAGGGGTGTGTGGTGGCATAATGTGAGAAGGGGTGTGTGGTGGCGTAATGTGAGAAGGGGTGTGTGGTGGCATAATGTGAGGTGTGCTGTTTGGTGGCATAATGTGAGGTGGGCTGTGTTGGCATAATGTGAGGTGTGGTGGCATGATAGGTGGGGTGTGTGGTGGAATGTCAGGTGTGTGGTGGCGTAATATGAGAATGTATGTGTGGTGGCATAATGTGAGGTGGGGTGTGTGGTGGCATGGTGTGAGGTGGCATAATGTGATGTGTGTTGCGTAATTTAGGGTGGGGTGTGTGGTGGCGTAATGTTAGGTGGTGTGTGGTGGCGTGATGTGAGGTGTGCAGTGGCGTAATGTTTGTGTGTGATGGCGTGTGAGTTGGGGTGTGATGGCGTAATGTGAGGTGGGGTGTGAGGGCATAATGTGAGGTGGGGTGTGTGGTGGCATAATGTGAGGTGGGGTGTGTGGTGGCGTAGCTGATCAGTGTTACTGTCACCTTGGTGGCCAAGCTCTGCAGTTGTGCGTTGAGCTGCTGCACATACTGTTGGTACTGCTGACTAGCCTAGTCTCTCTCTGATCCAATGGCCTTGATAGCCCTCTGCAACTCTGTCACCTGCGCCTCTAGGGATATCTTCTGTTGGTGTAGTGCTTCCAGCTGACTGTCAACTTCTGAACTGTCAGTAGTGCTCAACTGTTGTATAACACCTGCTATGGGTACAAAGAGACTTCAGTGGGCAAAGAAACATCAACACTGGACATCTGATGAGTGGAAAAAAAGGTAAATTGAGCAGTATATCTGGTGTAAAATATTCTAAGATTTATACTAACATATTATACTCCTATTTTTCAAAATTGGCTACAGTCAATAACATCAGATATTTCTTTTGGAAGCTATGGTCTACTGCAGGATATGAGAGAGAACTTTAGCACATTGTAACATCTCTACAGCTTCCTTATACCCTTTAATTTTGTCTCAGGTGTGCTTCAGAGCTGAATAAGTGTTTTCTGTTGGAGAAGAAACAAGCCAATATGTAAGAAGAAGAGAAGAAGCCTTCAAACCAGACTGTGTAAAACAAACAGTAAAATATCCTACATCAGTAATGGTCTGCAGTATGATTTCTTGGCACGGGTGTGCACAGCTATACATTGTAGAAGGAAATATAAGACACAATAAGTACATAAATGTACTGAAAACCGGGCTGCTACCACAACTGAAAGAATGGTTTGGAGAAAATGAAAATATCTTTATGCAAGATGGGGCTCCATGCCACAAAGCAAAAAAGGTTATCACATTTTTGAAAGAAAATAAGTAAAGCTGCTTGATTGGCCTGGAAACAGCCCTGACATGAATCCCATACAGAATTTATGGTTGATAGCTAAGAAAAAAATAAAAAAATTAAATATAACAACAAAGACTGTCTTGATTGAAAAGCAGATTCAAATCTGGATTCATGATGATGCAGTAAAAGATCAGTGTAAAACACTGATTGAAGGCATGTCCAAGCGAATCAAGCCGCTAATCAAAGCTAAAGGTATGCACACTAAATACTAAACTCAGAAAATAAATCATTTATAACACCTTATCTGTATTATCTACTCATTTTGTAAAATAAAAGCTCTAAAATATGTTGACTCCAATAATTTGGCCACATCTGTAACTTACAGAATCCAGCTGTAAAATTCGCCCTTGAAATTGAAAAACAAATGTTTTTGTAGAGTGAACCTTTTTAGAGATATTCCTTGTTATTTGTGTGAGTTTTGGAGAACTTATAATTCTGCCAAATGGAACATCATTATTCAGTTTTTTATATGTTATGCAAAGAGAACAGACTCTCAAAGCTTAAAATATTTGACTATCGCTGAAAGCGTACTGTATTCCCATATTCCTCTTGCACTGACAAGAAAATAAACAATAATATAATTTCTGCAAATGTTTATCTCAACTAACATGAAGAAGATACAGGAATAAGAGATTAAAAGAATGGTTAGTATAGGTTGCGCGTTGGTTCTTGACGAATGACCTTGAGCAGAAATCCAGTGAGTAGGCCTACCCTTAATAAACAGGTCAGCAAATGTTTATGCTATGATAACAGACACCTCTGTTTTCCTCTGTCGCGTTTGTGTATACAGTCGACCGCATAAGTTTTGTGCGGTACGGATGTGTGCATGCAACGAAAATAACAGCAATTCAGACGAGGGAGAAATGTCGGGAATAGAAGAAATGCAATAAAGTTAAGTGGAAACAGTTATAGAGGTATAGTGTATAATACGTGTGGCTGATATTACTTGAAGTGCGATAAATTGATTTGTAGTGCTGTAATACTTCAGCTCAGAAGCATGTGCATCATCTCACTGCAGACTGTACCTCCTCTCTCTCGATGTTAACGTTCCCGCAAAAGCTCAGTAGTGACTTGCATTCAACCTTTCATATAAAATTTTCATTCGTCAAGAAGTAACGCGCAACCTGTACAAGAGTAGAGAAAGTCATGTGAGTGCAACACATCAGATTTTTATTTATTATTTTGTAGACTTGGTGTAGTTAGTTATTTTATCTGAAAAAAATTTGATGTAATATTAAAATGTAACTGCGTGAATAGATTTTAAGATTGAATGTATGTCCCAGCATAGTAACCAAGTTGCCAGGATAGTATATTCAGATTTTATTATTTATTTATAGTACAGGAATGAGGAATCAGTAAAGTAAGTGGTCTCTAGCGTAGAACCCCTGCATTTGCAAACATACATCCACGTAACCCTTTTTTGTTCCCTATCCACTGGAGATCTCCCCTTGCAGTTTGTCACAATTCAAACAAATTCATCATGAATACTCATTTGAATACACTTTATTTATCTTAGGTGAAATATGACTGGTCTGTTCTAATTACCTCTTTTTTTGGAGCATACACATTGTGAGTTTTCTTATCTGCTAGTGTGTTGCCACTGCTGTTCCAACCAAACATTGCAAAAGGTGCCTTATGGTCTATTGAGTGATGACTTCTGGTTGTCTTAGACAAGACAGGCTGACTGAGCTGTGAAGGCGACTTACGTGGAGGTAGGGCATCCGATCTCGGACTAGTTTTACCACTTTTGGGATCCTTTCCTTTGTCATTCTTCGACCTGCACAAGAAAACATTTCACAACCATATAATTTATTTCAAATCTATTTCCTTTCTAAGAGCTGCCAGCTCTTAGAAGGCTATTTTTACAACTGACAAGTAGATGTAATGTGTTAAAATTCACATATACTTTGTATGATGCAATGCTTACCATTTGACCTGACTCGGAATACAGTACCATTAGCTCAATTCATAAAGCTTACTTAATCACAATTATTTACAAGTTACATGAATTTCTGTTTTACAAAGCAAACGTTGGTACATATCACAACTGGCGAGATATTTTTAACAAGTCAGCTGACAGGTGCAGACCACATGTAAGGTGTTGTACTTTACTTTATTATAATCACATAGCATTTGAAAAAGAAATTGCATAACTCAACTCATTTTATTCATCCTTTAAGTACATGAATTAAAGGACACGTCAGAAAGTATGCATACATCTTTATATTTACATATATATTTACAACTTGATTTTCTTTGCCTTAATTGATTTATATTCTTCTAGACTATAAAAAGCATTTTCTATTCTCAGTAGAGAATTAAATAGTATGCACCAGTGTATAATACAAGCAAACAGAATGACAGAGAGAAAATAATACAGGTGTAGGCGAACATTACATTCAAGAATCTAAAGTAAGAACAAAATTAGAAACTAAAAACTTCACTTATCTTAGTAATATTGCAAGTTCTTTGGTGCAAAGCTGACAATGTATAGTTTTGAGAATGAGTTGGAGTCAACTCAAAACATTATCAGCTTTGCACCAAAGAACTTGCAATATTACTAAGATAAGTTTTTAGTTTCTAATTTTGTTCTTACTTTAGATTCTTGTTGCTTCACTGTTAATAGCTTCAATTTCCTTAATTACATTCAAGATTCTGTTGCTATTAAATGCTGGACTTTGGCAATGAAGCCATTAGCACTCTTGCTCTACAATATTTCTGTGTAGTGGATCCAACTCAGGATCTGGATTTACCTGTGCTTTATTCTCATTTTACCAACCAGCATGGTACCATACAGCAAATTTTGATGCAGGAGTAATGGCTATTCATACTTTATTTCAACAACTTCTATATAGAACAGATAAATTTCGAAATGCTGTCACATATTCAAGATTCTTGTGAACAGTACTTTTCACAGTTACAAGTGTGATGTATACATCCTTAAAAATATTTAATTCCTATGCTTAAAATATCAGCAAAATACTTATGGCCAAATTGTTATTTATTACTTCACAATTGAATTTTTGAAATATGCATAACTGTCTAATGTGGCAATTTTCTTTTGCTTTGCTTGTAATTACAGTCGCTCCATTTGCAGACACTTTAAATGAAGTTTTTCATCAGAGACAATCACAAGCCACAAAATCACAATTTTACAGGAAAACATTTTAAACTTTTGGAGCAATCCTAAAATCGGAATAGTCTAATACACGGCACAATGTTATTACAGTATATTCTCTTATATTTTTTTAAACATTTTACGCAAGAAAATATTTTATCTAATCCGTTTTTTATTATTTATGTACAAATGTTCAAAGTGTGCAAGCAATTTTAGTTGTGGCTTACGACTTTCACTCTGGAAATATATCAATTATTAGATTTTCATTGTTTTCTAGTTTATTTTCATGAAGTATTACAAGAATATAGAATATGTATTAAAAATGTTCATGTTCATCCTAATCAACGTCTTCAAACTCCAAGTCCGTCTCAGGTACAAAGGTGAGAAAGAAGGGCTGACTGGCTGACTGACCATTGGGACAAAATCCATTGGTGACAGTACATCTAGGAGTTTCTTTTTGTTTATTTTTAAGGATTCCTTGTAATGTTTGGAAAAATTGAATAGATTGCAAGGGACAAATCTGCCTTTTTTACAAATGGGAAATTCATAATAATATTCTTGACTGTAGTGCTGAAAAAGTTGAAACTTGCTGTCATTCTCTTCAAATTTGAAGCTCACAAAGTCTGCAAAATGAATGAGGCTGTTATTATACACTACCATTTTCACTATGTCAGCCTGCAAACTTTCCACATCCTTGAAATCTTCTCTTTGCATCACAGTGACAATAAAAGGTACTTTTAAGATGATTTGGTTATAACATCAGCCCAGTCATTTGGATCTAAATGCTTCTGCTTAATCTGACATGTTGGTCTATTCGTCCGAAATTACAATCACTGGGTAGTCCAATATAACCAACTTGGGGGAACCAGTGAGTTATTGATTTTAATCTCCTGCATTACACTAGTGCCTTCTCCAGGGCTACCATTGTCCAATTTTTGTTCTATACTTCAGAGTTAACACTTATTATGTGGAGATCTTCAGCTTTGGGATCAGCTATTTGCAAGTATTTTAATAAGCAGCTTCCCACTTCACCTGCTCTTCTCCTAGCCTGGTTCTCATTCTAGAGAAACATGTACCTTGTATTTTGGGTTGTGCACCTTGCTTTAAGCTGTTTCTGAAGATTTTTTATCTGTCCTAAGTGATCTAGACTTTTGTGTCATATGCAAAAATTGCAACAATCATAAGCCACATATAACATGTACTAACAATAATATGTTGTTGTTGGCTAATGCTGGATTTCCGACAATAAACTTTAGTCCTCTTGCTCTCCAATGTTTCTCACTGATGGATGGAGCGCTAAAAAGAGCCAGGAATATTTGAAAGCGGTATTGGTCCATTTCCTCTTGCAGATCATATAGAGGACAGAGTGGTGAAGAATATATCCCAATTCTGTTTAAATGTTTTGCCAGACAATCGTGTCCCATATAACCTGAAAGCTGCAACTGCCATTTTTCAAGGATACTCAGAAATTACTGTTTGAATGTTTGATAGTTCCCATCTTTTATTTTTTTATTTTTCATAGTAATATTTTGCAATAATCTTTTTTAAGTCAGAGTTAACTAATCTTTTAGCTGCATAAAATGGTAGATTAACTATAGATTTCTGTACACTGCTGGTAACCTTTTCTGCAAGAAAATCAGCTTTGTCATTACCACTCAGTCCACAGTGAGCTGGTATCCATTGGAAGGCTAGGTGTTTCTAAAGTGCTGTCAGACGGGTAAGGATTTTCCAACATTCTATAATTGTTTGGTTCTTTGGTGACACCTTGGAAGTAATTGCTATAATTGCTGCCCTGGAATCTAGAAAATAATTGCTTGATGAAAATAAGAGACTCTATACAAAAGATTTTGTAGGGCCATTTGAATTGCTTCAATTTCTCCATCGAAGTTTGTAGTTCCATAACTTAAAGATTTGTAATAGGAAAAGAGGTGACATGTGACTCCAGCCCCTGCTCCATCTCGGTTTGATATCAATGATCCATCAGTATAAATATGCCAATAATTTTAGAACACTAGTTGGAGCATCACTTTTCTTAACTTCTGTCAGGTGTAAATAATGTGATGTGTAATGTTTGTGTCGGATTGACTTTATATATGAAGTTTGCCTTTGAATTAGGAAGGTCTACATTCTTCTTGATGTCTTGAATTTTAAAAAGAGAGCTCTCCTGAGTATTTAGTGTATGTGTAAAATTTCTTTTGTTCCATGTATTGAATGGAAGTCTGATCAACTTTTCATGTTGAATAATATATAATGCATCAAATAATCTATATTGCTGAAGTGAATTTTATTTACCGTATATTTCATGTTATTGGTCATAAAAAGCCCAATTTCTGATTTCCTAAGAGAAAATCTATGCTATATGCGGTTCAGTTCACTACTCAGGAATGTTTACTTCTCTTACCCATTCAGTTTCCAAGTCTAATCCACTTTCAGAGTTAAAGCAGAATCCATTAGAAGTTAAGTCACTTTCATTTTCATCACTTGCTACAGATAATTCTGCAAGCTTATCATCCATTACAGATGAAAAGCAAGTTTTCTTTTCACTGAAACCATAATGTGTGGCTTGTGATCGTGTCTCAGGGAAAATATGAAGTCAAAGAATGACGGAGAGAACACCTCCTTATAATAAGAAAATAATGAAGCTATTAACAGTGAAGCAACAAGAATCTAAAGTAAGAACAAATTAGAAACTAAAAGCTTCGCTTATCTTAGTAATATTGCAAGATTTATTGCTTTAAGAATGAGTTGGAGTCAACTTGAAACATGTCAGCTGCATAAAATCTTGCAATATTACTAAGATAAGTGAAGCTTTTAGTTTCTAATTTGTTCTTACTTTACCTCCTTATAATTCTGAATACAGCTGGCAGATATGACTTTTTAGAAACATCTGCTGTTGGAGAGTAGAATTCTAGCAAAATGTTCATTTGTCTTGAAGTGTGGCTTATGATCTCTAACGCAATGCCTCAAATGATTCAAGGCATAACCTCACATCAGAACAAAGAGCTCACTATTAATCTTCAATGCCATCAAAACTTCAAAGGCTTGTTGTTTTCTGTAAACAGTATTTTTATACTATGCAATATTATTGGGTGCAATATTATTGTTGTTTCTTACAGATAGTCTTTGTTCCAGGTATTATATAATGACCAACTTGCAAACCAATCATTATGATATAAGTTACCTAAGGTCTAAAGGATAATACATACACAATTCACCTGCAACAAGGAATTTCCCAGTCTGGAGTCTGCACAGCTGCTTCCCTTGCATTAGGAACGGCATCTGTTTCTGAGATGTGGGCAATAGAAGAACTATCTTTTCTAGCTAATATTTTTGTACCATTTTCTGATCTATGCGATACAAAAGAGTCTGTTTGGTATTTCTCTTTTCTGCTTTTGTCTTTAAGATCATTACCAACTTCAGTTGAATGCTTAAGGGGAACGCTTGCTGTAACTATTTCTTTCCTGTTGCCATTACTTGTACTAGGAAGAGCAATTGCTTGTCCTACTTCAACTTTGCTAACATCTCTGTCAGTCGCATTATAAGCTTTTGCAGGTACTCCTAACCGTGCTTGAGAACTTTGTTGGGAAGCATCGCCACCATCTGCAGGCCTGAAAACAATTACAACTGCAATGAGTGACAGCAAAGTACAATCTTTAGTTGTTATTGTGTAATATTTTTGAATATTTCAGATTCTCTCACATTTGCATGTCCCAAAGCAAAATATATTATAAATGTTATTTGCAATATATTACAGGTAATCATGTGCTTCTAGGAATGTGATCTTTAAAACATGCATTGATTTCAAACTGCTCACTTAATCTAAGGAATTGAATTAGAATTTTCAAGCTGATAAACATGTTTTGTTCTGTGCCTAATATTAGATTTCAGGAGACTTAAAGTAAAGGGCAATTGAAATAAACAAAGGTTAATAGATTTTATTTTATTTTAATTATACTTTTAGCAGTTTACACTGAAACAGATTATATGAATGGTTACTGATGTGTTATATTTGATTACAACACAAATGATTTTCACATTGACATTTACTAATTCAAATTCCTACCAATTGTATGTTATCACTTGTACGTACAGTAGAATCCAGATAACTTAACCTAATGTGGATTGAGAGGGTGTTAGGTTACCAATATGTCTAGTTTCACAGAATAAAGGGACTGTTATTCACACTCATAACATAATACTGCAAATTACATAAATGCATATTCTATCACAACATAGAAAACAAACATATTTCCACTGGTACAAACACAACTCAACACAACAATAAGCCTGAAATCTGAGAAACAGTACTGCAACCAGAAATATGTAACAAAGTTTAGCTTACCACATACATACTGGGTAAAGTAATAAACCTTTCAAACAAGTGTTTGTACTATATATATCCACATTATTAGCAGAAGCTTTCGATTTCATGACAATGGTCTACCAGCTGCAGGGTTGTCAACATTTAAAAGTAAAATTATCGTACCAGGCACTCAAAATTATAGATTTGGATTCAAAATTATCGTACATCATAAAGCAAACGCTACAACAATAAAAATCTCAGTATAATACTTATGAAAATATAAGAGTAATGATGTTTATTATATCCACTTACAAGATTGATGACCTCAACTATTCATCTGAAAGTTCAGCTTCCTCAACCGTTGCAGCATTGCACAAATTTGCTGTTCAGATAAACCTTAACATCTCGGTGACTTGCAGATTTTAAGATCTACCACGTTCTTTCATAAGTTGAGGCGACAAAATGAGTTCATTTACCGTATCTAGTGCCAATCTGCTTCTAACTTTGGTTTTTATTAAACCCAGTTTAGAAAAAAAACTCTTTCACAAGAGGTGCTTCTGTAGGGCAAGGAAACCACTGATAATGCAAATTCCGCCAGTTCTTTGAAATCAGTATTTCCACCAAGGTGACATGTGTTTAACAGCACTCCAGAAACTGTCAGGTTCAGGCATGTTCTTTATTTCACATGAAATAGCACGTATTCCGAGTTTTCTACATTGATCGTCAATTTTCTGAACAGTGCCTTCTTCTTTGAGATTATCAGACCTGGCCACACTGGCAATAAGAGGATAAAGGGTAGTAGGCTTAGTAGCTATGGGGTGGAGGCAGACAATGAGGACAAAAGTGGTGTTATTTGTAATTAGTTTCACTTCGCTGGAGTGACAAACCAGTGAAAGTAATATTTCGCTGATATCGAACTATCATACATTCAAATTATTGTACACCTACATAATTATTGTACGGGTTGACAACCATCGTACAAACATTAAAATTATCGTATGCCCCCATAATTATCGTATGAGTTGGCAACCCTGACCAACTGTCATATTCTGACTAGATATCAAAAGTTAATATGCAGCCAGCCCTTTTGTTACTGTGAGGGAGAATGCAGTAGGTTATATGCATACACTAATTAAAACTATACTATATAAACTATACTGTTTATACCCCATAGTGGATTATAGAGATTATTACAGTCAAATTTAACTAAAAAAGAAATAGGCACGTGTCATTTGCATAGTTTGTTATACAGAATGTTGAGTTATTGGGGTTCTACTGTATCTACGGGGCCCCTTTGCCACTTTAATAAATTGTTTATATAAGCTTTAGGATGTTCCCCCACTTTCTTGTTGTAGTTTTATATATTTTAATTTAATTACCTTATATTCATGTTTACTTTATTTGAACTATTAGTGTATTTTCTTTGACTTATTACTTATTAGTTATACCACCTTCGTATATGCTCATGCTACATACTTTGTTTTTGTATACTTTGTCCTTGAGGCAGCCCTCTAATGGGTGAAGCAGTTAAATAAATAAAGAATCCTTTTGCATGGGCATCCTGTTAGGAAAGCTACTTTGAATTTAAGTTATGCTTTGATCTAAATTAAGTTACCATAGTCAACATAATACACAAGCTATATGCTGCAGAATACTACAACATAAAAACTCTTAATCACTTTCCTCTAGGATATCACTGAAAGCAGATGTGCTAACGCATTTTAGCTGAAAATTACATAAGTGAGAAGGATTTAACTGCTATGCAAATCATAGTGTGTTGAAAGTGAATACAATAGCAAATATATCTCTCTTTCAGAGGTAGAACTGGAACTTAAAAATTCAATGCCACAATTGGGATTTGAACCACAGACCTTCCGCTTACCGGGCGACTGCTCTACTACTGAGCTATTGTGACAAACTGCCAGAATGGCATTAAATTCTCAAACCAGTTCGTATTTCTCCTGGTAAACCACAAAGGCAGTTTCACATCAGAGACAAATTACCCCAATGGTGACTTACTATTGTAAGTACTTTATATACCAGGATTAAATAACCTTCAGATGGTAATTATTATTTATTTATGCCAACAAACTTACTGTTGGTGTTTTTAAACACACAAGCCGTGTGTGGGCAAAGTTTGAGAGGTAGAACTCTCTTTATTTGTTGTAAATTGTTGGAATCAATACACTCATTTATTTAACAAATTCATTAATAAATATTTAGAACCCAAACTTCATTTAAATTAAAAAGGTTTTTAGAACAAAGGGTAGAGGTGAGCATGTTTTTCTTTTTTTTTCCACCCCCTTCTCCCTAGAGTCCCGTTATACAAGCAAAATTAACTTATAAAGCAAGTCACACATTTTCTGTAGTAGTTTCATAATTAGGGCTCGGAAGTTCATGCCCTAAAAAACACTGAAATATGCATGCAAATATGCTCTTAAAAACTTGAAAATATGCATGATTTAATTAAAACAATAAATGTCCATTTGCAGTAGACAAGACTAGTTAGTATAAATAATAAAGTTACCTTATTCCTTAGAGGTTGAAGCAGTAGTGGTCCCACTGCTAGCATTAACTGCTAAATTGAAGTTCACAACCAACACTTTGCACAAATTTTCAACTGTAAAACATTGTCTGTTGTCTCGCAAAACACTTTTGTAACGTGAAAAACTTCTCTCCACATCACAAGACATTATCGGAGCATATTTAGATGATGTTAACTGCTTCACAGAGAGAGTCAAGTCTCTTGGTGAGACAGATGGTTTTCTTTCGAGGATGTCTAGAATATCGCACATCTGTTTATAGCCAGAATTCTTTGAAATTGCATAATTCACTTTCTCTTTCACTTTTTGTCCTATACTACCAGGAACCAAACTTAGATCACATTCTTTTTTTTCAAAGACAGTAAGTGATTCATGCAAAGGAGATCCTACAGCTTCTAATGCCGTTATGGCTGTTGGTAAGAAAGAAAAATGGGCAGATATGAAACTAAGATCCTCTTTTAACCCAGTGCCTGACAGAATATTTTGCAGTTTCTATTGATGAAGCATCTATTGAGTCCAATGAATTAACAACCTCGACTATTTCTATGTGCTCAGCATAATATAAAACTGCATCAACCCATGTTCCCCATCGAGTTAACACTGATGCAGGAGGAAGTTGGATAATAGGTGCTGTTGATCTAAACAACTCTTTTAGGAGATTTAACAAAAATTATCTTTGTACTATACACACATTATCTACCAATGGGAAAGAATCACGTATTGTCTCAGAAATGCGATGAAGAGCGTGTGCCAAACAAGTTATATGAATTCAGTTAGGAAAAATACCTTTCAGAGTTTGTCCTGATTTTTCCATATAAAGACCTGTAACAGTAACAAATAAAAGTAACCGGTCGTATTTCATTCCACATGGCCATAGTAATTTCAAAGAGTCCATCACAAACTGGGTCACAGTTACATTGTCAGTGGCCGACAATTTGCACACATTAAGAAGATAAGGTGCAGTCTTTTGTTCATTATTTAAAGCACCCACGATTATATTAGCAATAGAACGGCGCTCAGAATCAGAGGTTTCACCAACAATCACACAAACTGATCTGCTAATTCATTTTGTATATTTGACAATGCGTTATTGTAACAATGTTCTACATAAGTCTTACGCAGTGTACTTTCTTTAGACACATGTTGTCGAGTGTACTTGGCAAGAAAGTTTTGAAATGTCGGATTATTAATTTTGAACAAGGGAATATGAGCAGATAAAAATGCTTGGCAGAAGTCATAGGAAAATTCAGTAACACTTTTTTCTCACACGCTCCACAAAACAGTACCCTATTATCTGTAGATATTAAATCACCTAAAAACTCTTGCTGTAATTAATCTAGCACTCGAAGTTGGTTTTATTTTCGGCATTTGAAGAGCTTTTTAACATTTTATACGTCTAATTTGGTGGGAACCAGTTCACAACACTGTTATGTTTACAGACCACGACACGACTACTGGTGGGCAGGCAAGTGTTGCTATAATCGTGCTGCTCAAAACATTGACCTGCATTTTATCTTTGATAGTATAAATCTCTCAGATAACACACTGATTATTCTCTACGCACATACATATAATGAAAGGATGGAAACAGGGTATTCACTTTATGACAACATGACTCAGCATTAGTTCTCGCCACTTCACGAGCTGCATCATCATGTGCAATACTACCAATATGAAAAAATTATCCAGATGGAAATATAGAATAAAAAACCATAAAAAGCATTAGAATATGCAATATAGGGGCTATAATATTGAAATATTATGCATTTATCAAAATCAAGAAAATATTCAGTTATATGCAACATGAAATCATGTCCAAATATCTGAAAATTCCATAATTTGTACATATAATGTACAAGCATACATTTTTAACCCCTATGAAAAAACATGCAAATGCATGAACTTCCTAGCCCTATTGATAATGATTCTATCTGCTCCTCTTGCTCTATCCAGAATATTATTTATCGTTTTATATTACACTGTGAATATAAGGGATATAAAACTTGTCTCTAGTACATAGAGGTGCTATTTAGCTCTTCAATTGTCTTTTGATTTTTGTTCCATTTACACTGTTATCTAGCTGCCTTGCTACACTTGAAAGCAATCGTTCATAAATAGCATCTTGCATACATTTAGCATTCTGACTATTGCACGAATTGAAAAAATAAAAATATTAAAATTTAAAAAGAGGAGGAATGAACTGCATTTATTTGCACATGTTATTTGCATAGTTTGTTATACAGAATTTATTCCTATATACCCAAGTTAAACTATATTTGTATAAATTGTCTAGTAAAAAGAAGATAAACTAAACAGATGTACAAGCAAGAGTATTAGCTTAACCAGCATATTAAGTACAGCTTGTCCATATGTCCTTACACTCCATATGCGCAAGAGAGGAGAAATTAAAGAAAAGTGACTGGAGTGGTGGGGAACAAGGAAGTGACATTAGAACTCAGGCAGCCACATACACAAGCTGGTATGTTTACATATTGTAAACAAATATTGTGTAGTTATCACAATCAGAGCAAGAGGTGTACTAAACCCTATCTCTTCTATTATGCAAGTGGGCAGGTGCTTCCCATTGCACATCTATGCTTTAGGAGCGAGGGAGTGCCATAATCTGGATGAGCTGTAAACATCTTAGTGAAAAACATGTGTTTTTGTGAATGAACAAAACAAAAAAAATATTTATATTTTGGTCACCAATATTCATTCAAAATGCTAACTTTAATAATGAATGTCACTGATGATGATCCTCTAGACACACATGTAACATGTTCTCTCCTGAGTTTCTAATACAGGAACCAAGCTCAATGAAAATGAGAATTATTACAGGGAGGTTCTGAGGTAGGATTGTCAGGTGGCAAAACAAAATGCCAATCATGCACAGACAATAACATGTACTGCAATCCCTGGAGCACTTTAACCAGTAGCCACCACAACTCTCATCATGCTCTTGCAAAAAGTTGAAATGATGTAAATCAAACTAAGGAGTAGGAGAGAAGGAAACAATAACAACCTGCAAGAGGAGAGTTCTTCATCTTCTTCACATTCACACCGTTCATCTGTGAGCTGGTAAGACCAATAATGTGTTGCCTGGTTTGCTGAACGACATGATTCCCTAAAACAGAAATATAATCATAAGTTGTGCAATACTTTAGATAATTTATTTGTAATATATTATTACAAGTTTTCAGATGCACCCAAGAAATCTTTATTGTGCTAAAATTTAAAAGTAAAAACCTTCTCCATATTACCCTCCTCTTTGGAGGACTGCCAAGGAGCAAGCAAACTTTGGATCACAGCAAACCAGGATGGGCAGTCAGCCCAATGCCTGGTATGACAGTGAAGAAAGAGGAAGTGAAATGTAGTGATGAGAGAGACAATAAGAAAATTTGAAGATCAAATTATCCAACCCAGTATTGCCTAGAAGACGAGGAAAACCACAAAAGAAAACCCCTGGTCAGGTTGGTCATCCCCAATGTTTTGAACCTGGGACTCACGAATGCATGAGGACACCATGCCATTATTCCACCGTTAAAAATAAAAAACAGAGAAAATGGGAGATAGAAACAATTAACATTTTATTCCCCTTAATATATATGAAGCGATATAGACAGCGAAACTTCAAATATTTTTAGAAGTATATGAGTTGATGTATAGACACATAGTTTCACTTAAACTTACTTTTATCCAGATGTGTTTCAAAGACAAGTGTCTTCATTGTCAACAGTTTCTCGACTGACAGCTGAAGAGGAAACCTCTGTTGTGGTTGTGACTGTGCTAATACCTGGGTTGTTGGATGTAAACTTAAGTATGTCGTCTGCTTGAGATGTTTCAAAATTCATGGCTATATGAACATTGTTCATTATATGTATTTTCTCCCAAATTATCAGTTCAGTTGCTTTTATGTATTTTAGTAATTTGATATCCTGTTCTATGGTGTGCTGAGTTGACCAGAAGCGATGGGCTATGGCCGATTTGCCCATTTGTTTGAATTCTATGTTTATGTTTCTAATGTGTTCCGTAAGTCTTGTCAACATAGAACAGAATATCAAATTACTAAAACACGTAAAAACAACAGCTGAACTGATAATTTGGGAGAAAATGCATATAATGAAAATATATAACAGGTATTAAAAAGAACGACAATGAAGGTGCTTGTCTTTGAAACACTTTCAGACAGAAGTAAAATTATGTGAGACTATAAGTGCCTATAGGTCGACCCATATAATTCTAAAAATATATAACATTTTTGTTGGTAACTTATTTTATGCCAACCAACTTACTGGCAGTTTTTTAAACACACAAGTCACATGTGTGCAATGTTTGAGAGGTAGAATCAGGACTGAAAAATACATTGCCATAGCCAGGATTTGTTTGTTTCTTCACTTGGACCCACTGCAAGCGAGTTCAGGGATGTTGAACATGTCATACAATTAGAGCATACACCATTACTAGTAGAGTACTGAAACCGTTTCTATAAGCCCTCTAAAATGTCTATGTTAAAAGGCAATGTAACACAGGCAACAAGTGATCGTGCTTCAGTTGTTCCCATAGTTAAAGAATAACAATGAATATTTTTCCGAGATGAACGTTTGGAATCTTGAATTTGCGAAGAAAGAGGACTAGATAGGGCTTTAAATAGACAAAGAGGGTTTTATTACCCTAACCCAATATTGTTGCAGCTATTTTGCTTGGTGAAAATATATAACAGGTATTAAAAAGCACAACATTCTATTATTTGGATTTAATTAATTGTGCAATGAAGTAACTGTTGAAAATTCATCATTCTGCAGTAAAACCTGAGATATTGTGTTGTCATTTAAGTACTCAACAATTAATTCCTCTGTATCTATATGCCCTGAAATACACCACATAAAAATAAGGACCCGAGGTACATAGCCGAGCAGCGAGATTTACACCGCTTCAGTACCCATTACCAATAATGCTATTTTTTGCTCTTTCTTTGTAAGAAAAGAAGAGAAAGGAAAAATAACTTGTTTTTAAATTCTTAAATTTTTTTTTACCCACCACCATTGCAGGAGAGAACTACACAACGTGCTATACATCACCGTCATGCACATACAATCTGTCATATATTTAATATTTATCAGTTGAGATATTAAAGAATTCCTCACCAGTGTATGGGGAGTGAGTACATAAGAATGACTCGAACCACAGATCTCCCACTTCACATGAGACTGCTCTAACCACTGAGCTATCATGGGAACTTGCCATATGACATTAAATTTTTATTTATTTTTATTTTCCCGGTAGAGCACTAGGGAATCTCACATCTGAGATAAGTGCCCCAAGAGTGACTTACTATCGTAGGTGCACACAGCTCTACACGTGCCACTGGAAATAATATATCCATAACAGTAAATGTAGTCATAAAAAACAGTTGACATCGCCAACATCCTCAATCACTTCAACACTATTATGGATGGAGTAATATTGCCAGAAATTGGCATTAATAATATCCACCATCCTAAATTGAACTGAAATATAATTAGCGTCTTTCTAAAACCAGTGACGTGTAAAGAAATGATTAAAATTATAAAATCTATGAACTGCTTGTCAGCCAGAAAGTGCTGGATGAAGTACCTGATTATAAGGGATAATAGAAGGAGCTGAGGCCAGGCCGCTATTATGCAGGATAACTGGATCTCCAGTAAGCGTTATGTTACACTAAACATTCCATTATGCCAGAGTGAAACTTATTTGTCACAAACAGAATGTTTCAGTAGAAATCGGTGCTTAAAGTCCTTCATCCTGTAATTTCATTATAGTACTCTCAGACAGAAAGCATTCAAGCTGCCCGTCACCTTTGAAGGTATAAATAAACAAGGGTAAGTATTTACAACTTGGGCCGCTAACTATCTCTGCCGCAACTTAAACCGGTTTTGCATTCTAACAGGACAAGCGTGGGAATGCTTGTGCCCCATCATTTCTTACTCTTCTAGATCTATATGACACTATTACACATACGCTATTTTACAATTACCTAAATTTCAGAAGACTCAATCTCACAGACTGGAACTCGGTAATACAACACCTTACCCACTGTGCTATGAAAGCTTGATACCGAACTACACATTTAATAATACACATGGCAACTACTAGGGTCTGTTTAGTCAACGTGTGTGCAGGTCAGTCGCTTCCTTTGAAGAATTGTCAATCGTTTTACAACAGGGGCCCTTCCTCTTGAGTCCTTTCAGGCAGAGTTGCAACATGTTAACATGAACTTTTGTAGCTATGAAACAGAAAAGAACTGGAATTCAGAATTTTGGCAACTGAGACTCCATGCGGAGTCAACATGTAACTATCACTCCCTTAAAATCAGGGTTGCTATTGGCCTTCAAGGACAGGGACAGAGGTTTCCCTTTTCTGAAGCGTGGAGATGGATTTATGACAGTCATTAATTGTGGTTAGAGCACATTTCCTTTGTGTCCCAACTGCACACGTGTTGACTAAACAGACTATACAAAATAGGAAAATCGTATTAAACTTTCACTGTAAATTTTTACTTCCTTTTCTTTATTCAGGAAATATCAGCTTACAAAATCATAATACTACTTTTCTACTTCAAGAAGTAGCACAAACCATGAAAGTATATTTACCCTGTGTTCCCCAACCCTCCACACTATCGACATCACCAAAAGTTACAAGTTCAAAGGTCAGTGAACAGCACATGCTTCATGAAGCAGGACAGGTGAGACACACCAGTTGGGTGTATAAAATGGAACCAAGCACTTCAAAAGGGGAAGGGTTTGACTCCTGCAATGGGTGTACTATTACTACAGTGAAATTCATCAAACCATGTCTGACACCGAAACAACATATTCAAGATGCTCTCGGGCTTCGAGCCAGGTGTAGTGATGAAAAGACATCAACGTTTCGGGAGTGTACATCTCTCCCATCTTCAGGATGAATGACTAGCAAGAGTGAAGGGACCAGTACTGTCAGCCAGTACGTACCGAGTAGAAAACACCCAGTCTAGTGTGGAGGTGGTTCACCGCTCCGTTGGAATCTGTGTTTTCTGAGTCGGTCGATTTCCAATTTTAAGGCTGGTTTCCAAGATGGACTAAACTGCAATCCAGCGTCCCGGTTCAGTGTACTCTTCTCGGAGGAGATGGCCAGAGCCTCCTTAACCCTCCGTTCCCATAAACCGCTACATTTTGCCACAATGGTCGTTTCTTTGAAGTTGGCTCTGTGGTCTTTTTCAAAGCAGTGCTCCGCCAGCCCTGACTTTTCAGGCTGCATTAATCGTATGGACCGTTCGTGCTCCTTGACTCTGGTGGAAATGGTCCTGCCGGTTTGCCCTATGTACGGCGTCCCGCATTCACAGGGGATACGGTATACCCCTGGTACATTAAGGAGCAGTTTGTCCTTAACCGGCCTCACTAGGTGTTGGATCTTCAAAGGCGGCTTGTGGATGGTTCTGATGTTGTGTTTAGCGAGAATTCTACTGATTCTGCCGGAAAGATTGAAAGTGTATGGGATGCAGGCAGTGGCGGTCGGCTGGTCTGGTGTTTGCTGAGTTTGTGGTTTTCCTCTCTTGGCCTTGGAGATAGAGGCTTCAATATCCTCTACAGAGTAGCTGTTTTGGCGGAATGTGTGCCTCAGGTGCTGCAGCTCTTGTTTTAGGTGGCTGGGATCGGAGATCGACAGAGCTCTGTGGAACAGAGTGTTGAGAACTCCGACCCGTTGAGACTTATGATGGAAACTGCGAGCATTCAAATAGAGGTCAGTATGTGTTGGTTTGCGGTATACTGCATGCCCCAGAGTACCGTTGTTGTTTCTGGAGACCAGGATGTCCAAAAATGGCAGATTTCCGTCCTTCTCAACTTCCATGGTGAACTGAATTTGGGGTCGGAGGCTGTTGAGGTGTGTGAGAAAGCTCGGCAAAGTTTCTCGTCCATGTGGCCATATAACGAATGTGTCGTCAACATACCGGTAGAAAAGAGATGGCTTAAGTGGGGCTGTGGCCAGTATTTCATGTTCCAGGTGTTCCATGTAGAAATTTGCTATTATTGGTGACAACGGAGAGCCCATTGCCACACCGTCTACCTGTTCATAAAATCTGCCACCAAACAGGAAGAAAGTGGACGTTAGAGTGTGCCGAAAGAGCTCGATGATGTCAGCCGGAAAGTGTTCCTTCAGAAGCTGGATGGTTTCTTGTAGCGGTACCCTTGTAAAAAGAGATACCACATCGAAGCTGACGAGAAGATCAGAAGGGCCAGTAGTGATGTTGTTCAAGCACTGTATGAACTGTGGGGAGTTCGTCACGTGGTGTGGGCAATCCCCTACCAGAGGTTGCAACAGACGCACTAAGTGGCGTGCCAGCAGGTATGTAGGGCTGCCCGTGGCGTCAACAATGGGGCGTAAAGGGACGTCCATTTTGTGGATCTTGGGGAGTCCATACATTCTAGGAGCCCTGGATCCCGACGGTGATATAAAGTGCTTGGTTTCTGGAGAAAGACTGGATCTTCTAATTAGTTGAGTGGTCCGTCGCTCAATGGAAGTGGTAGGATCCTTCCCGAGGACTCTGTAGGCTGGATCGTCTAAGAGCTGCTCCATTTTCTCTATGTACTGGGCTGTGAGGAGGACCACAGTTGCATTCCCTTTATCTGCCGGTAAGACGGCCAAGTTCTCGTCATTCCGCAGTCTCTTAAGCGCAAAGCTTTCGTCCCGGTTGATATTGGGCTTAGGAAGTGAGGTTCGCGTGATGGCAGCGGCCACCGCCGTGCGTATTTCTTCTGCACTATCTACCGTGAGCTCCTGTATAGCGGATTCCACCCCGCTGACAATATCAGCCACTGGAAGAATTCTGGGTGTTGGCGCAAAGTTTAGGCCTTTGGACAGCACGGAGGTAGTGGCTTCGTCTAAATCCAAGTTCGTGAGGTTGACAATGATCCGGTTGGACGGTAGAGGAGGCACGGCCTCCTTGGAATGCACCAACAAGTCGAACTTCCTTGTCTGTTTCTTGGTGCTCCGGAGAAGCGTGGTGTGACCCTGTGCAAAGGTAGAGAGGTCCACCCTATCCCAATCCGTTGGTGAGAGTCTCAAAGATAACTGCCAGTAGGAATCCAGTAGTCGGCGGTCAATCGAGTCGAGAGTGTAACGTGTGTTGTGAATGCGCTCTCTAACCAGCGCAGAGCTAGCGCATCTTAGGATCTTGTGGGTAGACGCGTTCTTGATTGGATAGCGTAGTCTAGCAAATCTAGGCATAGCATGCTCATCTCTGCACCTTAGGAGAAATGCCAGGGAGCTCAGCAGTTTGCCTTTCTTCTCTCGAAGATCTTGAAAATTCTTGATTTTCTGGTAGGTTTCCTTCCCGTAAAGGAATGTAAAATAAGATTTGTAGCTTTCCTGGCGACGAACATATTCAAGATGCTCTCGGGCTTCGAGCCAGGTGTAGTGATGAAAAGACATCAACGTTTCGGGAGTGTACATCTCTCCCATCTTCAGGATGAATGACTAGCAAGAGTGAAGGGACCAGTACTGTCAGCCAGTACGTACCGAGTAGAAAACACCCAGTCTAGTGTGGAGGTGGTTCACCGCTCCGTTGGAATCTGTGTTTTCTGAGTCGGTCGATTTCCAATTTTAAGGCTGGTTTCCAAGATGGACTAAACTGCAATCCAGCGTCCCGGTTCAGTGTACTCTTCTCGGAGGAGATGGCCAGAGCCTCCTTAACCCTCAAGAAAACGAATAAAACATAGTGCAATGGATGGTTTTTATTGCTGACTACGATTTTGAAAGATTTATTTGGCGCTGAAGCTTCGTTTTTGATTTATGAGCAAATTTCTTACGTGCGTTGCAGCGGTTTTGTTTCGCTCATGTGGTGGATATTTAGGAAATAAATGTGTATAAATGAGTATAACATATGCTAGAATTATTGATTAATGCATTTACGTTGAAATTGTTGCATAAACACTGCCCAAGTTGTGAATATTTTGAAACACAGGACCCTGTCACCCCACTCATATACATACACTAACCTAGTCTAACACGGGCAAAATTTCGATAACACAAGACCTTGTTACCCCACTCATTTACACACACTAAACCTAACCTAACACGGACAAAATTTCGATAACACAGGACCCTGTTACCACACTCATATACACACACTAAACCTAACCTAACACAGGCAAAACGAAAACAAAGCTTGACTGCCAGATAAAACTTTCAAAATCGTAATCAGCAATAACAATTTCAACACAAATACATTAATAAATCACTCTAGCATATATTATACTCGTTTACAAACATTTATTTGCTAAACATCCACCGCATACACATAATAAAACAGCTGCATTGCACGTACAAAATTTGCTCATAAGTCAAAAACGAAGCTTGAGTGCCAAAAAAAGACCTTTCAAAATCGTAATTAGCAATAAAAACTGCATCCATTGCACTATGTTTCATTCGTTTTCTCGAGCGGCCGATTTCGTAAACAATTACCAAATCTTCCTGCTTTGTGGGGCAAAGTTAATCGCCAGCTGGGAAACACATCCAAAGCAGCTGGAAAAATCTACCCTCCACACAATCTATAAAAGGTGTGACTTTTAGATCAGTATAACTCAAAAATATTTCAATTTTAACGAAGGTAGCAGAACCCTTATTTTCGGAGAACAAAATGTCGCATATTCGTGCTCATATTTTACTTCTCCACCAACTCCTAGCACAATATCTTGAACACTAACGTCAGTTTATATACAGTTTATATATGACGTTTATATACGTCAGTTTATATATATACCTTACCTAACATGGGCAAAATTTTGAAAACAAAGAATCCTGTCATCCCATTCATGTAGACACACTCAGCTAACCTAACCTAATCTAACACGAGCAAAATGTTGATAACACAGGACCCTGTCACCTTGATCATACAGACATACTAATATAACCTAACCTAACACGAGCAAAATTTCGATAATACAGGACCCTGCCACCCTACTCATATAGATACACTAACCTAACACAAAAAAAATGTTGAGAACACAGAACCCTGTCATCCCACTCATATAGACACACTAACTTAACCTAACACGAGCAAAATATCAATAGCATAGAACCCTGTCACCTCCAATCATATAGACATACTAACCTCACCTAACAGGAGGAAAATTTTGATCACACAGCACCCTGTCACCCTGCTCATACATGGGGTGAGTAAGAAGTATGGAACAATGCTTGTAACGTTATAGTTTTGTGCAGTGATATTTTTTTAGAAAAGCTGTAGATAAACATGTTTTCATATTACTACAAATTGTAAATAGGGCGTGACTTTTTTAATGGCAATATCGTTTTTAATCTTTTTGGTCCTCAGGTCTCGGAACATACAGCTAGATGCTTTTTTGAACTGCAATTTAAATTTATTAGAGTATTACAGTACATGAAGAAAACCAAGAAAACACATTCATAACAAAATTAGTGGTGCTGTGTAGTTAACATGTGATGAATTCACTTCAAAAGGTGCTCAAAATGGCCTCCATTTACTGCCAAACAATGCCAAAGTCTGTCTTTGAAATTAGTTAATGTTTCCAGCAACATTGTTCGCCTGATCAAATGCATTTCTTGCCCAATTCTTCGCTTTAACTCTAGATCTGCTGGTTGGTCCTTTAAACCCTCCACTTAAAATATCCCCACAAGAAAAAGTCTAAGGGGTTCAGATCAGGAGATCTTGGTGGACATTCAATACTTTCTCTTCTGCCAATCCATCTTCCTGGAAATTCATGATTTAGGTAATGCACCACTTGCCTACCCATAATGTGCAGGGGCACCATCTTGCTGGAATAATTCATTTTGAATTCCTTCTCCACCAGGGAATAAAGTAGCACAAGCAAGAATTATTTCATTTTGTAGAAGACGTAAATACACTTCAGAATTTAATTTATTCAAGATGTTCTCGGGCTTCTAGTCAGGTGTAGTGATGCAGGTGTAGGGTCCTGATGACGGGAGAGATGTCACTCCCGAAACGTCGATCGCTCTGCATCACTACACCTGGCTAGAAGCCTGAGAACATCTTGAATATGTTCGTCGCCAGGAAAGCTTCAAATCATATTTCAGAATTTAAGTTGCCATCAATGTAAAATGGGCCTATCAATCTGCCATTAATTATACCAACCCACACATTTACTTTTTGTGGACATTGTGTATGTTGTTCAATCATCCATTGGGGATTTTCTTTAGCCCAATGGTGACAGCTGTGACGATTTACATTCCCATTTGGGCAGAAATTACCTTCATCAGAGAACACAATTCTATTCATGATGTTAGGGTTCTGATAGAGCATGTCATTCGAGCTTTCAGCTAACTGAGTACTCAAAGTCATCTTCACCGAGTTCTTGCAGCAGCTGTACCTTGTATGGGTGCCATTTGTCTGCCCTCATTAAGTTTCATACGGACTTTTGACTGACACTGTAGTCCATTGCAGCTCACGAGTAGATAAATGTGGGTTTTCTTCCACTGATAATAAAACACAAGAGCTTTATCACCATCTGTAACTTGTTTTGGCCTTCCAGACTTTGCCTTATTTTCAACATTTCCAGTTTCATTGAATTTTTTTCAAAATTTTGCTTACTGTAGAATGAGTAATCCTTCATTCTGGATGCATTTCATTAAACAAGTCACAAACCTCTAAAAAAAAAAAAAAAACTCACTTTTATTTGTAATCATAGTAATGTGAGGGCACGTTGATATCTCACCACTTTTCTAAAAAAATATCACTTCATAGAGTGGCAACAGCACGGTTACAGACATTGTCTCATACTTTTTACTCACCCAGTAGATACACTAACCTAACCTAATACAAAAAATATTTTGATAACACAAGACCGTCAGGTACTCAAAATTGGTCAGCTTTTAAATAAATAACTAAGCTCAACTTACAATACCATTGTACAACGGTAACAACACATTCACAGAATGTCAGAGAAGTTAAGCACAGTAAAGAAGCCATAAACATTTTATTAACCCATAACTTCCCAGCGTGTCCATATGGACACGGTCGTTAAATAGTTTTATTCTTTTTGCATTGTCTGCCTGTTATTATTTTTTGCGTTGGCAACCATGCATTCTTGTCTGGGAGGGTTTAAACTCTACGCGCATTCTTGTAACAATTCATTATTACCATTATCAGTGTATCTGCGACAGTCTGTAATGTAGGTAGAGCTTTGACTGTGGTAATGGAGCATAATGATGCGAAGTAAATATTGTTTTATGAAGAGATTCTTTGTTATTCCAAGTAAAACTGTGTGTAGTATATCTGGATAAGTTTATCAATTGTCTTGTTACTGAGAAGTGGTTAATCAATTATTCACCTTCTACTTATGACGTCAGTATTTCAATCGTGTCCATATGGACACACTGGGCAGTTACAGGATCAAATATTATTTTGTTTATATTTCTCTTTGATTTCATAACAGAGGCCTCGCAGAATGTTTAGAACCAGGTTTGACGGTACAGGATGTCTTAGATATCATATTTGAAGAAACCAATGTTCCTCAGGCTGATGGAATTTACATAGCACCCCCCTCCCTGATCCAGCAGTTCTCACAGACGAGGATTCTGGTGATGAGGATGAAGGAGGAATTCCAGATAATCCTAACACTCGACAACTCCGGACTGAAGCTGAAATAAAATTGACAAATACGCAGATTGAAACAGAGCCAAGAAATATTGATTATAGAAATGGAAATAAGCAGAAAACCTGGGTTCATGGTTCAGTAACTTCAAATATGAAGCCTTTTCCTGATTCAAAATTTTGCACAACGTTGATATGTCGCCTGTGGAAATCTTCAAGTTATTTTTTGATGATGACCTCGTAAAATTCCTAGTTGAAGAGTCTAACAATTATGCACTGTTTAAGAACTGTCCAGGTGCTAATATAACCTGTGAAGAAATGAGATGTTTCCTTGGCATCCTCATCCTAAGTAGTTATAACCCTCTTCCTAATAAGAGATTATATTGGGATTCGAATTCAGACACAAGAAATGAAGTTGTATGCAATGCCATGAGAAGGAATTGCTTTGAACAAATTCTCAGGTACTTGCATTGTAATGACAATAACAAAATTGATGAAAAAGACAAGATGTGGAAGATTAGACCCCTTATCGAAAGAGTAAGAAACAAATGTAATAAGATTCTAAAGTAAGAACAAATTAGAAACTAAAAACTTCACTTATCTTAGTATGATTTGCTGACCCTGGGTTTTAAGCTGTGTCCATCTGTCAGCAAATCATACTAAGATAAGTGAAGTTTTTAGTTTCTAATTTGTTCTTACTTTAGAATCTTGTTGCTTCACTGTTAATAGCTTCAATTTTTCCTTATTTAAATGTAATAAGCTTTTTGTTCCTCAGCAAAATCTCTCTTATGATGAATCAATGAACAAATACTTTGGCAGACATTCTTGCAAACAATTTATCAGAGGAAAATCAATACGTTTTGCAAGGATGATGGTGTTATTGTTACAAAATGAATGGACAATTCTGTGGTTGCTGTAGCATCCACATGTGGAGTGGAACCTGTAACATCTGTAAGAAGATTCTCTGCAAAGGAGAGGAAGACAATTCAAGTACAGCGTCCTCAGATTATTGCAGCTTATAATAAGCACATGGGGGGAGTGGATAGGATGGATGAAAACATTGCCATGTACAGAATAAATATTAGAAACAAGAAATGGTGTTGGGCTTTACTTTCTTGGCTAATTGATGTATCTATCCATAATTCCTGGCAATTGAAGAAGGGAACAGGAGCTAGGACAACTCAGCTGGAATTTAGAAGAGAGATTGTGCAAGTGTACCTAAAGAGGTATATGAATCCTCTAAAAGGAGCAGGAAGACCTTCTACCAGTCCTCTGTGCGTATACAAATTGCGTGTTCCAAGTGATGTAAGATACGATGGCATCAAACATTATATTCAGAAAATTGAGAAAAAGAGAAGATGTGTAGGATTGTATTGCAAACTGAAGTCATCAGCAGTTCGCACAAAATGTGGGAAATGTGACGTAGGATTATGTCTGGAATGTTTTGAAGTATACCAAGAGTGTCACTAAATGAAACTCTTGGTTATTATTTTTGTTTGTTGTTATAAATAAGTTTATAATAATTATTTTGTTCAAATGTTGCCTTATTTGTGTTATATAATGCTTCCTGAGAATATTTGTAGTTGAATTTGAGTGACACAGAAAACATCTACAATATGCATCTAAGTGCCCAATGTGTCCATATGGACACGTTCTATTTTAGTCACACTAAAGGTGTTGAAGGTCAAATAACACATTGTATGCAATATTTAGATGTATAAGAAGGCAATAAACTGCAAATATACAAAAATATCAGATTTTGAAAAATTCGGGCAGTTAAGGGTTAAGTCAACTCAATATTTTTTGCACAAGATTTAAAAATTTGTGAATACTTTATGGCTTTTGGAACTCTTAGCACACACATTTTCTATACATTCGAGCACCAATTGTCAGTGGCCTACACATTACTCTCTTTGGTAGCCGCACAATAATGCCTACGTCTGAAACACGTGATGTGGTAATCTCCGAATAAAAACGTGATGTTCTTGCACTACAATGGTTTCACTGCATTCCACTACCCACTAAATCAAACTTTTTCTTTAAAATCACAGCGTTTATGCAACAATCTTAGCATATTTTATATCGGTTTATAAACATTTATTTGCTACATATCCGCAGTGTAAGTGAAGTAAAACTGTTGCATCATACGTAAAGAATTTCCTCATAAGTCAAAAACAAAGCTTAACTGCCAAATAAAAGTTTCAAAATCATAATCAGGAATAAAAACTCTATCCTTTGAACTATATTTAATTCACTTTCTCAAGCAGCCAATTTTGTAAACAATTGCCTAAACAAGCATACCTGAACTTCACATTCTCCTCCCATATATGTTTTCTTAAATCTCCAGCTAGCTTGCGGAACTGCAATCTGTATTCCGATTTCTTATGTACCATTACAGCTGAAACAAACAACATTTATAAGTACACACTTGCAAAAAATGTTTTAGGGGTTACGTTCCATATCCTTTATACTCACACATCGATACCACAATTATAGATACATAAAATTATTTAAAAAGATTCAATGAAAACCTGAAGCTGTCAACAGTGAAGCAACAGAATCAAAATAAAACCAAAATTAGAGACTTAAAGCTTCACTTATCTTAGTATTTACTGCAAGTTCTTGAAATATTATGCAGATATACGTTTCGTGATTATTCTATCACATTTTCAATGCTCTATTTAAAACAGTTATTATAGCATAATATTTCAAGGACTTGCAGCAAACACTAAGATAAGTGAAGCTTTTAGTCTCTAATTTTGGTTTTATTTTATATTTCAAAAGAATTTTAAAATAATAATAATAATAATTAGAGTAATAATTTTCAATAAAAAATGAATAGAGAAAATGAATGCAAAAAGGGGGTAGCCTTGCAAATTTAAAAATCAGAAGAGTTTGAACGGTTTTTGTAGCATCACTTCAGTAAGAACGAACTGAACTTGTCAAAGTGAACAGATCTAAATTTGTTAGAGTATATAAGTACATGGAAAACCAATGGACACACAAAATTATTGTAAAGCTTATTTTGTGTGTAATTGTGAGCACAGTTTTATTCGACTGGTTAATTGTATTACAACAGATTTACATTGGTTGGCAATGTCTCAGTGAAAATAGTGTAAAGATTGAAGCTTTATTAAAGGATGTTATCAGAATTGACGTCTTCCTTTCAAAACAACTCACACATAGCCAGGGAGAGAAATCTCGTAGCTTTGAGGACTGACTCAAAGGGACTTCGAGGCATTATTAGGCGGTGTGAACAACTGTTATTTCAAACAGTTATCAACGTGTGACCAACAAAATACTATGTAATTCGGCGTCAAGTTTGTTGCATCTACAATTGGCTAATCCTGCTTCAGAAGTCACATCAACATAAAGCAAATAAATCGTTGGGTAAGGGTAGGGCGTTTGTACCTGGCCGTCTACGCAAAACAACGAAGTACTGGCGCATGGGCAATTGTTTCAACATATAAACACATTGCACTCAATAGCATGTATCTACAATGTTTCGAGTATATTAATAAACACTCGATTTGTTCGCTTTGCTTAATTCTTAGGCGGTTCCGGATATAAGACCAGTTTTCAGAAACCTGTCTCCCTCTAGTATTAATTTATATTTTATGAGTGCTCCTGAACACATTTAACTTGAAATAAGATCTTCTGCACTAAACATGTATTTCTTATAGCTGTAAGGTTTTTAGAACACCCGAATTTCAAATATTGGATAAAAAAGTAAAAGTGTGCAACGAATAGATACTTAATAAGAATGTAACTTGGCAGCAGAAATTTCTCAGAATTTTCTGTCTGGAGTTAATTGACAAGGCGGCGCCGTGGCCGAGCGGTTAGACCGTTCACCTACCGCCTAGGCGGCCCGGGTTCGAATCCAGGGAATCGCATGTGGTATTCGTGGTGGACGAATCGGCGTCTGGTCAGGTTTTCTCCGGTTTCCCTTGCCACTAATTCCACCAATTGCTCCATCATCACCTTTCAAATCATGCATTTCGCCTGCATTTCATATCATCCTGTTCATCATCATACTGGTGCTGGGCTGACCACTCGCTTCCAGGTGTTCGCTCTGTCCGGTCCATAGGTTCCTGTGCTCCCCGGTAGGCGCCTGACCCTAAGCACGGGCTTGTAAGACTTACATAAGGGGAGGGTAATCAGGTAAGGAAGAAGAACGGTTAACTGTCACATTTTACGACTCCTTCCGAGTGTTTATTACACACCATATCCATATTAACGCGCACGAAATGATTTTACTACGCTCCCATACGACTTGTAATTTCATTTTTCTCTCACAAAAACGTGATAACGCCAATAAAAGCTTAAGAAAAATGTTCCATGTAAAGGGTAGATTAGGCTAGAGAAGTTTTCTTTTAAATCTTCGTGTCGCATTTATATATTATAAATAACAACTTTGGTTTTTAATCTACTTTTCGTTTTGAAGTATGCTGTTCACACATACGCACACACGTGGACCTTTTTGTAAAAATTCTATTTTGTTATTCAGGGGACCTCAAAACATATATTTCCGGTGAAATCTCTACGTGGAATTTTTGGGTGAAATACAATAATTCCCCGACTTACTATACGTAATAGAGAAATTAAAAAGGAAAGGAATAATATCATAATATGCTAAATAAGTAAATGAATGCATGAATGAATGAATAATTCATAAAATTTTGTCGGAAATACATCCGTGCGTGACCGACAACCGCCACTGACACTTCCCCTCCATCGCCGCACAGCCAAAGCGTGCTATACAAGAGAGAAGGGAGCTTGACCCAATAGCCGAACACCTACCCAGTTTTCTTATAATTGCTTATATACTTCAACCCTAACCCCCAAATCTAACCCGTTTAATAAATATACTAGCAAAAACGGAGGGCTGCAATATATTATACCACAGTTTTCTTAAAACTGCTTATATAGAGCTAACCTAACCTAACGTAAAAACGGTAACGTCTGGAAGAATGGCATTTGTATCAAAGTTTGGCTGTTTCGTAGCCCTTAAGAATCTATACATTAATGTCACCGTATTTACGTAGTCTTTTCCTGAACGATGTGAAACGTGTAGTTTGTTGACTAAAGTTTAGTGCCTTGGGAATTTCATGGACCGTCTATAACATATTTATTCAAACGGCAAATCCCAAACTACAGCAAGTTTATTTCTAAGACATAAGTCAGCCGAGCACTACATTGTAAGTTCTCAATCATTTAAGTTTCATAAATTCCAGAAACTGATTTTTATTGAATTCAATTAAACACTCTTCTAAAGAATATCCCAAAGCCGCTTTCAAGTGACATTACACAAATACACTTAAACTTATTACCTCAAAAACAATTAATTAATTCCTTGTATGCGTTCTTCCACTATTCCTGAGTAAATGACAGAAAAAAGTAACATTTGACGTTCTCATGCCTATCATGGTATCCACTTCAACTACAACACACCTATTTGCATGTATTTGAAAACCTGAATAACGGACTCCTGACAAAACATTCAAAAAAGCAAAACAAAAGTTTTAATTTGGCAGACCTGTACCGTTAGCTCAAAGCAGTGGCTCACAGAGTATATATGAGTTTCTCTTAGACCAGTGCTATGAAGCTTAATAAAGGCCTTACTTTTCGGGAACATATCAACGACCTATCAGCGCGGACCGGCGGGGCAATTGCCTCATTGTACCCCATGCTGCGGTCGGGGATGCCAATTCCCTTAAAGCTACGCCTCTTTCGGGCTCTCATCATCCCTATCCTCCTGTACGCCTGCGAAATCTTGGGCATGGCTGCAGATACCCATCTCCTGCGTCTACAACGTATACAGAATAGAGGTCTTCGGGTAATCTATTCTGTATGCCATAGATTCCCTACGAGACTACTGCACGAAGCCTCATCCCTCCCGTACGTGGAGGACGAAATTAGGCGCCGAGCAACTAAATTTTACGACCAGTTTCCACAACATCGGAACGCCCTGGTTAGGTCTCTTGGGGACTACATCTCTAGAGAACGCATGCTTGTGCGACACCGGCACCCCCGGTAACACAGGAGCTACCCCATCAACAGCACAAGCTGCACTCCTTACAGTCCTTCCAAGAGAAGCTTGGAAGTCTAAATCTTCTCCAAATATCCATATTTGGACAACCCATCAGCAGTGCCCAACGGTAGTTGCACACTGAAATTAACATCCGACGAGGAGCATAAATCTATGCTACCTCCTTATAACCCACAATCCCCATTCTTTACCAGCCATCCTACAACATCCTAATTCCCGTCATACAGTGGTTAAGCCCTAAAAGGGCAGGTATACGAATGACACACCTCGGGCTGTTCTCAGCCTGCCATCTGGTCAGTCAGTCAGTGCATACTATGATTGACGTAAGAATCAACATGAAAAAATAAGAATTTTCAGGTGCAACAAAAAAATTAATAAATTTAGTTACTTATGCACTATACTGCTGTTACTTCGGCCCTATTCTGCATTTTTTATCTCACTGAATAATTCTTTTGCTATATATAGTATTTTTTGTATTTATACTCCTCTAAATCCTTGACGGGACATTGTTCTTAATGTCCAGAAACCCCAATATATTTTTTCGTCGAGACCAGGACCCTCTGGTATTTAGGAGGTCCTGTCGAGACCTTTCAAACAAGCGAGGTTACGTGATATCTTCATTGTCGTACGTTGCTACCTCCATACAGTTAGTGTGGCCGTATAGCTTCCGATAGAGCTCTTGGCCAAGGAACGAAAAAACAAACAAAAACTGCGGAGGTTTTCCTCATTCCAACAAATCTCTTTAGGGTTGTAGTGCGATACGCGTCTTGTCTTGTCTATATGTCTTGTGAATACTTTGCGCATGTGTTCCGAACAGGGTCGCCAATCCGTACGACAATAATGGGGGGCATACGATAATTTGAAAGTTTGTACTCATGGTTGCCAACCCGTACGATAGCTATGGGGCTGCATGATAATTTGAATATCATTTTCACTGGTTTGTCACACCAGCAAAATGAAATTAATTACAAATAGCGACACCACTTTCGCCCTCATGGCCTGTCTCCATCCCTCTAAGGCAACAATTTCATATCCTATACACCTCCTACCCTTTATCCTCTTATCGCCCGTGTGGCCAGAACGAAGAAGGAACTGTTCAGAAAATTGATGATAGTGGGAAAACTCGGAATAAGTAATATTCCGCGTGAAATAAAAGACATGCCTGAACCTGGCAATTCCTGTACTGCTGTTAAACACATGTGTCCCTTTGATGGAAATACAGATTTGAAAGAACTGGCGGAGTTTACATGATCAGTGACCTCATTGCCCCACAGAAACAGTTTCTGTGAAAGGTTCTTTTACACTGGGTTTAATAAAAAACAAAGTTAGAAACAGATTGACACTAGAAACAGTAAATGGACTTAATCTGTCGTTTCAGTTTATGAAAGAATGTGGTGGGTCGGAAAATCTGCAAGCCACCGAGATGTTAAAGTTTATCTCCACAACAAATTTGTATAATGCTGCAAAAGTTGAGGAAGATGATGAACTTTCAGATAAATAGCGTGAGAAACATAAGTCTTGTAGGTGGATACCATAAACATCAATACTATTACATTTTCAAAAGTGCTATGCTGATATATTTATTATTGTAGCATTTGGTTCATGATGTACGATAACTTTGAATCCAAATCTATAATTTTGAGTGGACGGCACAAGAAATTTAGTTTTAAAGATTGACAACCTTGGTTCCAAAAGATCCCGCAGAACACACATACTTTAACCGAGGTTTTTCATCTAAAAAATCCGACTTGGAGTTGCCGTTACACCGGCCTACTGATTTAAAATCCGCCAAAGGTCCTCCCCAAACTGTGATTGTGGTGCCTACTGCGATATTAACCACATCTTTCTTTATACCATATCTCAGGCCAGTTCAGTCCTGCTGTAAATAACAAGGCGGAGCTGACTCAACTCGCCACATGTTAGATCTACAGGCACGCACATAAGTTTTGCAACACTAGCAGTATATATAACAGCGCTAACTTCTGGACAATAAATAGAGTTGGTTTACACATTAACTTAATAATCCATGAGTTGGAATATTAATAGAATCATGCAGTAACATAATGGTTACCTTTAATCGGATTACTGCAGATGTTCAACTCCTGGTAGAGATGCGTTGTCATCTCCCGATGTATATTCGCAGTCGCTTGAACTACTACCGTCGGTGATTACAAGTCTTTCAACAACTTCAACAGCGTTCACTATAACTGATTTCCGCCCTCGCTTTTGAAATTTCAATCCAATATCTATCAGCAACCGGTGGAGAGTACTTCGAGAAAAATTCGGTAAGTCTGTGTCAGAATTTACCGCATGCAAAATTTTATTTACAGTCGGCGGTTCATTTCTGAAAAAAATAATCATGGACTTAACTACGTATAGCACGTTTCGTAAAATCGTCGTATTTCTTTCTTTTCTTTTTTCTTTTCTTTTTTTTTCTTTTTCTTTTTTTTTTTTTTTTTTTTTTGTGGGGAAAAAGGCTACTTATGCTCTAACCACATGCAAGCATGCGAGTGTAAGACTCCTACCCGGGCTTCCAACCCGGGCATCCTACTCACTAAAAACCCCACCGGAAGTCTTGAGGTCAAAACCTCATTGCTGCAGTACCACATAGATGCACCTGCGCATTCTGTGGTGATAAATGAATGCTGCCTGCCAGTGGCAGTAACAGCGAGTGAAATTACTGAAGTGCCAGAGGACAAACATGACCTAAGCCCTGAGTGGCCCCTGGTAGCAAGTGATGGTGAATGTTATGAGTGATGAACTCTGTAGTGGTGGTGGATGATGTCGTTGATCAGTCTTGGTGTCAGTTGAAATTGTTAGTGCACTTCATATGCCGACATAGCGCGTCGTAGCCGCGGCCGTTATGTTGTCGAAGAGGAATTGGTGTAGGTGGAGCGTCTGCATCTGTTGTGGCTATTGGTGTGGTGTGGCTATGTCGGACTTCTGTGGAGGCTGAATGGCTGCAACTCTGGTCTGGAGCTGCGGCGGGGGCCGATGCTGTTGCTATATCTGCCATGTCTCGATATCTAAGATGCTTCCGGGAACACGAGTCCAACAATCGTGCCGAGTTTTGCTTAAGAAAAGGGGCAACAATCGGTCTTTTTTTTCGCATTTATGCGATTTTCCCGGTGTTCTTAGAGTTTGGCATGCTTGCTGTTCCATTCTAACATTATGTACACTACTTGCGGAAACAACAAGGAGATCACCAATTTCTTTCTCAATGTTTTTTTATAGACGACTCCGGGTTTCTTTCTTTAAGCACTGCGAAAGAATGCGCGATCATTCGCCTCTCCTCACTTTTTAAAGGTTTGGCTGATTATGTTTCATTTCGGTCGAAGCACCAGCCTGCTCCGTGATGAAAAGCTTATTGATTTTAAATTGCACATACACAAGTGTCCTTGGTACGCGAGATGCACAGGAAATACAGTGTTAAATATCAGAAGCAACTCCACACTATAAACAATAACATCTTAATCAGCATTCAACTCGATACAGACCTCGTTGTGAGAGAGCTGCCTGGTATAGGAATGCAAAATATTATATAATAGCAGTGGCCTTTAGTAATTGTTAAGTAAAATGTAGCTTAATTTAACATAATAAGGTGTGTATAATTTCACCTGTCCTCTGTCTAATCTGTATATAGTATACTATTACTATGTATATATCTGTTGTATATATTACTTTCAGAACTCACGAGCCCAGAACACATCTATGTGATATGTGAAAGTTAAAATGTGGGGCTGTTTACGTTTATAAGAATCGAAACATTTGCATGCTTCTCCATCTCCGAAATTAGCTCGCGCAGGGCAGTGATCAGAAAACTACTTACAGTACTCTACCTAAAGGAGGGGTTTATGGTACGTGTGCAAATAAAAGAAACCGCCCATTACCTTCGCTAAACCAATCAACAGCTTAACCGTTTTCTGTCCCATTATCTCTGTCTCTGTCTCTCTTCCCGCCCAGGTTTTTACATCAGGATGAAACTAGGTTGAGAAATTATGCCCCTTGCATACAGCTGGATTCAGCGTCTTGGCCCATCAAGGAAGTAAGTGTAAAGGCTGAAAGCGAGTTTATTTACCAAGCCAGGTAACAGCAGACAGCAAGCGAAATTGGTGTGTCAGCATCATATCTACTCACATAACGTTCTACTTCGTAAAGTATTATGTACAGTCCATGCAGAAAAATGTCTATACAATGTACCTATAAGTTTAATTAGCTGTTCAAATGTGTTAGTATTAATACATGCATCACTGCAGATATTGTAGATTTGGTATTTTTCCATTTGAAACCCAGTTCTCTCACTATTCTGTTCAAGGATGACTTGCTGCCCTGGAAGTTGATGCCTTCTCTTAAAATTCTAAGTAATTTTGCTATTGTAGGATCACTTTTTTTGCCCGCCTCGGTAGCGTGATGGTTAGCGTGTCTGCTTCACGTCCAAGAGGTCGCGAGTTCAAATCTCGCTTAGGGTAAGTTATCCGGGTAAGGTTTCTTCCGAGGTTTTCCCTAATCTGAGAAGATGAATGTCTGGTAACTTAAAGCTCCGTGGCCCTCGGGCCCATTTGAGCATCATTTCACCCATTTCATTCACCGTCCGATGTGACATTACGTTGGAGGATGTTAATAAAAATAAAAAAGTACGTTTTTCCTGAACACAAGAATTATGAATCGTTCTTCTAACAACACATTTATCGAAGCCATCTAGATCCGTTACTCATTTCGGAACTTTTTTTGCCTGGAGTTCCAAAATGCTCTGATTTTCATGTTGTTCGCGTTCTTGAACAATTCTTTTCACTGTTCTTTCTGACGCTCCTATGGCATCTGATACGCGTTTTTTAACTTTTTAAATTTTTATGAAAAACTCTTCTGATGTAAGCAGTTCTTCACCTACAGGACTTCAAGTTCAGGGGCCAAGAACGCTGAATCCAGCTGTACACTTTCTGTTACGCAAGTTACCAACACACTACCCCAATTTTATGGCAATGGCCCATTGGACATATACTCTCTGGTTTATAGTGCTGATACCCATTTGCCAAGGCTACTACTTCACCATCTCGTTAATTACTAAAATGAAACTGTGAACTGTGGTTTGATCTTCCTTTAGTGATTCATCGCTTCTTTTATTTCGATTTGAGCAGACATCGATTACTCCTGCCTGGAGTGCGACAGTGCATCCATAAACCCCAAACAACAACTAAGGTCTGACCAGTGGGTGTGACGTACAATAACCTGTGTTTAAAGTTCAAATAGAACCCTCTGCTTCTAATGCAATACAGAACCTTTTATCAAGTGAAATTAAGAACGTCAGTGCACTTATTAGATCCAATACAGAGTAGTAATCACTTATATTATAATATAAGCCATTTTTAAGAAAGGACACAGACGTAGAGTTTATACATGTTTATACTCAGAAATAATTTTGAATTAACTCTTACCAGTTTATAGTGAATTGCACTAATATATCAGTTTGTGTTATTAAGAAACACATTTTCACTTAATACAATTTCCGGATTAGAGTAATGTACTAATACATCAGTTTGTATTATTCAGAAACGCATTATCATTTAATAACAATATCCCCAGCAAATTCTACCTTCGTCAGTTTGTGGGAAAATGTCTAGAGTATTTGCTGTTGACGTAAGTTTCGGACACTGTCTCTAATATGTTTCTGGAAATACATCCACCCCCAAACACGCGCCCGCGCGTACACACACACACGCACACACACGCACGCGCGCACACACACACACACACACACACACCAGCAACTCCAACTAGCGATACAAACGCGACCACAACTCAGATAAGACTAGCGTAGCTAGTTCAAAGCCAAAGCTTTCAACATCGTCACCTAAGACATATCAACCTGTACAAGAACCGCAGATGAACCGAGAACCTCAGATAGGTCGCCAACAAACGCATCGACCTCTACAACAAAGACTATCAAGGCCGTGGTATATGATGCTTCACCTAAGAAATTTAAGACCAATTACCACAAATCCGACTTCCTAAAAGATGGTGATGAGAATGCTGGCAGTAAAACTAAGGGAAAATCTCATGTGTTGCACTCACATGACTTTCTCTACTCTTGTACTAGCCATTCTTACAAACTCTTATTCCTCTAGCTTCTTCGTGTTAGTTAAGATAATCGTTTGTACAAATTAGTTTATTGTCTATTTCCTTGTAGGTGCAAGGGGAATATTAGAATACAGGAGGTTTTGTGCGATAGTCAAATCTTTTCAAGCTTTGAGATTCCGTTCTCCTTGCACACTTATTATATAAAAAATGAACAACGATGTACCATTTCACGAAAGTTTTTAAGTTTTCCGAAACTCACAGACATGACAAGGAATATCTCCGAAATTGTTCACCCTCAAGCAAATTTATTCCAACATAAATTGTGTATTTTGGTAAGATCTACGTTTTTGTATACTATGATTTGGTCTATCTCTAACGGTTTACCAGTTATGCAAAAGTCGTCCAGAGTAAATACGACTACATGGGTTATAGCCAGAAAAATCAAGATATACATTTCATTTGTCATAAAAATATCTCAAACATATTACATTTTAATCAAAATCGTTAGAGCCATTTTCAAGAAACTCAAAATTTTCCATGTAAAGGGTAGTTTAGGCTGGGGTTATTTTCTTCAAAATCTTCGTGTCGTATCCTCTAAAGACATTGAACTTAAGTTCCAACTTTGGTTTTTAACCGACTTTTCGTTTTTGAGTTATGCTGTCCACAGACTGACAGACACACAGACTGACACACACACGGACCTTTTTCTAAATATGTTTGCTTTTTATTCAGTGGGTCTTAAAACATATATTTCCGGTGAAATCTCGACATCGAATTTTTGGGTGGAATACAATACTTTCCCTACTTACCAGAAGAGAAAGTAAAAATGCTTTCTTTGGATTCAGGGGGTCTCAAAACATATATTTCCGGTGAAATCTCGACATCGAATTTTTGGGTGGAATACAATATTTCTCCTACTTACCAGTACAGAAAGTAAAAAAGAGTACAAGAACATCTCGAAGATCCTCTTCTGAGGAATCTTCTGGATTGGACAATGATGGGCGACTTTCATCTTCGCCGATCACTGTTTCAAATCGATTCGAGGCAATCGAACCGAGATTCGTAATGGGGAAACGGCCGTCCTCGGTAGAGGACATGGAGCTGGAGTATCCTGGTCAAACTGGGAGAATCCCAGTAAAAAAGAAGTAGGATAAAGTCTCTGAAAGGAGCGTAAGCCCAAGAAATAAGAAAAGGGCTAAATCTAATCGACTACCGCCTACTACAAGGTAATGCAGAATTACTTTCGAGTTCTTATCCCATACAGATTTTAATATGGCTATCCTACAATGGAATATACGTGGCATTAGAACACAACGACCGGAGCCCGAGCTTTTGCTCAGTACGAACGAACCTTTGTTCGCATGTTTGCAAGAGACTATGTTGCGTCAACAAGGCACTTTCTATCTAAGACGACACACCCCAGTATGGTGTGATGTTACACCAGAAGAGGGTGTTCAGGGTTAAGGCGGGGCGCTATGGTGCTTGTCAGAGGTGATGTATATATCAAATCTATACCCTTACAGTCTGACATACAATCAGTCGCCGTAAGAATTCTACTGACACCATTCAGTTTACCATTTGTAACATTTATTTGCATCCTGCCCTTGTCTTCTCGCCTATTGATTTAGAAGATTTAGTTTCCCAGTTACCAACACCGTGGGAGACTTCAATGCGCACCACGCTCTTTGGGGTTCAAATCACGCTTGTGCGAGAGGCATAACAGATTTCTTGGACACTTACAACCTGCCCCTCCTCCACACTGGAGAGCCCACGTTTCTTTCTGACTCTTTCAATAGTTTGTCACACCTTGATCTTGCAGTTTGTTCACCTCAGTTGGCAGTCTCCTTACAGTGGACTGGACTGTCATCTCTGATCTATACACTAGTGACCACTTTCCATGTCTTATTAGCCTCTTATCGCAAGATACATGTCCCACGCGTATGCCTAGTTGGCGCTTGGACCACGCCAACTGGAACCTCTACACCCAGTTCGCCGTGTTTACTTACAATGAGCACGACTCAGTGAATGATTTGGTGCAACACCTCACCGAGAAGATTCTCTCTACTGCTGAACAATCTATTCCGCGGTCGACTTCCCACCGCCGTCAATTTTCTGTCCTCTGGTGGACGGAAGAATGTCGGAATGCCATTCGTGCTCGAAAGCGTGCTCTTAGGGCTTTTCAACGTCATCCTACATTGGATAACCTAATCCAATACAAGAAAATGCGCGCCAGGTCCAGACAAGTCATTAAAGATAGCACAAAAGACATAATGGAGAAAATTTGTAGCTGCATTTAACCGTAATACATCCTCCTGGGTTGGTCGCTAAAACGATCCATATACCAATTGCGGGTTTGAATACAGCTACAGGAGTTGTTGATACATTTTATGTGGCCAAAATGTTTGGCAGTGCTTTCGCTCAAGTGTCTAGCTCCGGTATCTACTCCCCTGAATTCCTTCCATTTAAAACTCAGGTGGAATCTCAAGGCTTCGCATTTCGTTCCAGAAACGTAGAAGATTACAATCGCCTATTCACCATGGCGGAGTTAGAACATTCTCTTTCACTTTCGCGACTATCAGCACCAGGACCAGACGGTATTCACGTACAAATGTTACAACAGCTCTCTCCTGAAGGTAAGGCATTCCTGCTCGAGGTCCATAATCGCCTTTGGGCTGACAGTATAGTTCCAGAAAACTGGCGGGTGGCTGCCTTTATTCCCATCTTGTAGGCCGAAAGGACTGCCATCTTCCCTCCAGCTACCGTCCTATTTCTCTCACCAGTTTCGTTTGCAAGGTGATGAAACGCATGATCAATGGAGGATCGATGTAGTGGTTAAGAAGTCGTAACCTATTGACTAACATCCAGTGTGGTGCACGACGACGCCGTTGAATTCTAGACCGTGTTGTCAATATCGATAGAGATAATGAAGGGATTTGTGAAGAACTGTCAAACCGTTGGCATATTCTTCGATCTCGAGAAGGCTTATGATGCGTGCTGGCGAGCAGAGATTCTATTCCCTGTATACGTGGAACATACGTGGACGCCTAGCGCTGTTCATTCAGGAATTTATGAAGAACCGCTTTTTCCAAGTAAGGGTCGGCTCGTTTCTTATTTCCAAATTCTTTTGTTCAGGAGGAAGTACCCCAGGGTTCGGTATCAAGGAACACGCTTTTTGTTATACAAATCAACTCCATCTGGAAATGTGTTCCACCTGAAGCTTTGTCATACCTACTCGTGGATTACTTCGCCGTCTATTGTACTTCTCAGCGCACGACGTTCTTACAACGGCGTCTACAGTAATGTTTGGACATCCTTAGAGAACGGAACTCAACAAACGCCTTCCGTTTCTCAACTTAGAAGTCAATCTGCGTTAATTTCTGGCGCCGTAGGAGACGATTACCCACTTCGCTTCATTTTGGTCCAGATGAGACGCGTTTCCTGGGGTTGACCTTGGATAGGAAGCTTAGCTGGTCATTGCATATAGCACAACTATGAGCACGATGTGACCGTTCCCTGAATATCTTGCGAGTTCTAAATGGCAAATCGTGGGGAGCGGATAAGACAATTTTGTTGCGAATGTATCGCGCACTGGTCCGATCCAAACTAGACTATGGGATTATTGTTTATTCGTCAGCACGACTATCTGTGTTGAGAATATTAGACGCGGTCCATAACAGGGGCATCCGCATGGCAATAGGAGCTTTTCCAACTAGTCCAGTCATGAGACTTTGGGCCGAGTCCGCACAACCTCCTCTGCCATATCGGCGTGAGATTCTCTTAGCAAATTATGGTTGTGCGCTTAGATCCATGCCTAAGTACGCAAAGTTTGCTTCTTTTTTCACAACCACGCTATAGAGCAATATTGGAAGAGCACCCTTAGTCCTAAGCCACTGGGTTTTCGTTTCCAGAAGCTTGCAATTGAAATGTCTAACTTGTTTCCCAATGGCAAGAAGCTCTAACCTCCTTGGTTACCTGGCACGCCCCATTTAGAAGTTCGGATGACCCTACACCAGAGGTCCACTATGTCCATTTCAAGTATCCGCACTTGTTTTTAGAATTTTTGTCAGGCTACGCTGACCGACGTTTTATTTACACCGATGGGTTAAAGAGCACCAGCAGTGTTGGATGTGCTATGTTTATGACACCGAACCACATATATTCGGTTTCCACATTAGCACTTCCATTTATACTGCAGAGCTGTATACAATATACTGAGCTGTTTTATATGTGCGCCGTCGTAAATTAAGTGACTACCTAATTTTGAGTGATTCTCTTAGCGCACTTCAGAGACTTCGTGAGCTGTACAACTCACATGCTATTGTACAACGTATCCAGGATGCCTTCCATGTTTTACACGCTTCTGGCGTTAACGAGGTGTGTGCATGGTCACGTAGATTTGCCGGGGAATAAAATGGCGAATTTGGCAACTCAGAACCCAGTATTTTCTCATCTCTCGTGCAGGGGCGGCTCCTCAGGGTAGGCATTGCCTACCCTATCGTATTACATCAACAAATAATGTTTAACTATGATTCTGCATTTTATCATTTGAACCGTCATTTTCCCCTAAATTGCAGTTCAAGAAAAGTTTTCTCGGTTATAATGACCAGCGCATGGTCAAATCCTTTAATCTCAATTCTGATTCATCAAAACTGCGCTGCGTGTTTGAAACGCACGGCAGAAATGATACGCATGGAACCTGGGTAGTGGAGAGTCAGCTGGCTTAACCTCTGCCTGCCCGGCCCCATTTCCTCAGTAGGAGGCCCTTGAACAGGGAGAAGGAAACATTCCGTCTGTATACACACTCCGAGCATGCGTAGACGCGTCTGCCAGCACTCCGAACACTTGCCTGCCCAAATCCGAATTTATGCGTCATTTCCCGAACAGCCATACTCCACGAACGAAAATCTCAGAGATCTGAATCGTTTTGCTATCACTCTGTGTAATACCAGTATGACCGACTTAATTAGTGAACTATTACAAATTCCGCTTTCGCGGCGCACTGACAATGAAAAGAGGAGTGTTTTAGCTATTTAACACAAAGCTGCAGTCAGACAATTTTTCAATTTCTTAATCCATTTCAGTCATGGGCGTCGCGAAACGGGGGCCACGACTCCCCCTTGGAAGTTGGTGAACTTAATGTGCAGTCAGTTACTGACTATTAAACTATTATTTTAATTTTGATGTAAAGAACAATTTTTGTTTAGCACAAATTAATACGGTTATCTGCAACAAATACTATAAATTTTGACAGTAAAATGATGATTTAATATATGATTGCAAATTTCCAACATGTGCCCCCCCCCCCTGGAAAAAAGTCTGCCGACACTCGTGATTTTAGTTTTGGCGGTAATTCGTCCGTAAGTCACACTCATTCACTCTGCTCTTATTAAACAACCAAACAATATATTGTTTGCGTTATCCGCAACGACTTTGCCCCCTATATTTCGGATAAACAGGGTTTATTATTATTATTATTGTTGTTGCTGTTACACTTTGCCTACCCTAAAATTTTGACTGCAAGCCGCCACTGCTCTCGTGTTACTTCTGAAGACTTTAAGCTTGAAGTGCGGTGCTATCATGCTGGCACGAAGAGTGGCCAGTTCTCTACGGTAATAGCTTAGAGAGGTTAAAGAACTTCTGATAAACTGGGTAACTCCCTCTCGCATATCTTGTCGCGAGGAGGTTAACTTGGCTCGGTTGCCTTTAGGTCAATGCAATTTTTTGCATCGTTACCTATTTAAATGGGACCCTGCTCCTCTTTGTCCGCATGTATGACAACCTTTTGTCAATCCGTCACGTGCTACTAGAGTATTCCTCTCTAGCGAACCTTCAAGACTCTCTGCAGCTGCCTGCCAGACTTGCAGAGGTCTTGGCGGACGACAAAACAGTGGTTGATAGAGCGCTTTAAGTTTTTAGCAGAGTGTAACATGAGTTTGGGAATTTGAAACTTTATATATCTATTTTTTATTCTTTTTTGGCATCTTTATCAGTTTGTTCTAATTCTGGCTTTGCCATTCTTTTTTGTATATTTATGTGTATTTGTTTTCCTTTTTACTAGAAATTTTATTTTTTTTATTAAAATTTATATCTGGTTTTGCCGTGAATTGTTAAGAGCACTGATGACCATGAAGTTGAGCGTCCTTAAACCTACATCTCCTCCTCCTACAACTACCAGCTTAACCTAGAAATTTAATATATAATTATTTAACGACGTAAGGTTTTAAAGTGCAATTAACACATATACATTGTGCAAATTTGTAGGTTGCAGTATTGAAATGCGTATTTTACATGATTTTTCACGCATTTTAATGATGTATACACGTCATTCTTTAACCATCAGCATTACCTACAACTTTAATATATAATTATTTATTGAAGTTTTTAAAGTGTAAACGTTTTTGTTGCAACTTAGCGTTAAATTACAAAAAAAATGCATGCGTATTGACCGCTCGCCTACCACCTAGGCGATCCCAGGGACTCGCATGTGGTATGCGTGGTGGACGAAGCAGCATCTGGGCGGGTTTTCTCTGGGTTCTCTGGTTTCCCCCCATTATCACCTTTCCAATCATCCATTTCGCCTAAATCTCATATCATCCTCTTCCTCACTATCATATCTGGTGCTTGGCTGACCACCTGCTTCAGGTCTTCACTGTCTGGTTCAGAGGTCCCTTCTCCCCGACAGGCATCTGACCCTAGGCACTGACTTGTAAGTCCAAGGGGGTGCAAGTCCTACATAAGGGGAGGGTAATCAGGGAAAAATGAAGAAATGCGCACATATTGAGAACAAGTAATTAAAAGTGCAATGAACAAATATACATTGAGCAAATTTGTAATGTGCCGCATTGAAGTATGCTACATGATTTTTCATGAATTCTAACTATGTATACCGTGCACTCTATACCCATCAGGTTCAGACCACTCCAAGTGGGCAGCCCTCCTGGCAGCCCTGGGCTGTGAGGGCTAACTGGGCTGTGCCGTTTGTCATTTTGCCTATGTTAACGGCGTTCAGAGTGCAGCACTCTAGAAAGGTAGAGAGAGGTAGGGATAGCACAGCATATTGTATGAGACAGAGGAACAATTCAATCAGGCATTTCACAATAATACAACACTTCTTTATTTTATGCTTAGGATGACGCCTGACATTTTTTTGGTTTATGCATATGTAGGTACAGAAAACTGCATCATGTGGAGCATTGTGAAGAGCAAACAGTGCTAAAAATAAGAACATGAGAAAACTAAGTTTGAAGTGGTAAAAAGGATAATGAAACTGTACTGATTTAAATGGACATTACCAGTTACAGGCAATCAGTTAAATGGCCACGTGACAGTTATATAGGCTGTAAGGCTATAAAAAGTATATCAAGATAAAGCAGAAGTTTTATACCATTTGATAAAACAAAAACCCATTTTTGTCACTTCTGGAGATTTTTTCGCCATTTTACACAGATGCGTATCCTTAACAAAACAGTTAATTCTTATTCATTGTTGACAATTATTATTAAAAAACGTACTATAGCAATGAAATGATTTCAAACTCCTTTAAGAGTGATTAATTTGTTAAAATTATACTAACCTGATTAGACGCCCTTTCGTCCTTTAGCTTCGTTATTAATTCCTTTCTTTCTTCGCCTATAATATCAGCGTGGGTATGAGAATGTTTAACGTCGAAGTGACGCTTAATGTTATACGTTTTTGCCCGTACATAGGTATGGCATATTAAACATTGAACATTGTTCTCGTCAGATCGAATAACAAAATACAGACCCTGCCAAGATGGGTTAAATCCTGACAGAGCTGTCGAAGCACCTCTTTTCATTCTTGCATACAACAGTTACACGAGATCACAAACACTGGATGAATGCACAAGGAGTCACATGAGTGTCGGCAGACTTTTTTCCAGGGGCAGGCCACATGTTGGAAATTTACAACCATATAATATTAAATAATTATTTTACTGTCAAAATTTGTAGTATCTGTTGCAGATAACCATATTAATTTGTGCTAAATAGAAATTGTTCTTTACATCAAAATTAAAATAATAGTTTAATAGTCAGTAACTGGCTGCACATTAAATTCACCAACTTCCAAGGGGGGGGGGGGGCCGTCGCCCCCCTTTGCCCCCGTTTCGCGACGCCCATGAGGAGTCACCTTGAAAAGTGAGCATTAACGAACCTGACGCCAGTGGCAGTCAGAGAAGGCCTGACGTCATCACAGCTGTAGCGGCCAAAGCCCTGGGCGAGCTCTGGGCTGAGCCAGGGAGCCCTAGCCCTCAAACGCTGTGTTGGAGTGGTCTGGGTTAACCTACAACTTCAATATATTATTATTTATTGAAGTCAAATTTTAAAGTGAAATTAAAAATTATACACTGTGCAAATTGTGCTGGAGAGCATAAAACAATTGGAACATTATACAACAAATGATAGTAACCATTATAAAAGTAAAGTAGATGAACAAGATAGATCAATAAGTGGATTTCCTGCATAATGCAGCATTTCACATCAAAGTAATAAGCAACCACCACTGGACATGGTTCCCTTGAGTTTAATTAGATCCTACTGATCATAACAAATCACTTGAGCAAAGAGAGAGTGCGTTCTTAATATGCTTGTGCTTCACTGTTTATAATATAAGCAAAGTACGATTAAACAGAATTAAGTAATTACTTAGAAGTGTGATGTTGTGCATTGTAGTTACAGCCTGGAACCCAGCCACCCAGTCTCCCACCCATTTTAGTATGTTTTCTTATACAGTAATATAACCGCATAATTACAACAAACATGGATATCGTATACATATGGAGCATGTGCAATGGCGACTTCTAAGATGAAAATGAAGTAATTACTTAGGAGTGTTGCAGTGCTGTGCATTGTAGGTACAGCCTGGAACCCAGGCACCCTCCCACCCTTTTTAGTACATTTTCTGATAAAGAAATATAATCACATAACTACAGCAAACACGGGCATCTTCCTCCTACAGAGCATGCACAAAGGTGACTTCTAACCCAAAAGAGAAGTGAAATTTGCGGTATTCGATGTTTTGAATTTTTTCTCTTTTAAAGTGAAATGTTGATACTGCATTAAACCACAGAACAGTTTATAATGGATTGGCATATACACTTGGCCCCTTTGAGTTAGAGTAAATACAAATGAATTGCCAAAATGTACTCAACATTCAATGAAGATGTTGAAAGTGGCTACCTGCAGGATCAATACACAGCATGTGTAACCATATTCAGATTTGGCGGCAACTTCACAGCTGTTCTATTTGGCGTGAGTTTATTTTATAGACCTTGCTCTCCAAATATGCTCACACATTGTGAGACCTAGGGAACTTAGTGATCACAAACTTTTACTGACAGTTCAATCCACTCAGAATATACTTCCACAGTTCACATTCTTTCTTGAATTGAGAAGAGCATTTTCCAGGATGTGAATAGTCACATGTAACTAAGCTGATGAAATAAATTAAAATACTGACAGAAGCATCCCGATTATAGATTACTCATATTGCGACACTGCCACAGGATTCAGTTTTAATGATCAATTTATGTTAATGCACTACAGACATATATATTGTGTGTATATGTATGCTAAACCTAACATGCTTCCCGTGAACCTGATTGGTGTAACGAGTCATATAAGCATACTGAGAATGCAATTGTCACCCATTACGGGAATGCCACCATACAAACTCCTTCTGAAAGTTTTACTATTCTTATGAACTTGGGGTTGGGGGTTAACGTATGGAGTTTCATGCTGGTGTGTGGCTTAATGGAAATATTTATAACAGTGCATAGCATGAAAAGCTGAAAGCACTATTATAGCAACTAATAAATACAAATTAAAGTTAAAATAAAACAGTTTCATGTATTTGGTTAAAGGTGACTCCTTGATGTTCAATGCGCTGATGAACAGCTTCTAGATTTCTCACGTTTTTAATTGAGTGTAATAAAATATTTCATTATATTTTGCAAAATCTGCATTCAAATGTTTCCACTGAGGTAACAAGCACTTGCAGTGGAAAGGAGAAATGAAAAAAAACAACCATAATAATATACACCAAGTGAATTAAGACCTCCTATTTGAGAACAGTGCAAATATTGGAAACATCACACAAATAACAAGGACTATCTCCAAAATGGTTCACTTCACAAAAAGATTCATTTGGACATAAATTGTATATTTTAACAAGATCTGCTGATACTTTCATATGCAATTGATAGGTCGAGTGGTGATAACTGCACGAGTGGTACTGTCAGATATATTCAAAATACTTTTTACTTTCTCTACTGGTAAGTAGGGGAAGTACTGTATTCCACCCAAAAATTCGATGTCGAGATTTCACCGGAAATATATGTTTTGAGGCACCCTGAATCCAAAAAAGCATTTTTAGAAAAAGGTCCACGTGTGTGTCTGTGTCAGTCTGTGTACAGCATAACTCAAAAACAAAAAGTCGGTTAAAAACCAAAGTTGGTATTTAAGTTTAATGTCTTTCAACAATGCGACATGAAGATTTTGAAGAAAATAGCCCCACCCTAAACTACCCTTTACATGGACAATTTTTCGAAAATTTTGATTTTCTTGAAAATGGCTCTAATGATTTTGATTAAAATGTCATATGTTTGAGATATTTTGATGACAAATGAAATGTATATCTTGAATTTTCTGGCTATAGTCCCAGTAGTCGTATTTACTCTGGACGACTTTTGCATAACTGGTAAACCGTTAGAGATAGACCAAATCGTACTATACAAAAAAAGTAGATCTTGCTAAAATACACAATTTATGTCTGAATAAATTTTCCTGTAGGGTGAACCATTTCGGAGATATTCCTTCTTATGTGTGTGAGTTTCGGAAAACTTAGAACTTTCATGAAATGGATCATCGTCGTTCATTTTTTTATATGTTAAGTGTGCAAAGACAACAGAATCTCAAAGCTTTAAAACATTTGACTATCGCACAAAGCCTACTGTATTCTAACATTCCCCTTGCACCTACAAGGAAATAAGCAATAAGATAATTTGTACAAATGTTTATCTCAACCAACACGAAGAAGATATAGGAATAAGAGTTTGTAAGAATGGTTAGTACAAGAGTAGAGAAAGTCATGTGAGTGCAACACATCAGATTTTTTTACATTTTTTCCATCAAAATACTCTAAACAATTTATAGTTTATTTAGAACATTTTATCAATTTTGGATATACAATGTTTGAACAGGACGTCTGTCGGGTCCGCTAGTAACTTTATAAAATTTCAATTGAGCATCTTTAGTTGTTTTATTTCTTAGAGTTCTCTTACAGTTCCACACATCCTATGAAATTTTTGTATTTTTATATTTGTATCTCCTTTTTGGCAGTACAATATCCTGAAACCCAAGTAATTAAAGGATTTCACTTGTTCAATAATATTGTCATTTATAACAATTTTGCATCTTAGATTTATTTTTTCCTCAAAATGCCATTGATTTTCTTTTTGTGCACAAAATATTTTAATTATATTGCTTGCCTACTTTTTCTAATTTATTTGCAGCTCTTTGGAGTTTATCTTCTGATGAGCTAAAAATAACCTGGTCAGCAAATAAAATTGTATCTACTAATTGCTACTGGTAATCTTCAGATCATCTATATTTGTATTTGAGATAAAACATTGTTTTTTTTTTTCCATTCAAATTTAAAACAAGTGTTTTTGGGTTTTAGCTTTGTGACAAATTTTTCTGTAAATAATACATGGTAGAACTGCACAGAGAGTTAATACACATAGCAGAAATCATTCCCAGCAGTATATCCTGAAACTCAGTGCTCATTCTAGAGTGGAACAGACATCATCTTAGTTCTTAACCATATACCATGCATTCTTGGACCGGCAGGGCCACCCCACGGCGGTAAGGTACCAGCGCACTCTCCACCAGAGTTACATGTAAAGGACTGGCAAGTCACAGGTATGGAACGCTAACTACTGTACTAACTTGCATTAGGCTTACCTGCATCACATCAGATGTTTAAATTGATGACCTTCAATGCACACACATTCACTACATCTCCGAAAACAATTCTGGTTTACTTGCAAAAGTTCATGTTGACTGATTGCCTGTATTTCCCTCATGATTTTGTCCTTCAATTCTTTTAACATGTGTGGATTTAATGTGTACACTTTATTCATAAATAAAAACTGCATTGAGATAGGTCAGGGGAACGAGATGGCCACAATCCTCAACTAATTATTCTGCCACCACACCCACTTCACGATTCATGCATAGAATTACCAACAGCATGTGCTATAGGTGAATCCTGCTGAAACCAGCCACAGAATCTTTCATTTCTTGTTAGTTGCACAAAAAAATATTTAATATAGATTTACATAAGTGTGTGATAATTCTCCCGGTCAGGTTGGTGAGACCCATAAACCAACGACATGTGTGGTCCTCCAGACATTCTGGGGGTTGTGAGAGAGCGATGTGACTGCCAAAACATAAAAATATGGTGCTCTCTAAAAAAACGGTTACTATTACTGCTATTGCTCTCTTCAATATCATTGTGAAAAATATTGGAGAGCAAGAGGATTAATGACTTCATTGTCAGAAATTCAGCATTAGCTAACAACAACATAAGTGTGTGAGTCAACTTTTGTGTTCTAAGTATGAGACTGATAATTATTCTACGCGTGGTGAGGAACTTCATGAATAATATGGTGATTTTTGGTAGCGCAGTATCAATTGTTCTGAGTAGAAACTTACCTTGAAGATAAAACCATGCTTCATCAGTGAAGAACATTAAAGGTGGGTCCATGTCGCCATTATGTACAGACTGAGAAAACCAAGTGCAATAATTAACCCTACTTACAGGATCTGGTGGTTGTAAGGCATGAACCCTTAAGTTTCAGAAGTTTTGTTGCCATGAAAGATGATGTCTTGGAAATGTTAACCTCTCATGCTAAACGTCTCAACGATTTTCATTTATACGGAATATTAAAGAATTAAGTGTACACCTTAAATCCATACACATTAAAAGCATTGTAGGACAAAATCATGAGGGAAATACAGGTAATCAGTCAACATGAAGTTTTGCAAGTAAACCAGAATTGTTTTTGGAGATATGGGTCAATCCACGTCAAATCGAACACCCGTGAAACACGACTTTTTCGTAGGAGGTTTAAATTTTTTTTTATGAATAATAGGCATCAAATAAGGAGACCCGTATTTTTTTATTTCCGTATTTTTAAATTACTTGTTACTCTAAGTTCATATAGAGTTGAGAGTTGGGGTTTGGCGCACTGGAAAGGTTAAATATAACACTTTTAACAACTTTTGATCAATCATTATTACACATAAATTTTGGACTGTTTTTTTATGGTATATTTTGTAAAACCAAAAATAGAATTTAAATCGATGTGTTAAAAATCTAAAAAAAATACACACGTATTCCCTAACATTTTATCTATAAAATAAGATGTTGAAAACTATGGAGCTTGCATTAGTGCATTTGCTACAATTTTTTTTCTGGAGGCCTGCAAGCACTTCCGGACGAGTAACAAGCCAGGTGACTGCAGACAGCTTGCGAATTGCCGCGCCAGCTATGCTACTCACATAACTTCTTCTTACTAAGGCAGTACAGTCCATACAGAAAAATGTCTCCAGAATGTACCTTCTTTCTGATACTCCTGTGGCATCTGACAAGTGCTTTTCAACTTTTGAATTTTTTTGAAAAAATCTTCTGATGTAAGCAGTTCTTTGCTTTTAGCTTCTTCCTTCATGTACGTCCATACATTTGAAATAATTTCTCTACTCTGACTGTGTAATGTTTTGGTCCCTATTTAGAACGTATAGGTGGCATAATTGATTTGCGCTATGATCAATGTCTTACAAATTCATTATATTCACTCTTTATCGCAAAGGTCTATGTCTTCAACGGCACACTGCACTAAAAAGCACCTTTGAATTAGCAAGACTGTCTCAGATCATGCAGACATCACTACCTTCCCCCTCCCTCCCCATTTGCATGGTTTCATTCACAGAATTATACAATATGAGCTGATGAAAGAGACAAAAGCTATGGATTCGCCAACAGGACTTCCAGTCAAGGTCAGGGGTCCACCTGTGCTTTAAAATTACACTCCTTCATTCCTTTGTCAAAAACTGAAGCTTTAGTGAAACAATTTTCTTTCGAAGAAGGAGGTAAAGTTGTGTGTATGGAAACATTAGTTTAAAATGCATATTTTAAAAACATTTTGAAGATGCTAATAGTGTACATGTAACAGTATCAGCTAGAAGTGTTCTCCTTACTGTACTGTTGTAACGTTCATGGAACCTCAAGCAATGAACAGTTGCCGCAATGGAAGGTGGCAATTGTGTGAGGTTACTGTAGCCACCACCGCTGCCACGCGAATTCGCTGCACTGATTTGTAAAGTTAATTACAACTGAACTATTAGAGACTCCATTCTGATTTTTTCTGAGAATATTGAATAAACTTCATTGTATTTTTAGTTTTTTTTTCAGATTTTTAAATAGTCGAGTTTATGTTATTATTTAACTTTAAAACTTTAATCATATAAAATATATTAATAATAATTAATAAAATGTTCTAATAAATACCGCAGGAAATACTGCGATTTATCTTTAATTTGAGCCAAAGATCAAGAAATTTGCTTCATTACAATCAGAGGTATGATTGATCGAAGAGTGAGGAGCGTGGGATTTTTGGGACATTTCAAAAATTAATATCTGCCAAAATACATTTTTTTATACAAAACGAAGAAACACGGGTAAAATATATTTTGTTTAAAACACCAAAAAAAAAAAAAAAATTCAAGAAAATCTGAGAGATCAAGGTCATTTTTTGCCATATTTTGTTCGATTTGACGTGGAATGACTCATATAGGGAATGTATTCGCGTTGAAAGACATCAATTTCAACATCTGATGTGATGCAGGTAAGTCTAATGCAAGTTAGTACAGTAGTTAGTGTTCCGTACCTGTGACTTGACAGTCCTTTACATGTAACTCTAGCGGAGAGCATACCGGTCTTCATCTAGTCCCTTGTCACCATTGGGCAGTCCGGCTAGTCTAAGAACACACTGTATTTTCTCATTCAGCTGCAATGGAAACATGTTGCCAAACATCTCTTTGACATACTTTCCTATAATTCTATGAAACTTAGAAGAAAAGTGCTCATAAAATTCAATGTATTATTTGTCCGTGGGCATGACAAATGCAGTTATTGAACCATTTAAGTTTTATCCTGTACGTTAAAACAACATACAGTTTTGCTGTCTAAATTATCACATCCAGCTCATACAGCATGGCGTAGTTTAAAGCAATCCACCTCCCATTTTAATAAGAATGTGATGTTTGGCTTCTTAAAGCTGCATTATATGTTATTGTACTGAAATGAGTAAGTAACTGCAACCGTGACTAGTTTTAAGCAACAATTATTTGCAAACTACTCATCTCTAATCAATTGTTGGCATTCTTTTGTTGGATCCCAATTTACTTCCTCATTGAGTTATTAGTGTCTGTTGACATTCTGCAAAAGACTGGAAATTTAAGAGCCTATGAAAAAATAGGTTTGATTATAAAAATTTGCAACATTTTCAGGGACAGGTTTTCAGATAGAAGATAACCAGCAAAAAGAGCAGTACAAAGCTTGATTAAAAATGATAAACTATGGGATGCTGCAGAGAACCACTTTCAACATATCTATAAATGGCAAGTGGTTTTTGGCACTTTGTTTTGTATTTTCACTGTATTCTGTATTTACACAATTAATTTTATCTACACAGTCAACATATTACAATCACATTCAATTGGGAGGCAGATTACTTTTATTTGCATCAAGTAACACTCGGTAAAAACATTTATATTTTCAGTTCCCACCTAGTATTTCTTGTTCAATAGTTCTGTAATGTCATTTCATTAAAAAAATGTTTTGTTCTCTCTTAAAATTTAATCCCAATACTTGAGCAAACCATCCCAGCCTGCAGTGACAAGTTTGCTTGCCTCATGTGGATGCCACAAGACACCAATACACACACCATCATGGGCCTTCCACTTCTTATATAACTTTGTAGTCTTCCAGTCCCAAATATAAGTTTTCCCATCAGCATCACCTGATACCAAATAACTCATATCTGGAGAAAAGTCTAATGTACATGCATAACCTGCTACCATATGACCGGCAAATGTCTTCTTACGATTTAACTTGAAGCGATTCAATGCAGAAAATATTACAATCTTATTGTCCATGCTCTGACATGCCAGCCACTTCTGATTTGGAGATGGTGTTACTGCTGGCATTGAATGCATTGTTGGGTCGGCTATGTATTTCATATCCACAGGGATGTCCCACTCCCAAACTCGCAGACTCTTATCATCTGAAGTTGTTACAAACCTGTAAGCACAAAAATTATGTCAATCAGCTTGGATTACACAGATGTAATACAAAATATCCTCATATTTGTGCACCTACTCTACAAAGTCATATTGGAGACAATACTATTAAAAATATGTTCTATGAATACTGTTATTATTTATTTATGCCAACAAACGGTTGGTGTTTTTAAACACACAAGCTGTGTGTGGGCAATGTTTGAGAGGTAGAACTGGAATTTAAAAATTCAATGCCACAATTGGGATTTGAACCACAGACCCTACGCTTACCAGGCAGGTGCTCTATCCATTAAGCTACTGTGACAATCTGCCAGAATGACAATGAATTCTCAACATGCACTGCAAGTTGACTGTTACCTAGCTCTGTTGTGCATAGATGTAAACATTACCAGCAGAGCAGAATGTGCTAGGTACCAGAGAGGGGCAGCAATGATGGGTTTTAATTTGTGAAACAATTATATGAATGTCGTAAGTACAAATGATTTTCATAAGAGTTACACTGAATTTAGATTATCCTTTATTCCAAATATGCAATTAAACCAAATAATACAACCGTACCCAGAATCTATGGTTTACCCAAAATACACAAGCCAGACATCACCATGAGACCCATAATTAGCAGCATAGATTCACCAACTTACAAACAGGCAAAATGGCTATCTAATAAATTTAATTCATTTCCTAAATTTGAAAGTTTAAGCATAAGAAACAGTTATGAACTAATAGAACACATCAAAGACTTCAAATTAACAGAAGAGGACACCCTTGTCTCCTTTGACGTAAAGTCACTATTTCCCAGTATACCAATAGAAAAACTCCCATCACTGATCAAAAATTGGCTCAAATCACTTGGAATGTCATCATCAGAAATTGCAGAATTCATAGAACTCACCAAATTATGCACAGAACAAAATTTCTTCCAGTTCCAAACAAAGTATTTCCGTCAAACTTCCGGTTTAGCAATGGGCAATCCTCTCTCGCCATTCTTAGCAGATATTTACATGAGTTCATTGGAAATAAGGATCACAAAAGGTTTCCCGTGGATGTTCAAACTCTGGCAGCGATATGTGGATGACATATTTGCAATAGTTCCAAAAAGACACATCAGTGACGCATTAAAACTTCTGAACATACAGGACAAAAGTATAAATTTCACAGTGGAAGTAGAAAAAGATAATAAATTACCATTTTTAGATCTAAAATTAATCAAAAACAAGGATAGAATAAATTTCAGTATTCACAGAAAACCAACGCAGACAGACAACTACATAAAAGCTAATAGTTGCAACCCAAGAAGCCACAAACAAGCAATTTTCAATAGTTTAACACATAGATTGGTGAACATCCCTCTTTCAGCAGAAGAATATAAAACAGAATATTACAAAATAATAGAAATAGCAAAAAAAAAAAAAAAAAACGGCTTCCCCAAAGAATTAGTAAATAAAAAGGTAAAACGAGCAGAAAAGAAAAAATTATTAAAAGAAACTACAACTCTCACAGCAGCAAAAACAAAAATGATATTCAAAAAATTCACATATCACCCATGGGCCTTTGATAAATTTAAAAAAGTGTTCAAGGAATACAACATTCAGCTAGCAGCAGTAAACCATTACTCCATAAAAAACCTACTACTTTCAAACATCAAAGATGCTATTCCACCTAACAAAAAATCTGGCATATACCAAATTGAATGCAGTGATTGTAATGAAATATACATAGGAAAAACCAAAAGAAATTTAGAAATTAGATCCAAGGAACACGTTAGAAACATTAAGAGTAAACAATTAGAAAAATCAGCGGTTGCATTTCACTTTTGGACAAAAAATCATGACATAAAGCTAGAACCGAAACTTCTCAAACACATAACTGGAAAACAAGAACTGTCCACATGGGAACAAATCTTTATTTTAAAAAATAGAAACCGAGTATTTAATTTCGACATTCCTCAGAGAGACATTTTCAGTAAGTTCATTGAACCACCACCAGAAGAAACACCAGAAGAAGCATCACCATCTACACCATGAAACACCATGGAAACCCAGTTATTGTCCGGTTGATAATGGAGGAAAGTTAACCTTCGAAACGCGTCCCGGAAAAATATGTTGTAAGTGTTGTTCAGTGTTATTAATTAACTCACCTTTTAAATTAAATTAATTACAACAACACTGTTTTCAAACTTCTATGAAAGGAAGATTGAGTGTAGATGTTTTCTTTTACCCCTGTGCGTAATTTAAAGTGTGAAAACTGTAGGAACAATTTATGCTCTGAGGGCAGAATGGATTTTGACGTTCAAAATTCTGAAGTTAGTACTTATTTAAGGGTAATCGATAGGGAGGGCTGAAGTGGCCATCACAGTTTACCTATTATATAACGGCATGCTTCAGTGCTTAATTTCTGAGACATATGAAGAAGAATTTCTTAAAGTAGAAAACCAGAGAAACTTAATTCTACATTTAGGTGCCAAGACATGTGACATTAATATTGGTGCTGACTACAATGCTAGTGACTGCGAGTTTCCAGGTGCTATTTTGATGAGGAAAATAATAAAAGTAATAACCAACATCCTTTCGAAAAACTACTGCATTATTAAACAAGAGTTTGGTATTCTCTACAGGCAAAAATAGGAAACTTGAGATATATTCAGGTTGAGAAGGTAAGAAGCATGCTCTGCCATTAACAACTATGCAAAGCATGTTTTCCACTAACATACTAACACACAATAGCTTTTAATACGAAATGTGGAAATATAAATGAATGCACGCTTCTTACAGTGCAGAAATGCTGTAAAACATGTGATTATTCCGTATGAATTACTTGGAATGTTGGCCTCGCGTTGTGACGTCACGAATAGCACATCCAGGCCTGTTACATAGAGATGGCCTTGCTATACCCTGCCTCTTGCACTGCTTAATAATCTCAGAATACAAGTAATTTTCATTGGAAAGTAATGTACCCTTCCCAGAATGGTTCTATTTTGGGCACCATTTCATGCAATAGGAATGAGGACAGGCAACTAAACCAACACACTGATGCACTTATGCTGCTGCACTTTCATTAGGTTCCGCATGCTTCAGCACAGAGCTAGTATATTCATCTAAATTTGTTACCATAGGTCACAAACAACCCTGCATACTCTTTTAGTTATATTTTAAAATAGATAAATGAAGTTGTGTCACAATCTAATATTTATTGTATTTTAACATTTAAGCTGCTTCACTGTCAATAGCTTCAATTTTTACATGCTGGTGCAGTTTTTGCGATTATTATTAACGCTGTGTCTTTAAGCTAATGAGATCTTTTTGATCTCAGGGCTTGGTAACGGATGGAATGAACATACACTCGGGTTTAACTTTAGTCAAACATTTTATTTGCACCTTCTTGTTCACAATTTTTAAATCTTATCACAGGAGAAAGTCTTATTTTAGCGGATCAACTTTCCTAGCATCGTCGAAATTTAATTAAAGATCTCTAAACACTTAGTAAATTCACTTTTACTATTTCATGATGCGTACACATAAAAATGTCTTCTCACCTCGGAGATACCCACGCTAGTGAACTGTTTTTTGGCGTCGTTTTGACGCGACACTGCCTTTTTCATATTCATCCGCGCAAATAGTTCTTTCTCGTTAGGGAAGCGATCTCAATCATCGTCCCCTACTTTTATTATGGAACACAAACAATTCTAATATTTATACACATATATTAAAATCAAATATGGAAAGATTTATGACGTCTTTGTGCAAACTTAGTTGTTCGTAACAATGAACCTTATCAACATGTTTTCATCATTTAATTATCTCATACCAACATCAAAAAACGAATTACACTTTTAACAAACATTTACATGAACGATTTTCTTTTGGGGTCTTCTAATATTCCGTCTCAATACATTAAAGAAACTGGTTCTTTCAGCATGTTATTCTTCACATAAAAGTTTAGAAGCCTAGAAACATATGTAATGAAAGGCAAGGATTCCTAGAGGATTTATTGATAATCTTCATATCCCTCCAAATGATTCCAATGCCTTCAAAGAGGCTTTAGGAAAACAAAGGTAAGCTATAAATTTCAGGATGTGAATGCGGTGTAAGGTGTTGAATGGTAGGTGAAAGCGAGTGGGAGGAAATGAGAATTAAGGTGTAATGTGATGCAACAAAGATATGCAGGTGGTATAAAATGTTTAACCTTTTTAAATTCATTGAAAAAACTAAGCTTCTACCCCAAGGACCACACCCAAAATGATCAAAGTATTATTTAATACATATTAAATATTAACTTTAAAAAATTGGTTTTAGGGTGCTAAAGTAAATATTTAACATTCCTTATTTAAAATGTATAGAAAACAGCTACAAGTCATGTATGTAACTAACCTGCGATTCTCATCCACAAATGTAATGGTGTTAACAGCTCCTAGATGTCTGTCATATTCTTGAACGATTTCACCAGAACGAACATCCCAACAGATAATTTTCTTATCTGAAGTACCAGCCACAAATAAATGTTGTTTATCCTCATCTGGATGAAATTTGACACAGTAGGGAATTTTCCGGCTGGTAAAGCGAGAACTGCACTGTCCAGTCTCAGTGTCCCATAACTTTATGTATCGATCATATGCAGCAGAGAGAAATTGCGTTCCAGCATTGTTGAAGCAAATATCCCGCACTGCCTGACGATGACCATAATAAGTACGAATGCAGCGGCGCTCATGGTAAACCTCCCAAAGTTTTACCCTAAAACACATAAAAGCAGTATTTATTTCACACCTTCAGTCACGGCTCCATCACTAGCATAAGTGCATTTGAATTTAGGGAAAAAGATGTCAACAGAGAATACTATATATATGCTCACTTCTGAAGTAGTAACAGCCTTAGGTAAAAGGCACTACAAGAATATTTCATGACTTAGCTATGGCAACTGACAGCATAGATCACAATCTCTTGCTTCTAAAGTTAAAGATGTTATGGCTTTAATGAGATATCTATAAATTGGTTCAGATTTCACTCAACAAACAGAATATAAAAAACCAGGTTCAGTGGTTGTGTTTCTGAAGCAGGTGTTACTAATGAAGATGTTTCACAAGGCTTTATTCTAGGCTCTTTGTTATTTTTAATATTTATATATAACTTACAATATACAAGGCTCATAAAACAGTTTAGTGACAAATATTACTCATATAGACTTTTGGTCCTACCCCTGCCCTCAATGCAATGCACTTGTCCCGCCTCCTCTGCAATTCCTAGAAGATGCCATTCAGTGTCACCTCTTAAAGCTTTCACTGTCTTGGTCTGTTGTTGAACATAAATCCCTTGTTCCTTTTTAAAAGGCCACACAAAGTCAATTTGGGACTGCAAGGCAGAGAGAGATGCCCTTTTTTGCCAGGAACATCATAACAGCATTAACAATGAGAGTCCTTGCTTTATTGTAATGGAACTTCCATTTGCTCAAGAGATTCCTTCATTTTTTGGGGACTGATCCTTTATTGATTGTCTCAGGAAGTCTTGCAGTAACATGCAATGATTGTAGTCTACGTGCTCTGATAACCAAAAAAGTTATGACCATGGCCTTATTTGAAGACTTCTCAGCTTGTGCATTTTGTGGTGGTAGTTGAACATGTTGCACTCATTCTATGCTGCTCCGTTTCATCTCTGAGTCATAATATGCCTATGCATACAGCAGTGATACATTAAATATCAACATGAGCTGCTCTTGCTATGGAGTAAGCTGTTGCTATCCATCAAGCAAATGCACTAAACATATGCAAATGCTCTTTTAAAATTGTGCAAGTGCTCCTAACCAATATTCCAAGGATGTGTACAAGCTATCTCACAGTGAGACTTGGGTCATCACCAATAGCACCTGTTGTGTTGATTGTTGGGTCTGCAATGACAGTAACAGCTAGACCAGGCAGCCTCAACTCGATGCACTGTGACATCATATCTTATAGCCTGATGCCCGAGCGTGTGGAAGCGGGCAGAAATGAAGGTCAACGGAGATAGAAAAACAGTCAGTGGCGGAATAACTAAGATTTGCAACATCGGAAGCTTTGAACGTTTATTGAGTGTTGACTGAGTATACAAAGAGAAATAAACATATATTTACCTAGATGCTTAATAGAGCAAATTTAACATACCATTTCATAGCTTATATCTGTCACTTATATTACATTTAATACTTCCAAGTGAGTTCAATTTTGATTCAGACGTTGAGTTTTTTGTATCCTTTTCCCCCTTATTATCTGTGAAATATTTGGTGTAATTGTCTTTGTAGTACAAAGACGAAGACTGCATTTCAAGTTGCTGTCAGATAAATGGCTTCTGTGACTCGGTTTACAGTGTTTCATTAGTGAAAAGAATTGTTCACAGAGGTAAGTAGAGCCAAATATGCTTAATATGTGAGCTGCTTGTCTGTGTAGTCGTGGAAATCTGGACTGAGGAAAGTTTATATAACAATCGATCAAGTTTCTTTTATGAACAAAGGAATCCTTCATTTCCCGATCATATTGCAGGTCAATAAGTTCTAATTGAAACTCTGTAGGAGCGTTCTCGACGTCTACGGCGAAAGGAGTGACAAATAATGGAAAACATGTAGATTCCATAGTTTGTATAATTATTCTATTATAGCTAAGACGTACAGCCGATTCACTTATTTTATGGTCCGTATCATTGTCAGTAGCCATAGTGTCTTTGAGTTTCTGTATCATCATGTCACGTTCCACTCCATTATAGCCGTCGTATTCACTGCTATGAGCAGCGTAATGTCGTTGTAGGTTATACTTTTTAATTGTTTGAACAATCTTACCACACACTAAACATTTCGCGGCATCCCCTAGGTCTATGAACAGATACTGTTGTTCCCAAACAGAGGAAAAAGTATATAGGGAAGATGGGCGAGGATTAGATGAGGTAGCCACACTTAGAGATGTTGCCATTTCTGTACTTCATGAACCGCCACTGCACACTAGTTACATACGTCCGTTGCTGGTGCACTCAGATAAACAACTGTAACACAATGCCCACTTGCACGCACAGATATGCTGACTTTGCCCGCTGCCCGTATTTACGTGAGTTGAGGCTGCCTGAGCTAGACCTTCTCCTCCCTGCAATTAATCATTTGCCCGGGCATCTTTGAAAGCATGATGCCAATGAAACATCCGCCTAGGGACCTACAATGGTAGAGACAGGATTGGCACTCCCACAGTCCAGAGCCACACTTTTGATTGGGTTCCTCTAAGAGATGAGAGAGTCTATGCCAAACACCCAATCAACTTTGATCAACAAGCATAGTTGATCTTCCACCAGATACCTCCCTAAACAGTCTGATAGATGCTGTTGCATGGGCTAGTGGACGGGGAGTTGCAAAGCTTGACTGGGTAGTGCATAATTCACAGTTCCTGGTTATCATGTAGGGCTATGTTTGTATGTGTCACTAAAGGTTCAGTCCTGGTGCAGAGCCATTGCATGAGCTGATGCACTCCTGCAGACAATTGGGTCCCTCTGTCTATAAACTGGGAGGTGATGAGCTCAGTGGCACAGGACTCTCATTACTGCAGGGTTGCGTACAGGTTGTGAGCATGCCATTGGAAGCATTTGTAAAGGTGGAAAATATAATCCCTATGAAAAACACTAAAAGAAAACAACCAAACAATTAAGATCTGAGGAAAAGATACAAGAATGTAAGAGTGTAATGGTCCTTGCAACTTACTAATTTCTAGACTTGAGGAAGGTAAAAACTTATATTGGTGAGCCCATTTATCATTAAAAAGGATTTGGATAAAATACCTGATCCAGTAAAGCTTAGATCTTACTATGGTACACTTCTGGTTGAAGGGCATTCAGAATACCAGGCAGTGAGAATTATTAAAGCGAATATGCTAGTCAGCTACCCTGTACGAGTTGAGATGCATAGGACCTTGAACTCCTTGTGCAGTGTAGTAAACACCCGTGCAATGGATGGTTTGACCAATGAGGAAATTCAAGAAAATCTTGAAGAACAAGGTATTATGTGTGTATCTCATTCAGTGCAAACTAAGAGGTGAATTAAGCCCATTTGTATCCTGTTTCTTGCCTTTGATCTCCCGCAAAGGATTACAGCAGGGTATGAATCCATCAAAGCTGCCTGAACCTCTATCCTCAACCTGCTCAGATATTTTACGCGCCAGCACTTTAGAGACAACAGGGACTGTGGAACTGTGGAGACATCTCGCATGATGGTGCATGTGCTTCAACTCAAATGTGTGTCGACAGCAGTGGTGAACATTAATCAATTTTACAAGAATGCCTCTGTTTTATGGAGGAAAGGGCGATCCAGGAAATCCAGGTTAGAGAGATGTTCTCAGAAACCTGGAAACTCCTGCATATACACCCAACCTCAGTCCCAAATTCTACTGGAAAAAGGCCCTCCTCTATGGAGGAGATCAAGCAGGATGATTCTGCCCACATTGCCAGTACACTAGTGCAAAAGAGGAGGATAAATCTGTAGTAAAAGGTTTTAGCCAAACACCAAACAAAAAGAGTTTATTGGTTCGACCACCACTGTTTTCAACCTAATGGAGAGGTATGTTTGAGAACTTATCCCGTAAGAATTACCATGGCTATTTTCAATGGAACATATGTGAAATTAGAACACATTGACCAGAACTTGAACTTTTGCTTAATAAGGATGAGCCTTCGGTTGCATGTTTGTGAGACACTAACCTCCACCTGCAAGACTGCTTTCAAATCAGACTGTACAGCCCAGCATGGTGAGGTCTTACACTGGAAAGGGTGTTCTTGTGCAAGAGGGCACTATGATGCTAATCAGAGATTATATATTTGTGGAATCTGTACCCTTACAGTCTAACTTCTAGTCAGTCATCATAGGGTATGAATTGCCATCAATCCAATTTAACTCCCCCCATCTGATGACCCCTCAATCACTGACACAGAAAATCCAGTTTCCCAGTTACCAACACCTTTTCTGTTGTGAGGTACGTCAATACTTATCATTCACCACTGGCTTGGGGGCTCAACTCTGGCTTGTGTAAGGAGCAAACTGATTGTTGATTTAATGGACAATCATAACCTAGTTCTCCTGAACAATGGAGAGCCTTTCTGACTCCTACAATAGCTTTCCATACCTTGATTTAGCAGTTTGTGCACCACAGTTAGCAGTTTCCTTGTAATGGAATGTCATCTCTGATTTACACTCTGGTGACTACTTTCCATTTCCTTTTAGTATTTTAACACAAGATACATGTTCCACATGTGAGTCATTCCACGTCAAATAGAACAAAATAAGGCAAAAAATGACCTTGATCTCCCAGATTTTCTTGTTTTTTTTTTGTTTTTTGGTGTTTTGGAACAAAATATATTTGACCCGTGTTTCTTCGTTTTATAAAAAAAATTATTTTGGCAGATATTAATTTTTGAAATGTCCCAAAAATCGCACGCTCCTCACTCTTCGATCACTCATACCTCCGATTGTAATGAAGCAAATTACTTGATCTTTGGCTCAAATTAAAGATAAATCACAGTCTTTCCTGATGTATTTATTAGAAAATTTTATTAATTATTCTTAATATTATATTTTATACGATTAAATTTTTAAAGTTAGATAATAACATAAACTCGACCATATAAAAATCTGGAAAAAAAAAAAACTAAAAATACAATGAAGTTTATTCAATATTCTCAGAAAAAATCAGAATGGAGTCTCTAATAGTTCAGTTGTAATTAACTTTGCAAATCAGTGCAGCGAATTCGCGTGGCAGCGGTGACGGCTGCAGTAACCGCGCACAATTGCCACCTTCCATTACGGCAACTGTCCACTGCTTAAGGTTCCATGAATGTTACAACAGTACAGTAAGGAGAACACTGCTAGCTGACACTATTATATGTACACTATTAGCATCTTCAAAATGTTTTTAAAATATGCATTTTAAACTAATGTTTCCATACAACACACAGCTTTACCTCCTTCTTCGAAAGAAAATTGTTTCACTAAAGCTTCAGTTTTTGACAAAGGAATGAAGGAGTGTAATTTTAAAGCACAGGTGGACCCATCTTTCTTGGCCCCTGACCTTGACTGGAAGTCCTGTTAGCGAATCCATAGCTTTTGTCTCTTTCATCAGCTCATATTGTATAATTCTGCGAATGAAACCATGTACATGGGGAGGGAGGGGGAAGGTAGTGATGTCTGCATGATCTGAGACAGTCTTGCTAATTCACAGGTGCTTTTTAGTGCAGCGTGCAATTGAAGACATAGATCTTTGCGATAAAGAGTGAATATAGTGAATTTGTGAGACATTAATCATAGCGTAAATCAATTATGCCACCTGTACGTTCTAAATTAGGGACCAAAACATTACACAGTCAGAGTAGAGAAATTATTTCAAATGTATGGACGTACATGAAGGAAGAAGCTAAAAGCAAAGAACTGCTTACATCAGAAGATTTTTTTCAAAAAAATTCAAAAGTTCAAAAGCACATATCAGATGCCACAGGAGTATCAGAAAGAAGGTGCATTGTGGAGACATTTTTCTGCATGGGCTGTACTGCCTTAGTAAGAAGAAGTTATCTGGCTAGCATAGCTGACACACCAATTCGCATGCTGTCTGCAGTTACCTGGCTTGTTACTCGCTTTCAAGGCGAATCCAGCTGTACAAACGGATTGCTACTTCATGTCGTCTGTGAGCGCTTGCAGGCCTCCAGAAAAAAATTGTAGCAAATGCACTAATGCAAGCTCCATAGTTTTCAACATCTTATTTTATAGATAAAATGTCAGGGAATACGTATGTATTTTTTTTAGATTTTTAACACATCGATTTAAATTCTATTTTTGGTTTTACAAAATATACCATCAAAAAAGCAGTCCAAAATTTATGTGTAATAATGATTGATCGAAAGTTGTTAAAAGTTAACCTTTCCAGTGCGCCAAACCCCAACTCTCAACTCTATATGGCCTTAAAGTAACAAAAGATTTTATATTACAGTGCGCGCAGAAATTGCTTAATTTCTAATAGCCATAACTAAGCAAGTAATTTAAAAATACGGGTCTCCTTATTTGATGCCTATTATTCATAAAAAAAATTTTGAACCTTCTACAAAAACGTCGTGTTTTACAGGTGTTCGATTTGACGTGGATTGACCCATGTATGTCTACATGGTGTTTGGATCATGCCAACAGAAACCTTTACTCCCAGTAATTTATTTGTCGAAAAGGTCTATTATAAATATTAATAATTTTTACTACTGCGATTAAAGTTAAAAATAAATATGATGCAATTAAAATAGTTATTATATTAATAGGTTGATTATAACCGTCCTATATTTTCTTTATTACATCATAAATCCACTAATTATTAAAATTTGAAATAATATTCTGTGTTTGTTTACGAGCATGGCTCAGTGAATGTTTTAGTCCAACAACTCACAGAAACCATTCTTTCTGCTACTAAGCAATTTATTCCTCTGTTGACTTCCCACCCCTGTTGATTTCTTATCACTTGGTGGACGTATGAATGCTGGAGTACCATATATGCTAAAGGCATGCTCTTAGAGTTTTCCACAATCACGGCATTCTGATGGATATCGGAGCTTTTCAACTAGCCCAGTTGTGAGCCTTTGTGCCCAATCAACAGAACTCCTTCTGCAATAATGGCATGAGGTACTATTAAGAAATTATGACTGTGAGATAATAAATATACCTTGGCACCCAACGTTCGTTTCATTTTTCAACAGTGTGCTGGATGAACATTATAAAAACTGCCTTAGTCCAACACCAGCCAGTTTTCTTTCCAGGAGCTTCTTAGGAAGAATCCTATTGAAATACCTAGCATGCTTCCAAAGAGGGAGAGGCACTACTCCCTTGGTTACATGCCATGATCTTGGGATAATAGTATAACAGAAATCCATGGTGCCTATGTCTAGTATCTGCATTTGTTTTTTACAATTTTTGTGAGGTTACAATGACCGAAATTTGATCTTTAGTCTACACTGATAAGATCTAAGAGCACCGATGTTGTTGGATGTAAAAGCTATGTTGGCGACTCTGTTGGTTGCATCTTCGAAGCAACATGGAGAGGCGGTGCCAGTAATGGACATCTGACCGCAAGTCACAGACCCCAGACTCCCAGTCGCAAATGCAACAGCATAATGTCAGAGTACCATTCAAAAGGATTGCCAACTACATGACAGATTGTTTCTCAAGGTTGAACACGGGGAATCGTTACCAATCATGACTGTGGCTAATGTGTTGGTGAACAACTTCTGCACATTCTGGTTCCCTGCGAGCTCAAGGGATCAGGGAAACAAATGTTAATCCAAACTTATACGAGAGCTTTTCCAACACCTCGGAATCCACAACACCTGTAGTATTCCCTTCATCCACAGTCGGACGGTATGGTGGAGTGTTATAAGATGACAAAGGAGCCATCAGCCTGACTAGGGTGTGAATGTGCCATTATTTCTCCTGGCCTACTGAGCAACAGTACCAAGTCCACTGGCATGATACCAGCCAATATGGTATTCAGAGAGCTACTGCTACCTTGTTATGAGTTATCTGGCACACCTGCTGATGGTGACCATCAGGTCAGCTGGCAACGGAGTAGTTTGGGTGCTAACTGAAAGACTAGCTGACATCCACAATATTGGTAGGGAGCACCAAAAGCTGGCCAATTACTGAAAGGAGGCACTCTATGACCATCTGGCAAACAGTGCTGGATTCCAGAAGGGTTACCTTGCATTGCTCTACTGTCCAAAGACGAGAGGGAAGTCACCAAAATTGGTTCCTGGGATGGCCTGTATAATGTTATCACCAGTATCAAGAATGTAATATACCATATTCAGCATCAACTCCTAGGAAAGATGATAGTGATCCATCTTGATTGCCTTTCTCCTGTTAAGGAGCTGCTCAGGATTACCAGCTTGGAGGAGGGAGTTACGTGACGCAGCAGCTCTGAGCCAAGGTTATCAGAAGGTCGGCACTAGGCAGTTAGAACAGTAAACCGATAAGCTGCATGCTCACCCATCCTTAACAGATAAGCACTATCGCCAAACAACCAGAATCTTCTGGAAATTGCACCTTCTGGAACAGTGCGAAAACTTCTAATGGCTACATAAGCAAGCACTCTGCGGAAGTGAGTCAAGGAGTACATAAGTAAGTTTGTGAATGGACCAGTGGAAGTGTTAGTGAGTGCATTTCATATACGACGAAAAGCCCTGTTCTTGGAAAGTTTGTGACAACTGTAGAGAGTGCTGTTACTGCAAGGGATTCAAGATGTTTTGTGTTTGACTGCCCTGCAAGAGAAACCTCTGGATGAAGAGGCTGCATCGGGCATATTCGCTCTGCTGCTATGCTGTGGAAGGTGAAGTGGATATGAAAACAAATGAAAATGACAGGGAACAGTGAAACTATGGCAGACACACAATTTAATGGTAGGTAATAGCTGACCACTACTACTCTCTTTTCTGTTCCTAATGATCTAGCTTTTGACGGGACTGTAAACCCTACTCACTCACTCTTTCCTGTTGTGCAAATGATATTAATATCACCAGCTTTCCAGCGTGTTTAACTATACAACACCATAGGGCGTGGCAAGCCTCATGTTGGATGTTGTGTTGACCAGCTCCTCTTGCCACCTGTCATTAAATTTTGTCACCCATAGTTCATGTTAGTGAAGTGACAGTGTGAGGTGAGTGAAATCTCACCAAAAATTGGACAAGGTTGTTAAGTGACAGTTAAAACTGAGTTGAGTGACAGTTTGGAAAACTGGACTAAGTCAGAATACAATTATAACTTCACAACAAGCCTTGCTGTGCATTACCACACACAAGACATGGAGTAATTTGCACAAATAGCAAATAGCGCGTGTTAGTATACTGCAATAAAAATTCATTACAATCTTCTATGTTGCCTAAAGCTATTAGACGCCCGCCTCAGTAGCGTGATGGTTAGCGTGTCTGCCTCACGTTCAAGAGGTCCTGAGTTCGAATCTCACTTAGGGTAAGTTATCCGGGTAAGGTTTTTTTCCGAGGTTTTCCCTACCCTGAGAAGACGAATGTCGGGTAACTTAAAGCTCCATGGACCTCGGACTCATTTGAGCATCATTTCACCCATTTCATTTCATTCATTCGTCTGATATGACACAACGCTGGAGGACGTTAATTAAAAAAAAAAAAATAAAGCTATTAGACACTCTTAATCTACATAAAATTTTCAAGAAAGATTTAATCATTCTTGCATATCATTCCCCAAATACTACGCAGGAATTCTTTAATATGTCTATCAAATGGTAAATATTCAATACATAATGCAGATTGCATGTGATGGTGATTTACATTTATTTGTTATTGTCATTCTACAGCAATGCATGTTGAGAAGTTTAGTCAGTGTTCGAATCAGACTTTCTGACAGGGGAGGGGGTATGTTTTATATTTATGGTAATAAGGTAGTATGCCAGCGGTAGTAGAATTGGTGTGTTACATATATATATAAAGTGTAGCAACAGCAGCAATATGCATTTTGCTGTCTTTAAGAGTACTGTGATTTTATATTTTTGTGCAGTGCAGGCATAATGTAAGTGATGAAAGTCAAGGGCAATGTGTTTTCCATTTTTCGAATCAAGTTTTGTGTAAATATCCCCCAATCAATGTAGTGCACTTACTTTCACTAACACACGTCACACAGTTTTTAATTGAAAAGCTGTAATATTAATATTACTCTAAGTTGAAGCCTCCGATTCAAACTGGAATACATCACTGTCATTACTTTCTCTAACTTTTCCTTCTTGTTGCAAATTTACTCATGCTGATGAACAATAGAGCAGTGAGTTGCAAGGAACTGAACTGAATTTTGCAAGCTGCAATTGTCATTGCTGGCTCAAAATTGCTAGAATTGTGACCCTGAATGCCAACCCAACTAATAAACCTGAGAATTGTTTATTGTTTAGCTTACTTGCGATATGATACATTTGCTTACTCACAGCTCGCACTCGTACCATGTATAGTCTGCATTGAAAGTGTTCTGTGTCTTCTTGTATTTTCAAAGAGCAGTAACAGTAAATACAGTAAAAAGAAAAATGCCTCCCTGACAGAGAAGCGATTCTTCTTTGACAAGCTGGGTAAATTATTTAACGAGAGGGGGAAATCACCTGCATCCCTCCCGTTAATTCAAACCTGAGTTTAACCTTGAAATGGTGATGGTTTACAAATTTTCATATCTTTCTTCACATAATGCATGATGGGAAGTAGGAAATAAAAAGTAATGCTGGCTGATGAATGTGTTATGCTGCGTATTTCATAGTTGTATGATATGTTGAATGCCCTTTAGCATTGCTCATGGTGGAACCAAATGGAAGACATGATCAAACAAACAAACTATTGGTGAAGTGATTGTGAATGTTGAGTTATTTGAAGAGCCCAGTTTTTATCATGAATTAGAACATTGCCTCATCTAAAAGCTGTTTCCAAGCAATTGCTCATTGAATAAACACAATTCTGAAATAATTTTGGTTTTTTCAATCACAGAATACTAGGAAAACATGATACACAAGTGGGCTAGTCACGGGATAACTGCCATTTGAATTGAGAGTTATTGCATAGTAGCTTAGCGGCAAATGATTTAGGGAATCTGGAAGGAAAAAAATATCAGAACATGAGCTCAGGCATAGTTAGACAATAATGAGAGGCTTGAAATACATGTATTCAAATGGGAGTATTCACAACCAACAACAAGGCCTCCAGGCTCCGGAAACGACAAGCAAGAGTTGGTCAAGATTCAACTTTGGTATCCTTCCTTCAAGATAGAAATTCTTCAAGGTGGCCATGACGTAAACGGTTGCTAGAGCTCTCATTAGTTGGAAAATCAACCAGAAAAGAGTTTTATATAACAATAAAAAACAACAACTAATTTTAATGAATGCTAGGACGCTAAAGGACTGACACTTGCAGACTTCCTCACAACTGGAAATAGGACCAATGCTTTCTGTTTTCTCTGAACTGGAAATATGCAATAGCTTCATACTTAGATCTTCACTTTATCAAAATATGGCATTGGTTAACCTGCTTTTATGTTAACTGAATTGGAGAGCAGGATAAAATTTTTTCATTGGTCAAAAGAAATAAATGACATCCCAATGCGCAACATCCACTGTCTATTCCCACTGTCGTTACTGGGCTGTTGTGAACCAAACTGTTCATGTTACTCCCGTTGTCATTGTTACGGGGTGGTTGTGAACCAGCCTTAAATGTCAGCAACTTGTGGTATACCATAACATAGTTATTCTTGGCCAACTGCTAATGCAAGTGAATAGCTTGCACTTTCATTACTTTCTGGATTTTGATCATTAATCTATGCAATAAAAGAAATGTTATGGTTCAATGGAAAAGGGTACTACAACCATTGATAATTTATTGTGCCTCTTTTAGAAGAAGGGTGTGAAGAAAGAGAGAGTGCTGCTGAATTGAGAAAGCGAGCGTTAGGCAATGAAGGTGATGGCAGTTGCTGGTAGTTCCAAATGTGAAGTGCCAGGACCGTGCAGACATGCATTACAACACCCCTCAGTTAGAGACACAAGCAACCTTAATCCTGTGATGTTACCAAGAAGAAGATTAAGAAAACTTGAACATTGCAACACCATTAAGCTTCATCGTCGTCCTCCATTGTCTTGAGGCAATATGCTAGCCTATACCTCCTGAGGTCGTGATTTCAAACCCAGTGGAGGGTGATGGATCTTCTTTTAGTGTAAAAATCCTCAGCATGGCTTCCTTCAGAAGGGAAGTAAAGCCAATGGTCCTGTGTCACAGATTTAAGGAACATAGCATTATTTCCAACTACTCCCCTCACAGAAGAGATCAATACATGTGAAGTATAAATTTATGAATTATTTTTGATTATCAAATTTAGAAATATCTAAAGATTTTGAGAAGTTTGTCATAAAAGGTGATTGAAATTGTGTTATCTGTAGATGAATGTTCATGAATATTTGTAAATAAGTAACAACACAGTTATAAAGAGAATCCTGCAAGATTAGTGGGGGATACAAATTTAAGTTGTTTGGAAATATCAAAATGACGCCATTCATTATGTGGGTAAAGTTTTCTTCAATGGATATTATTTAGATTTGAAAACTGTACTTCAGAACCAATGATGATATAGCATCATATATAGGACCAAGCGGAAAACATAAAGAGTCATACTAGTGGAGGAAACATGACATAGGTTATCCCACAATGACTGACAGGAAAGTCATTACATTAATCTAAACCAGTGATAGATCTCGATATTTGGAACACATTTTGTATCTTACGTTTTTGTCTCTGACCATTTCCTATGGAGATAGGAGATATTTTAGTTTTCTTGAAAACAAGCTGGCAACACTGCAGATTGTGAGTGTCACTTTCCCTAGCTCAGTACATAAACATACAAAGTAACGGTGCTTCTTGAGAACACAAACAAATGTCCTGCCTTGTCCTTCTGTGTTTACTGCGCAAGAGTAGGCCAATCACAAGCGTTAGCTTCCAAAACATTAAAGTGAAAGCGAAAGTGCCTGAGCTGTTTACATCCACAAACCAGATCAATTCCTTGACCAGCCTCAATGCAATGTTGTCGACTTACTGCACGTGTGAAAAAGCTGCCTGAGTATTTCTTCACGTCTTTTAAGTGATTAATTATTTTGAAACCCTGTGTGATGTCGCATAATTACTACCGAAGCTATGTCAAAAATAAGTTACTCTACGCATCCTACAAGTAACAAATTGTTATATTTGTACATTCTTGTGGAATTATGCATCCAAGTTGGATAAAAAACCATTTATTTTTTCGAAATCGGCTGATCAAAGAACAAAATGCCATTGGACTTGTTTGTTTGTAATGCTTCTAAGAAGCACATATTAGAAGGAATGTAATGACTTCCCTTCCATCCTGTGTGTGTGTATATATATATCTAGACTTTCAAAGACGTTAGAAGCATTCTGAAGCTATAATTTGCCAGGGTAACATGTAACCCGTTCTCTGGGAAAGATAGTTATAGGTCACATGTAAAGTGATTAGTGAGAAAAGCAGTGCATCTAAGGGATTATAGTCTCTAAATGAACTATTCTTCACAAGAAGAAAATGTAACTTCAAGTGTTTAAAGTATAATGAGTGTAAAGATAATTATGCAGAAACAAAAGCAACTTGCAGAATTCTCACTAACTCAAAGTATTGTTTCTAAAGATTGTGCGAGTGTTATTCAAAGTGTGAACCTCAATCCTTGTGATGCCTACCAACTAAATACCCACAACCAAATCATGAAGTCCTGGAAATCAGAAGCAGACCCTGAGATCACAATCCTGCTTGCATATCCTTCACCAATAAAACTGGCCACTTTCATCATGGAGAATGCTCCATGATGAAAGTGCTACATAATGCTACAACATAAAAGAATGTCAAACCTGATATTAAGTGACCCAATATAGAATGGGACACTGAGAATCATGGCAATTAAAGTGTCCATAAATAAAAATTCAATTATTTTTCAATTAAATTCCATTAAAGGGGAAAATTCCATGGCAGTGAAATGAGGGGAAGGATCAGGCAAAAAAGAGACCCAACTCTGCATTTGTCAAAGGAAATATGAAAAATTACCTCACTCAGTCCACAGGAACATGGACCTCCCAAATACAAACTCCAATTGCCAATACACATATGTATTGAGATGCTTGCTTTCTGCATTACATATAGCTACTGCAATATGTAGCTACTGTAGAGTCTTAGCTTGAAAGTACTTAAAACATCTGTGATATTCTTTTGACTTCATGTTATTTATTTGCTAACACTCTTGGACCACATCTTACACCCAGAAAAGCAACTTCTTGCTTCACTTAAGAATTGTGCTGAGAAATTAACAGAAATGTAAAATTACATTTAGTTTAGGACTAGGTTATACCTTGGATTTCCACTTAGGAATTCTGTACATGGCTTGCGTGGTTTCAACATTTTCTATCCTACATAAAATCAATACATTTTGACTATGTTCCATATCCTACAGCAAAACGCAACTATAACTACATCATGCAGAAGGGCTGGATAACATTTGAGCATTTCTGAAGGCGGTAACAAATTATCTTTTTAACAACCATTTCTTTTATAAAAAAATCATGTTGTAATGTCAACAACCCATGCCATTTTCTTGCCACAGCACATGCCCATTACTGATTGCTAACTCAACTGTAGGAATTGAAATCCACTAGAATGGCTATGATTTGGACTGCTGCTTCTTCTTGCCACTGATTTGTCCCATAAGCCACAAAGCGTAACCAAGGGCTGATGGTCCTGAGCTGCAAAACATAGCCAAGGGATGTGCTTTTGTAAGTGGAAGAGTGAAGCAGTTTGGCTGGGGAAATGACAGACACAGCCATAGGATCTGTGAGGCTAATTCCCAATGATTCTTGATCGACAAACTACCAGGGTTTATGGGATCATGAGTTTGCTGCTATTCACATCTACTAAACCTCTAATTCATGCATTTTCATTTAATTCCTTTCATATTTATTGCTTCTTTCACTCACAAACATTCTCCATTTCCATCCCATGGATAGCTAACGTGATTTTGATTTATTGATATAAACTGCTAGGCTAATGTTACATTTGTGTTTGGTATTGGCCCTAGCCATTCACCAGACAATACACAAACCCATAACTATTACAAAATCAACTTTTTTAAAGTACAAAATTCTTATCCTTCCACTGTTCTGCTCATTGACCATTTCCATTTACTTCTTACATTCTACAAAAATGTTCCCATACTTCTCAGATCTGATTGGTTTTTCAAAATTTTTCTCACTGTTGGCTCTTTATTTCTATTTAACCATTTCCTACAAATCAATTGCTTCCTGCAGTGGTTGTACCTGAACATTCTAATAATAAAGGTACCTGATCTTCCTTTCCATGACATATTGCACATCTTTTCTATAGGTTGCCAACTATAATTCAATAAAACAAGCTAAACTGGCTTGCCATAAAGACTAGAAAAGGCTAGATTATATTTTAATACCTATATAAACATTAGAAAACTACATTATTGAAAAAATACTCATGGATCACCTAGCAAAAATAAACGTGGTCTTCGTCATCCCCCTCTGCCTCATTTCTACTGCTGCAGCTGGGATTTCCCTTAGGCTCTTGCATGTATGCAGGATTTGTACCAACAAGCTTCAATATTTCATCTGGGACTTCGCATGAAAAATCCGATTTATTGAGGTCACATGACTTTCTCTACTCTTGTACTAACCATTCTTACAAACTGTTATTCCAATATCTTCTTCGTGTTAGTTGAGATAAACATTTGTACAAATTATCTTATTGCTTATTTCCTTGTAGGTGGAAAGAGAATATTAGAGTACAGTAGGCTTTGAGCGATTGTCAAATCTTTTAAAGCTTCCGTTCTCTTTGCAGGGTTAATATAACAAATTGAATAACGATGTTCCATTTGACAGAAATACAAATAACAAGGCATATCTCCGAAATGGTCCACTCTATAAAAAAATTATTCAGACATAAATTGTGTATTTTAGAAAGATCTACAGTTTTTCATAGTAAGATTTGGTCTGTCTCTAACGGTTTACCAGTTCATTTTTTTATTTTGGTGTTTAACGACGCTGTCAATTGCTAGGATCACATCAGCGTCGTCGGTGTACCGGAATTTTGTCCCTCAGGAGTTCTTTTACATGCCAGTAAATCTACTGACATGGAGCTGTCGTTTTTAAGCACACTTAAAAACCATCGGTCTGGGCCGGATTTGAACCCACGACCTTGGGATCTAACCAACTGAGCCACCCAGACCGACATCAAAATCATTAGAGCCATTTTCAAGAAAATCGAAATGTTCCATGTAAAGTGTAGTTTAGGGTGGAACAATTTTCTTCAAAATCTTCGTGTCGCATCCTTAAAAGACATTTAACTTAAATCCAACTTTGGTTTTTAACCAACTTTTCGTTTTTGAGTTATGTTGTCCACAGGCTCGAAATACATACACAGACCTTTTTCTAAAACGTGCCAAAGAATCTAACAACTTGATGGAATCCACACTCCCAGGTTCAAAAGATTTGGGAATTCACCAAAAGGATTGTATCATTACGTGCAATAGCTGCAGTAGTGAGGTTAAATTATGTATTATTTTAAAGGTACCGGTAGATGAGTAAAAAATGAAAAAGGCTAGAAAAGGCTAATGAAGCTTAGAAAAAAGGCCAGGAAAGCTACTTGTAGCTTTTTGGAAAATTTATAGCTAGATAGGTTGTCAAAAAGGCCAGATCTAGCCATAAAAAGGCTAAGTTGGCATCACTGATATTCATTCCTCAATTTCCATATTCCCAAATGAAACCAAGGAATCCCTTCTCTCTCATTCTTATGAACCAGATGGAAATGATCTTTCTCATACAAATATGCCATCCCAGAAAACTATGTCAAACGAGAGTAAGAATCACAGCTCCAAGATACAAATACAAACAAGAAGCATTTGAATTGTTCATTTTCCTGCCAGATTTGTTGACATACAAAGGACAAAAATTTTTAAGTTTAAAATCCTGTATCGTGACTATTCACTGGAAAGGGACCAATGTAGGAGCAATAATATATTAATTATTCTTTGCATTTATGAGTGTTAATTTCTCTTTGAATAACGAGGAGAGCATCTGTTTTATCAAGGGATTAAGGACAAAAAAAGAGAAGTTAAAAAAGACAATAAAAATATCTTGCACAATATATTGATTCCAATCCTTTAATTTGCTAAAGAAAGTATTTGCACAAAAACCTCTTTTGTTAATTTGTCACTGCCACATTTAATACAGAAAATATTACAATAATGTAACTCTTGAAAAATTATTACCATCTCCTCACTGACCCCTTTTTCCTTAATTTAAACCACAAAACATTCCTATTACTCTGCCATATGCTTTCTCAAAATCAATATGCAGGTTCTGCCCAACTTCTAAATGTTTACAAATCAAGTTTTCAACTATAAACACATTATTCATTATTCTTTTGCCTTTACAAAATCCTGCCTGAAAGAGGGACAATCTATATTCTGCCAAATCCCTGTAAATATTTTGTCAACATTTTTTGATAATGCAATAATGGCAATCGCCTGGATTCATCACTTCTCCTTTCCTTTTAAAAATTGGATAAATTATTGATGCACGCTAACTTTTGGGGACACTTCTTTTAACTGGTCATCAATTCTATTAAACATTGCTATCTTGACTCATGTTCACACCACATACAAAAAAAACTGTTGGTAAACCATCCCTACCCACAGCTTTATTCTTCTTGAATTTATGTATTTGCATAGCTAACTCTGATGTTGAAGTTATTCTGTTCAGTTCCTCTACATAGTTACTAATTCTTTCTAATTCTATACCATTATAATTGTACCCTCTATTTAAATAAATTTGAGAAGTGGTTCATCCATGCATTTGCCCTGACAGCAGCCTTCTCTATCCTATGTTGAGAGGAATTCCTAGTCACTTTCCATACCTCCTGACTGCTTCCATTTCTAACAATCTCATCAATAACCTGAGCTTGATCTTTACTCCATTCCAGGGTTGCCAATGTTTAAAAATAAAATTATCGTACCAGTCACTCAAAATTATAGATATGGATTCAAAATTATCGTACATCATAAACCAAATGCTACAACAATAAATGTATCAGCATAACACTTAAGAAAATGTAATAGTGTTGATGTTTATGGTATCCATTTACGTAATCTAATGCCAATCTGTTTCTAATTTTGGTTTTTGTTAAACCTAGTTTGGAAAAAAAACTCTTTCTCAAGAAGTGTTTCTGTGGGGCAATGAAATCACTGATAATGCAACCACCGCCAGTTCTTTGAAATCAGTATTTCCACCAAGGTGACATGTGTTTAACAGCACTCCAGAAACTGCCAGGTTCAGGCATGCTCTTTATTTCACACAGAATATCACTTATTCCGAGCATTCGCCAGTGATCATCAATTTTCTGAACAGAGCCTTCTTCATTGAGAATATGACATCTGAGCATTTTGGCAACAAGAGGATAAAGAATAGAAGGTTTAGTGGTTACCTTAGAGGGATGGAGACAGGCCATGAGGGCAAAAGTGATGTCGCTATTTGTAATTAATTTCATTTTGCTGGTGTGACAAACCAGTGAAAATGATATTTCACCGGTATCGAAATTATCGTACACCTCCATAATTATCATACGGGTTGGCAACCCTGCTCCATTCACCCTTCTTTTTCTCTAGTAATCCCTTAAATTCATTCCTCAAATGTGATGAAAGTAACCTGTCTTCCTCCCTATTCCCTTTTCTCAGTCTCATTACAGCTTCCTTTATCGTCTTATTTCCTGAGACTTGCTATTAAATTATTTTGTTGCTGCTCCTTATTCCCTGTATTACTTGATAACAGAGCACTAAGAGGAGTGAATGTGTAACGTTTAAGGGCCTGTTGACAACTAGGTCTTTAGGGACTGCAGAGCGCTAAGATATTTTGGTGATCTTCATGAATGTTGGCAATATTGTCAATGCATGACAGGCACAAAGCACCACCTACAATGCAAATATGGAACAGTCATAAGATATGGAACATTAGCCATATATTTTTATGACTTTTATAAAAATTAATTGTGGGTCAAACCCTATTAATCTGTTATGTAAACTAATGGATACATACCTGCAGTCCATGCTACAGGACAAAAGCAGATGTGCAGTTTTTGGAAACCATCGTATTGCAGAAATTCCCTTAGTATGTCCTTGCCAGGTATGGATATGTACTTTAGGAAGGAAACAACGTTCTGGTGGTGAATCAGAGCGCAGATTAACTCCAACATCTTGAGGAGCATGTAGGAAAGACCGGCCCTGATAATCCAATGGGTCTTTGATATGCAATACCGTCTTTTCCTCCAACGGTTTGTCATCTACGTGTTTACCACGCTTTTGTCTCTTTGCCAGTATTTCTTCAAGTTTTGCAGCATCTTCATCATTTGGTCTCATCACTCTCTGCTCATCCACAAAGCCTCCCCAGGGACCTAAAAATCCATCCACATCAGCAGGATTATCGTTCTTGTTTCGTCTCCTCTTGTCACAAGGACGTTCCTTTGTAGTTTCAAACACTGTTTTCCCATCTGATTCTTTTGCTGCTTCTGTAGACCCCACAAACGGGGTTTCCGTTGTTGTAGAAACCCCATCTATTGTTGGATCTAATGCATAACCATAGCTAGTGAATGTCCGCCGCTGATTTTCGAACTGGAAATCACTAATGTGCGCTTGTTCCACAAATCCGGACAGCATATTTTTATGAGCCTTTTGCTGTCGTGTTTGGAAAGGATTTTCCGGACCAACCTCAGGTGCGAAGAGCTCTTCGTACTTAGGATTATGCATCACCTCTTTTGTTGTGGCATCAATGTGCCGCAATGTCTCCACTGCTCCTAATGGTACTACGCTTGGAGCAGCACAAATCTGCATTTTATTTTGAAGAGAAAGGATAGATGTGCCTCCTTCCAGGGGCTTCAAATGTGAGGTTATCTCCTCTATGTTACTTATTTCTTCGCCCCGTTCGTCGTCATCGCTGCTGCCGTACTGTTGCAGCTGAAGCATGATGATATTAAATACTATGACAGTACACGAAACATTACCAATTTTCCATGCCTGTTATAATAAGTTCCTTAACATCACTGACAACTTTTCTAACACGTAGTTCCGTCCACAGAACACGTTCCATCATTGCAAAGCGAACCCACTTACGCTGCGTACTACTACTATGTTTGTTTGGGCAAAACTTTGCACAATGTAACCAACACAGTTTTCCTAAGTTATACTATGAAGGAATGTATTACAACATAATTGCTGCTTTAAATTGAATAAATAAGTTATATTCGAATTATTTATACAGAATAAATATTTTGAGGAATAAAGTTTCGAGTGAAACCAGAAGGAAACTATTCAGGATTTGTTTGTAGGCTTATTGGTTATATACCCCAAAGAAGCAATGTTGGTTAGCATGAAAAGTTATTTAACAACACCGTGCGGCATCTGATTGTGATATGTGTTCGAATGTGCCAGACTTTGTCACGGTTTCGTTTTACTACCAAAAATAAAACGAAGCTGTAATTTCTATTACACCATCTACCGTTTACGTTCGGCTACCAATTTTCTGTACTTCATCCTCGTTACTAGATGCAGTAGCTCTACTAGGCGTTCTTTGGCTCGCCCTAGAGGTTGGTGTGGGTTGGCAGTAGCGTCAAAAAATAATCCTACTAAAAAAGAAGATTGTGATGTCTTGTGTACATGATAAACTGTTTGTCATGATAAATTGTTGATCGTGATACTTTTGAACATAAGTATTACATAGAGATCATTTTAACTAATAGGTACAGAATTTGAAGTGAAATACTGTCCTGTACTTAGAAAGGAAGTACATTTTTCTTGTAGATTAGGTTTCTTTTGAATATTTTGGTTCTTTTATCTTGTTTCTAACTTTCGCAGACCAACCCCGTCGAGAAAAAAAATGTTATCTCAAAACATCCGTTAGGCACGTATAAATACGTACTCAAAATTCCAGCTTCCAAAAATGCTTCAAACTGCCCCCCCCCCCAAAAAAAGCCCAAAGTTCCGCAAAAAACCGAAAATTTTAGAAATAACGCTCACGAAAAAAGACATTTAAACGCAGTTTCTGTACACATCGCCTCTTCTCTCCTCTGCACTCTCCTTGTCCCTCACCTTTCTCGATTTGATCCCCAAACCTAAAAAACTAAGGTACACCTAACCTAACCAACGCTAAGTCAAGCCGACAATAAATATCTTTCTCGTGATGCAATATTGGAGGCCTTTTCGACTATGGGGAACACTGTAGAGTAACTTTTATACCATTTCAGTGCCATTTTATTAATTTTCGACGGGGTTGGTCTGTTGGAAGTTTGGCCTGAAATTGAATTACTTCTGTGTTCTGCTAAACTTCCGGATTCTGAAAGAACTTGGACAAATAATTACTCACTTATCCACAATCCCTGAGCTCTGCTCCCAGTGGGGCCAAATGAGCGAAGAAATACATGTAAAGGCATTGCAAAAAAAGGTATAATGTAACTGGATGTACAGCATTTTCCTGTGCATTAATGTATTCTGTCAAAAATGTCACGGCTCTGTTATATTAGTTGTTGCAGTGAAACAGAAGCATTTGGATATTTTAGAAGTGTTGTACCTATATACCTAGAGTCTGATTTTTAAAAGAAGATACATGATAATGTCAAGTAACAACAATAAAGGGCAAGAGGGGGGAAAGCCGCTGCTATGGAAACGTAAACAAAGGTTGCCACATTGGTGACACTGATAAATCATATGCTTCTCAGGTCCGTTATCACTAGTTGTTTTGGAAAAGCCGAGCTTGTTTGACCCTTCAGTTGTGTGTATTGTTAAAACTTATATTAAAATACACACTATAGAGGTAGACCGAGGATTCATGGCACAAGACTAAGATCAGCTTCTGGCTTGGGTGTTACATTGTACAACCAAGCTAGAGAATTTGTTCTCTTAGGGAATTCAAACAGGAATTTGCTCCTTCACAATGAACCTCTCATTCCTTTCAACCAAGTGAGGAAAACAACTGCAGGTACAGTTTTTAAGACAAATGCAAAACAAGAACTTGAAGAAAATGGTGTGGTTAGATATAAAATGGTTAAACGCTGGCCATACCGTGTCAAAGAGCTGGACTGACGGTACAAACTGTAACATAGGTTCCTCCAAACCAACCCACATCACCTATAATCCGAAGGTCAGTCAGACTGTAAACAGTACTAACCGCATCTCTTCATCCCACAGTCCCAGAAGGACAACATGAAATAGATAATACCAATGAGGCTCCGAGAAGTATAAGAAAATATTTTTGAATTACTACTGATAGTGGGACTTGGGAAGTAAATACCTGCTAGACACCTGATTTGTCATCCTGAGGCCAAACACCTCTTGTATAAATGTATTAATGAAGTAATGTGTATTTAAACCAGTTATTTTATTTCATGTAGATTGTTTATTTTAATTTATCTGCAAAAATAATTTGTTAATGTTTATTGTAAAATGAATGCAAATAAAGGAAGATATGCAGACTTATAGTCCTGACATAGACTCAAGGCATCGGGACATAAGAATAGCAGGTCTTTATTATTATTATCTTGTAAAACAGGTATTCAGAATCACAATTGTGCAGACGCAAAGACAGTTCGTATTGAGAACAAATTATTTTATTGGTACTGATAACAAACTACTTTAGTTTTTAAAGTAGGCTAATATAGATTAAATCTGCATGTTTTCGCTGCCGTGAGATAAACCCAAATACTTGTTTATGTTTCGGTATTAAGGGTTATGTGTAAACTTGCTATCTACTTATTGACAAAAACTACAGCTCACCACATGGATAGGCTGACACATGTTTAATATACATTGTATATTGTTTAATATACACATACTCATCATACAGACCAGTATCGTCTATTGTAGTTGAAGGAGCCATTTCACGAATGAAATCTTCAGTCTTTTGTATATCCTTCCATTGAGGTACTCCTGCTTTAAGTGTTACCCAACTGCAGTTCCATAAACTCTCAATGGGTTCAAGCCACTTATTTAAATATTCAGCTGCAGTTTGATAGAATGTATGGATATACTGTTCAAATTTTGTAATCTCTGATGACAAAATCATCATTTCTCAATATACCAAGAATTGATCTAGACAACTGATGTTATGAAACAATCTTCGACCTTGGAAAAATAAATTAACTTTTAAATCATTTAACACAGAAGCTACTTCAAAAACTGTAACTGTTTGATGCTCTACTCTTTGAATTGCACATGAAAAGTTGATGCTTGATTGTGAAGAAAGTACAGCCAAGCTTCTGACAAAGGATTTTCAAAGAATGATTTGATAGCAAATGGATATTTGTTTTGAGATTCAAAATATGATTTCAGAAGAAGAAACATAGCCAGAAGACGTTCGACCATAGGGAGTAAAGCAAGCCACCTTGTATTGTTATAGCCTAAAAGTAGTTTGTACTTCTGATCTACAAATTCACAAAATTCTTTAAGATTTTCTACCCTTACAGCATACACATAGAAATAAGAATATATTTTAGAAACAATGCATCAATATCAATAGGAAGAACACCACCAACCATCTTGATAGTATTGTGGATTATATGAGCAGAACATCCAACCCCAAGTAATGACCTAAATTTCCTTTCACTTTTGTAAGACTTTGATGATGTCCTTCCTAGATATACCTCCAAAATTGCAGTTTGTATTATCTGCACAAAGAGCACATGTGTTTTCTTTTAAATTATTATTTTTCAAACACTCACTCAAAAATCTAGCAATGATTTCTGAAGTTTCTCCAGGCAAAGATTTCAGATCCAAATTTAACTTGAATCCCCTCAGTAGGATTAAAATACCAAACAAGCAATGGAAATATTTTTACATCCTTATGGTTTGATGAATCCATATTATTGAAATAAAATTTGCTTTCTGTAAATCAGATTCTAGTTGAGAAATGGCAAATGAGGTTAAAACATTTAATATAATTGCCTCGGTTTTGCTATGACCACAAGTAAATTTTGGTTCAAAAGTACACTGAAGAAGTTTAGATGTACAGTCCATTGATCTGAAAGATTGGCTGTGGTGGACAGTATGGTAAGCGAACACTCCTTCAAAAGCTGCTAATTTCATACTTTTATCAACAAAACTTTCACTTTTAAAAAAAATTAGTCAATATTGTGCTTGAAGACACACTTGCAGGCACCATTCTTTTATGTTTTTCACTATTTATCTGTTGTCATATATCCAATTGCCTCCCATGACTTATACTGAAAGTAAATACACCTTATTGCATCAAACATCTGAGTCAGAAATCGTTTTTTTGCTGTATAGGTATTCCTTTTGTAGATCATTATTGAAAACACACTTTCTTTTCGACTGTGGCATATTATTAATTTAAAGTGTTCAGCACTCGCAGTTTACAAAAGTTCACTGTATTTTATTATTTTAAAAATGCAGAACAGAGAACACAGTACTGTCTTCTACCAAAGTCACAACTGTAATGAATTTCTTTTGACTCAAGCATATGTGTTTACAGTTTCCGAAATAGTTGGCAGCATTCATATCAAACACAAGTGATTACAAGTTTGGCATTGTCTTACCATACACGGACCGGCACAGAATCGTTGGCAACTGTACTTTTGCAAGCAAAGTCCGCACGCAGTTTCAGGCGAACAATTATTGTAGACCCATAATATAAACAGCTCTTTGATTTGTCATTTGTTAGTATTTTAAAATTTTTCAGCAAACTAATGTAAAGCAGGACATATTGAATTTTTGAGAACTATATTTAGAGGCATTTTATATTGATAAGTCATTGCCACAAAAAAGGGACATTTTGGCGTCCTGTTCTACTTTTAAAAGAATACAGCCAGAGGCTCAAAAAAAGGGACTGTCCCGGCTAATATGGGACGTCTGGTCGGCTTAATTATAATACATTAGTCTACTTATAAACATTAATATCTTATTAACCTAACTATGAAATTCTTAAAGTATAGAAGATTATATAGGTTAAAATATGAACAATTTTCCAATGTGTAAAGGCAGAAACATTACATGGTTAAAATATGAAAGGCTTAATTTTATATTTTATATTTTTGGGGGTGGCTTAAAGTTCGACATACTTTATCCTGGTAAGTCATATCCGACGATGAATGAAATGGTTGAAATGATACTCAAACAAGTATGGAGTCTGAGGGCTTAGGGTTACTCAACATTTGTCTTTTGGGATTGTTTTAGGAGGCAGTGAACAGTGCTGTTAATGGTGTTATTCTGTGATACAAAAAGTGCAATATTTTACAACCAGCTAAACCTGTGAGTAAACTTTGCTTGTAAAAGTAATCATTAATCTTTTAATATACTGTGTACATGTTAGGAACGCTGTCTACAGTATATAACACGTTAATTAAGGTAATTTCAGTATTGCACGGCTAGCCCTCTGCAAGACTTTTTGTTTTGTTAGAGAAGCAAACCGTCAGTTGTTTCCAGTCAGTCTTTTGTTGCGTTACCAACATAATGCAATCTAGTCAACAAGAGCAAAGCTTCTCAAGTTCACATTCTATGAGTTATCCTGACAAAGCTACTACATCGCGAACAATCTTACAACCACCTAAGTTGGTCCATAAACGCCCGCTTGTAGAAACTAACCAAGGCAACGGTTCCAATTCTAATGATTGCTTCATTACACCCAACAAGAAGCACACAGCTTCAGTATCAGCTGTAAATACCAAATATATAGTCGACTTAACCTCCGTTCACAACAAATTTTCCCCTTTGGAAAGCATGGAGGAAGAGAATGATACAGCTTCTGAAGAAAATCTCTCTACAACTCCTAAACTCAGAATCCCACCAATTTTTATTCATGAAGTCAATAATTACCAGCAGATTATCCAAGATATAGCTTCTACTGTAAAAGATGAGTACACAACACAGCAACAAAGCAAAGTTCTTAAAATAAATACAACTTCAGTAAATGACTTCCACGCTGTAACAAGATTCCTGGAAGAATCGAAGCTTCCTTTTCACACCTTCCGTGACCCAAACTCCAAAAGACTTGAAGTTATTTTAAGAAATGTTCCCTACTCTCTTACAGATGACGATATCGTTACAGAACTAACCTCTCTGAGCTTACCAGTAGTAAAAGTTACCAGGCTTTTCTATAAAGATCGACAACCTATGCCACTGTGTGCCGTAGAATTAGAAAATAATGAGCAGAGTAAGAAGATCTTCGAAGTCAAACATATTTACCATGCCATAATTAAAGTTGAATACCGCAAGAAGCCCACGAATATCCCACAATGCACACGATGCCAACGCTACGGGCATACTAAGAACTTCTGTCGACTCACACCTCGATGTGTGAAATGCCCCTCAAATCACCACTTTTCTGAATGCACAAAAGACAAAGACACTCAGCCCTCCTGCGTGAATTGTGGAGAAGCACATCCGGCAAATTTCAAAGGTTGTCGTTATTACCTAGATTTGAAAAAGAAAGCCGATGCAAGGGTGGTTCAGCCTGCAATAACACCGTCTTCAAACCTAAACATGGAAAATTTTCCGAGGTTGTCACCAAACTCGCCCTCTCCAACTCCTGAAATTCCACAATGGCCACGCTCTGCTGTTTCGGAAGAAAAAAGTCCTAGGCAGCTAACTCAGCAGACATCAACACAGAATTCTTCTTCTCCTTCGTCTTGCTCCTCCGATGGAACCGAAAACCTAGTTCAGCTAGCCATTAATTTCCTCACACCATTCCTGCCATCAATAAAGTCCTTTTTGGTAAAGCTCTTCACAAGTTTGTTTGCTAATGGCCACTAAAAACCAAAAAACATTCTCACAACTAACCATACTAAATTGGAACGCCAATGGAGTCAAAGCAAAGCGAGAAGCCTTCTTGGAATTCATCTCCAAACACAATGTTGCAGTAGCTTGCATCACAGAAACGCATTTATTACACAAAGAAAAGTTTTCTATACCTGGCTACACAGTGTATAGATGCGATCGCAATGCTCCAGTCGCTTCAGGTGGAGTGGCTATAATCATTCGAAAAGACATACCTCACCACTCAGTTTCACTACCTCAATTAACCAGCATCGAAGCCTGCGCAATTCAAATATTCACACGCAATTCTTCTATAACTACAATAATTTCTGCATACAAACCGCCAGGACCTAATCTAAATGACCAGGATATTAACACGTTATTTTCTGACACAGCACCGACTTTCCTAGCAGGAGATCTAAATAGCAAGCATCAAACATGGGGATGCCGTGTAACAACTCCAAATGGAAGACGTTTATTAACTGCAGCCGATCACAACGCAGTTAACATTGCAGCTCCGTCAGACCCCACATTCTATAGACCAAATGTAACACCAGATATATTAGACATCGCACTCTACAAAAATATATCAAGCACTCCCACTATGGCTGTTCTGCCTGAAATGGACTCAGATCACTGCCCAGTCTTAATCTCGTTCGATGACATTCCGATTCTACAACCGCAACACACAAAAAACTCAACAAAGGTTTCATAAACTGGGAGACTTTTCAGCACGTAATGGATGACCAGTTAAGAATTACACAGAATTTGAGAACCCCCGGTGATGCCGATGCAGCAATTCTCAGCTTCACAAAATCCGTAACTTCCTCTATAGACAAAGCCACAGCTCCAGCGAGACATCAACACAGAAAATCTTACCATGAATCTTTGCCCCCAAGCATCAGAAACCTTCTGAAAGAAAAGCACAAAACTCGTCGACTTTGGCAAAAGCACAGAGAAACTTGGCAACTTCGTCGCTTGAACCAACTCACAAGAGAAGTGAAGAAACGAATGGATGAATATCGGTATTCAACTTACCAACGGCATCTCTCCAGTATCTCACCGGAAGACTCATCATTGTGGAAAGAGACTAAAAGAGTACTAAAAGAGCCGACGATTATTCCGCCCCTAGAGCAAGATGGAAAACACTACATCTCCGACTGTGAGAAAAGCAAACTATTTGCAGATACTCTACAAAATTCGTTTAGATCTAATCCAGGAAGCAACGTAGAATTCAACCACGAAATTGAACAGTTTACTGGTTCTTACGCCACAGTACCACTACCCATTTTCTTCACTTCACCCAAAGAAATTCTTTTTATCATCCAGCAACTTCCCGCAAGAAAATCGCCTGGGCATGATCTAATACCAAACTTTGTATTAAAACATTTGAGTCGCAAAGCACTTGCTATCCTAGCTTCGTTGTTCAACAGTTTTATGCGAATGGGTTATTTCCCAAGAATCTGGAAACACGCCATAGTTATTGTTATTCATAAACCTGGAAAATGCCCTTCCAATCCAACAAATTATCGTCCAATAAGTCTGCTGCCAACTCTGTCCAAGGTGTATGAAAAGATTATACTGAAACGTTTAGGAAAATTTCTAGAACAAGTGTCACTATTACCTCCTTTTCAATTTGGTTTCCGTCGTAAACATTCAACTACTCATCAAATTCTCCGAATTACAGAGCAAATAGCACAAGGCTTCGAGAAGAAAGAACACACTGCTGTCGCATTCCTTGACTTCACTCAGGCATTTGACAGAGTTTGGCATCAGGGTCTACTATACAAACTGTTTCTCTATGGCACTCCAGACTACCTCTACAAAATAATATCTTCCTTTCTATCATACCGTACCTTTTCAGTTCGAATAGGTAACAGTCATTCTTCTACCAGACCTGTAACAGCAGGTGTTCCACAAGGTTCAATATTGGGTCCAATTCTGTTCAACTTGTTCACTTCTGACATACCTACAACGCCCACAGCTCAAATAGCAATGTATGCCGATGATACTGCCATCTATGCAACCCATCGTAATTTACACACCGCTAGAAATCGCCTTCAAGAGGCCTTAAACTTAATCATACCCTGGCTTGACAACTGGCACATTTCTCTCAACCATGACAAATGTGAAGCAATGGTGTTTACATTATGCAGACCGGAATATCCACCATCAGTAACGATAGCAACAAATTCTATACCCTGGAAAAGTGACAGAGAAACGGTGAAATACCTTGGTGTACTGTTTGATAGAAAACTCACGTGGAAGCCACATATAAGTAACAAACTCAAACTTGCCCAAATAAGACTGACAAAACTTTATCCACTTCTCAACAAAAAATCTTCGCTTAAGTTAAAAAACTGCATACTACTCTACACAACTCTTTTAAGGCCGCTTTTACTATATGCCTGTCCAATTTGGGGAGGAGCCAGTGCTACAGAAATTAAACGCATCCAAACGTTTCAAAACAAAATCTTACGTATCTCAACTAATGCGCCATGGTTTGTCAGAAACAATCAACTACACAGAGAAACTGGAATCAGTACCATTCAACAGTCAATTTCTTCACAAGCCAAACAGTTTTACAGCAATCTAAAGAACGTTCCTGGATCTATTCACTACTCTCTTGGCAGAAAATCCAACTTTCCAACACGCATCAAGAGTCATCTACCACTGGACCAGTTATCACAGCAAGATCTGATTTAATTTCAACTAATACTGTCAGTGAGGGGCCCAATGAGGTTTACCTCATTTCAATGTTACTTATTATATTTCATTTATTGTTATGTGTATTTCAACAATGGTCTGTAGAGCGCACATGCGCTGATCGATCAATAAATCATTAAAAAAAACATTTGTCTTTTCAGAATAAGGGAAATCCCAAGCCCTAACTGAGAGTCAAACTTGGGACCTCTTGAATGTAAGGTAGACGTGCTAAGCCAACACAACAGATGTAGGCTTGTGTATTGACACATCCATGTACGCAATATTTATTTAGTTCTCTTTTAAATCTTTTTTGTTTTTATATGTATTGATACTCATTCTAAAATATAAATGCTGCTATAGTGGGTTTTGATTTACATAGCTGTAATCTTACTTGGAAATAATTTACCTCTTGTGAAGTGGGCATGGATCTGCTTACTGATTTGTCATAATTTTTATTATGTTTTAAATGCCTCAAAGAGATGTAAAAAATGCAACTTGAGAGCGACTAGTTTACGTATATTCTTTACAACATTCCTGTGTATTTTGTCCCTAAACTGTAATTATATACAACAAATGAGCATAAATTAATCCATAAGAATTTTAATTAAGGCTGGCCCCATAGCCCAGTTGGTAGAGCACCTGCCTGCTGTGCAAGGGGTCCCGGGTTTGATTCCCGGCAGGGGTAGGAATTTTTCTCATCCTTCTCTAGGAATTTTTCCTCATCTTTCCCTGAGTCTGGAGGTACAATGGTGGCGCCGTGGCTGAGTGGTTAGACCGCTTGCCTACCACCTAGGCAGGACCCTCATGTGGTATTCGTGGTGGACGAAGCGGCATCTGGGCAGGTTTTCTCTGGTTTTCCCCACCATTCATTCCACCAATTGCTCCATTATCACCCTTCCAATCATCCATTTCGCTTGCATTTCATATCATCCTCTTCATCACTATCATACCTTGTGCTTGGCTGACCACCCACTTGCAGGTCTTCACTCTGTCTGGTCCAGAGGTCCCTCTGCTCCCCAACAGGCATCTGACCCTAGGCATAGGCTTGTGAGTCCTAGGGGGTGTAAGTCCTACATAAGGGGAGAGTAATCAGGGAAAAAAAGAAATAAGGAATTTTAATTAGTATGCTCATAGTGAGTTTTGTCATTCCATTTAGTTAGAAATTATTCAAGCAAACTAATATTTAAGCATGAGTTCTCAAACTTGCAAACATAAGCTTATGATAGTACAAATATTTTTCTTATAGGTAAAAGATATATCATCATCAATGCCAGGTGGAAATCAGACACAACCTCGAGCTCCAGTGTTATCCATCCAGTGTGACTGGGATGAAGTTATTAGGTACAGTATGCATCTCTTTATTCCTCCAATTGTTTGCAAGCTTCTGTACATATATACTCGTAGCATAGGTGGTCATTCAGGTAATCATGATTACATCGCAAGTTGCTCCTCCCCTGATGCTAGATCTACCCCCTCCCATCAATTGCCAGTATGTGCAAGAGTTCATTAGTGATGAATTGGCTATCATACATGTCTCATTCAAAACTGCCAGTCTATGAAAGTGTTCTTTTCAAATAGAATGGGAGGAAAGGTTCTTCTGTTCTGCAGAAGCAGAAAATGTGAGATGTCTTATGTGTTAAAAACTTCCTGATACATACAGGAGCAACATACAGTGGCATTATAATTTGTGTCACAAAGACGACTCCAAACTTATAGGTAAGTTATGGACTATCTTCCTTTCATAGAAGTTTGAAAACAGTGTTGTTGTAAAAATATGTTGTAAGTGTTGTTCAGTGTTATTAATTAACTCACCTTTTAAATTAAATTAAGTTATGGACTATTTATATTATAAATCATAGAGGAACCTTTAAACATGAATTTTACATTAATTCAATGGAACTTGGAAATTCGAAGCTGAAAGGACAACAACAAAATTTGAAATATCCAAAAATTTGAATCACAAAAGTTACATCTAAACTTGAGGCTTTAGCAATACAGGTACATGTATCCATCAGGATTTTCTGGTTGTCTCTCCATTTTCACATGAGGCAATGCTTAGTTTTCTTCTTATTCTTCAGATAAGTTGGCAAAGTTTTTGTGATATCCTGTATTGTTTCGCAATTTGAGATTTTTTCTTTTCTTCAAACCCGTTTCAACTTCTCAAATGACAGAAACTTTTTCTGCAAGAGTTAAAGCCTTGTACTGGACATGCAGTTTACTAAGAGACATAGTGGCATTGCTTTGCAACATACCAAGCCGTAGGAAGCTTAAGCGATAAGTAGATGCTCATGTTTTAAACAAAGGAATGTGGGAACAGGTATAGAAGCTTGAGGCCGGCTACTAGGAAAGTTATTCCAGCCCCCAAACTGCATTTCAACAAACAAACAAACAAACAAAACAAAAACCAGAGTGATAACCTCTTTTGCAGAAACAGATGGATGTAGTTATGTTAAATTTCCACGTTTAGATTAATTTTCAACTGATATTTCTGAACAAAAACTTAATATTAAGGAAAATTAAATTCAAATTACATGTGAGTTTTTTCATTACTTTAATACAAAATTCAAGGGAGCAACAAGAATCTTTTGAATTAATGATGATTTCGAATTATAAACGTTTGAATTATCCAAGTTCTGCTATACTCAGTTCATTATCTTAATTTTAGAATTGTAACAAAGTAAACCATTGGAAGATTTAGAACATATACCTATACAAAACGGTGACCATAGCATTGGAGGGTGGCCTAATTGAATTGTAAGACAAAAACAAATTTTCACTAGTTATGTTGTTGCTTGGGAACTTGGAAAATTGCTAAAACCGTTTAGTGTCAGGGAATTTGTTAAAGAATATTCAACCAAAATTGCTAAAATAATGGCCCCGGAGCAGTTAGAACAGTATACAAATATTAGATCATCTATAGTGGAAGAATAAAATGCATTTCCCCATTAATTGACAATGAGTTGAAATCTTAACATTTCTGAATGTGTGGCCTATTCCATGACTTTAGATGAGAGCACAGACAATGGTACTGCACAATTGGCATTATTTAAGTGAGGTGTGAAAGAAGACTTCTCAGTTCATGAATGTTTGCTCGATTTAATTCCTGTGAAAGAACAAATAACAGGTAAAGATCTTTTTGAAGTACTGAAACATTTAATCAAAAAATCTGATATGTTGCACTTACATGACTTTCTCTGCTCTTGTACTAACCATTCTTACAATCTCTTGTTGCTATATCCTCTTTGTGTTAGTTGAGATAAACGTTTGTACAAATTATCTTATTGCTTATTTTCTTGTAGGTGCAATGGGTATATTAGAATACAGTAGGCTTTGAGCGATAGCCAAATCTTTTAAAGCTTTGAGATCCTGTTCACTTTGCACGCTTAACATATTAAAAAATGGCGGCGCCGTGGCCGAGCGGTTAGTGCGCTCGCCTACCACCTAGGCGGCCCGGGTTCGATCCCAGGGACCCGCATGTGGTATTCGTGGTGGACGAAGCGGCGTCAGGGCGGGTTTTCTCCGGGTGCTCCGGTTTCCCCCGCCATCTCATTCCACCAGTGCTTCATCTTCATGTATCATCAGTGTCACCGCCTGCGGTGCCGTAGTAGTAAAAGCGGGCGTTAAACACTACAACAACATATTAAAAAATGAACAACGATGTTCTGTTTCACAAAAGTTTTCCGAAACGAATGAGTGAGTTGGGTTTAAGGGCCCGTCGACAACTAGGTCATTAGGGCCCGTTTCCGAAACGAAAGTGACACAAATAACATGGAATATCTCCAAAATGGTCCACTTTACAAAATAAATTATTGAGACTTAAATTGTGTGCTTTAGCAAGATATACATTTTTTGTACAGTAAGATTTTGTCTATCTTTTACGGTTTACGAGTTATTTAAAAGTCATCCACAGTTAATAGGACTACATAGGCTATAGCCAGAAAATTCAAAATAGACATTTCGTTTGTCATACAATATCTTAAAAATATGACATTTTAATCAAAATCATTCGAACCATTTTCAAGAAAATCACAATTTTCGAAAAATTTTCCATGTAAAGGGTAGTTTAGGGTGGGGCTATTTTCTTCAAAATCTTCGTGACACATCCTTGAAAGACATTAAACTTAAATGCCAACTTTGGTTTTTAACCAACTTTTTGTTTTTGAGTTATGCTATCCACAGACTGACAGACACACACATGCACGCACGCGCGCACACACACACACACACCTTTTTCTAAAAATCCTTTTTTTTTTTATTCAAGGGGTCTCAAAACATATTTCCGGTGAAATTTCAACATCAAATTTTTGGGTGGAATACAATGCATCCTTCTTATAATGCATGAAGCTATTAAAGTGTGTCACTGCATAGTACACCAGGTTTGCTAAAATAGTAAACATGTGGTGCTGTTTTTGCTATTATTATTACGGAATGTGCTGTGCTATGAGACTCGTTTTCTATCTAGGTCGTGGTAATGGATGGAATGAAATATCACACAATGTTTCTTTACCACAATGTATTAATTTATTAACACTTCATGGATACTTTACATTAAACAATTTCTCTCAGCACCATTCTAAATGCTTAAAAACCTTTACACTTTTTCACTTAGTGGAACTTATGCTTGATGAAAATTTGGTGAAAGTTCCATGTTCACACTACCTAAATATGATTGTCTTTTCATCTCGAAGATACACACGCGAGTGAACAGTTTTTTGGCGTCATTTGACGCGACACCGCCTTTTTCATATCCATCCACGTATGCGTCCATCAAATAGTTCTTTCTCGTTAGGGGAGCGATCCCTAATCATTCTCCCCTACTTTTATTATGGAATAATACATATAATTCTAATATTTATACATATGTATTAAAATCAAATATGGAAAGATTTATGATGTCTTTGGGCAAACTTAGTTGTTCGTAACAATGAACCTTATCAACATGTTTTCGTCATTTAATTATCTCATACCAACATCAAAAAATGAATTACACTTTTAACAAACATTCACATGAACGATTTTCTTTTGGTGTCTTCTAATATTCTGTCTCACATGAAAATTGTGATGGATGTGGTGACAGACACTAAAAATAAAATAAAATCAAAATTGCATAGGTACAGACTATTTCGAAAATTGTTTTGAGATTTAGGAGGAGAGTGTGAGGATTTGGAGTATTATACATAGGTGAGTTAGCTAAGCAGAGGTAAGAATGCTAGTTTTTTGATCTGAGAAATGTAATATCTGATTTCATTAATATAGTTTATGTTTATTTGTGTTAATTATTCCTTTTGTTATTTCTTATTTAGTTGTTTCTCTATGCACAATTATTAATGTTGGTATTTTTACAGGACCAGCAAATACCAGAACTAAAAGTCTAAACTGCAGATTAGTGTTCTGGCTTTCTTTACTGACATATCATAGCATTTAAATGATTTAAACTGTCAGCTACTAGGAAGGAAACATGACATAGTACAAATGTACAACATTAGGTCGTTCATACTGAATAATTTGTAGATAACTATATAATTTTTCCTCCTTAAACTCACTTACCAGTTGGTCAAAATAGACTTCAAAACTATGGAAAATTGTTTTTTTGTTTGCCGATCCTTTCACTATGGATATAATGAAAGTTGGATTAAATTTATAAATGAAAGTTGCAGATCTACAGACAGATACATAACACAAAACGAAATGTTGTTAGCTAATGCTGGATTTCTGACAATGAAGTCATTAATCCTACAAAACGAAATGTAAAGATTTGTATGGTGTTGATGTATGTATGCAACGTGAGTTGAAATACTCTGGTATCAGGTCATTTGCTACTAGAATTGTGACTAAGTTCAAGTCCATTTATATTTGTCTATATTTGAACAGTTCTTTTTGAGAATGAAAATTTTGAAAATAAAAACCAGGCTCTGCATAAGAATGAAAATCTGATAGCACAACTACAGGTAACTGCTATTGAAACAGCTTCTGATTTCAAACTTTTGGCTGATAAGCTTGAAGCATAAGCTATTATTTTCTTTATTTCTTATTTTCACCAAAGTTTATAAAATCATTGATGAAAACTTGTTTCTTGATAATCCTACATAGCCATTGCTAATAGAATATATACTTCTATTGCTATCCACTGCTGGATCTTGAACAGGACAAACTCTTTCCCCCTTCCACTAACACACCCCTCTGCATTGCTGGTAGTATCATGGAGTTTGGCCACCTATGATGAATAACATGTGCATTACACATTATTATATTAAATAATTTAATTGTAGTGAATATTTAACAAAGAAGGAATTAGTCTTGTAATTAATGTGTTAAGCTGCAAATTTCCTTAGATTAAGGGTCCAAATTACCTATTGTCGACAGCACTTAAATCCTACTCGCCCCCCCCCCCCCTAGATTAAACCCCATAAGGTCTAAGAGGTAGAACTGGAACTTAAAAATTCAATGCCACAACTGGGATTTGAACCACAGACCTTCCGCTATTTGAACCACAGTTCTACCTCTTAAACTTTGCCCACACACGGCTTGTGTGTTTAAAAACACCAACACTAAGTTTGTTGGCATAAATAAATAAATAATAATCCCCATAAGGTCATTTACCTGTTGCAACAGGCAAGTTACCAAGTAACTAAGTATTTTGGTTTATAGGCTTGTTAAACAGTCATTTCATGCAAAATGGAGCCATTTGTTTAAACAAGTATTACTAGATGATAAATTAGTAAAGTGCAATTTTATTTTTGAGTATTCATCTCTGATTTTTGTTTCAGGAAGCATAATGGAGAAGTATGGGTTTCATGCAAATTTCGAGGTGTGTATGTTATAACCATATAGTTACTTAAATTTATACCTTCCTTTTGCAAGCAACTTGCAGCTTCAATAATTTCAGTTTTTTTGTAAAATGAATCTGTATTTTTAGGAACTACTTTTAATAGCATACATACTACAGACCTGTTCAAATTGCTATAGAGCCTTTATTTGGACACATGGATGATCTTGGTGCAGTTTTTTAATGAAGCTTTGGTGATGGTGCTGAGCTTTTGACTCTTTCGTTATCTCGGGTCGTAGTACAGGTGAAATAACGTGGACACAGGGTAAAACTTTATCACAATCTTTTATTCGCACCTTTTTCACTGGGAATTACATGCGTGTCACTATAGTTAACATTCTATACGTGCTGACTGACTTCCTCAACGGTTTCTTCGTACTGCTTGTCATTTTAAATTACACTTTTAGCGTCTAAACCTGCAGATATCAAATACATGGCTTCAGATAATGGGACGCCAAGATGCTGAATCTAGCACATTCCTTAACAACGTGTCTGTATTCATACGCATATGCATATGCTTTTTACGGCATCCTCCATGACGTCATCCTACATGTTAAATAGTTCCCAAAAATGTTGAGGAAGCAATCTCAATCCATCCTCCCAACACTGTTAATATTAAATCTAAAATAATTAATACAATATACATTACATTTGAACATATTACTAAACATTAATAACGTTATCAAACAAATAATATTCCTAACATTGAAACAACGATATAACACTCTCTGTACTTAACAAATCCCTACCAACATGAAAAATAAGTTAAATTTTACAATATATATATTTGCATAAATACTTCCTTTTCGGGGTCTGACCACATGTTCTGTCTCTATCTAAAATAAATTTTCACACTGTTTACTGGTGACATCAGATATTCATAGCTCCTTAAATTCAAGCCCATAGATTTTTCAAGGTATAACTACAGTGACTTCATCATATGACACATTTCGCATATCTTTTATGAAAATTTGCATTACCACTCATTTATTCTTTGTAGCCATGTAAATAAGACCTACTTCTTCTGTTAAAAAAAGGAAACACAAGTCAATAGAGCTATCATTAACATTATCCAGCTTCCAAACGCAGAAATTAGCGGTACTCAGGTTATTGCATGGTTGCAGTTTCTGAACTACAGTGATCTTACAAGGTTTTAATTTTAAAAGTTTGGCACATTCTAAATCAAAGTTAGTAAAATTCCTGACTCCTGCACATGATTGTTAGAAATTTCTGTAATTAAATAAATATTTTGTTCGTTAATGACACTACTAATGGTAGGCATCATGTTAGTGCTGTCAGTTGTAGGACTTACGTTCTTCAGTTCTTTCACATGCCAGTAAATCTGCCCACCGACTGGGCTGTCATTTTTAAGCGTATTATCAGTCTGGACTGGATTTGAACCCACAATCTTGGAATCAGTAGGCCAGCACCTAACCAACTGAGCTACCCAGACCGACATAGATTTCTCTAGGGTTTGTTCTAGCTTTTCTCTTAGTTCGTCTTTTCTAGAACACAGTGATTTACATTGTTTGTTGTCAAAAATAGATCCCTTTTCCCTAAATATATTCACAAGATTGCGAACCATTCAGTGAGTCACACAAACAGCAAGGAGTGACAATAAATGTCCATCTGGCTTCTCTACAAGAGCTTTTGTCACATGAGAATTGTGCCTGAAGTTTGTATGTGCTAAACTATACAGACTTTTTGGCATTCTGACATTGAAACATGTGGTCTCATAATGTATCATTCCATACAGACTTCATATCAGTTGATTAGTCACACAGAAGACAAGAAGGAAAGTGGAGGAGAAGCAGAACTAGTTAGAAATAGTACGCTGCAGGTTTTGTGTAGTATGAACACATGTTCAAACAAAGGCTGTGTAGAATAAACAATACAGTTTCTATTATGTACTATATTAATATTTTAACTGCTTTTAGAAATTAGATGCTTGATTGGCTTAAGCTGTACCAATCACAGTGTTTTTAATTTATGATATGCAGGATTGGCTGAAGTAACCAGACCAATCACAGAATGTAATTTAATTATAACAAGTGATATAAATGCCCAATTGTGTCACTACCCTGAGGAAGGCTGGAAGCTTGGTCAGGCTACCATGCATTACTGGGCTGCAATCCTGTGAAGAGATAACGAATAACCAATGCAGAGAGCTGCAAATCATTAGTCAATAACTCATAGGTCATAGTTGTGTTTATGTTAAAAATCAATATTCATTTGTGTTCAATAATGTGAATGTAATAACAATAAGAAAATACTTTTAAATGATAGACCGCATGAGGCAGAAACCCTTTTGGTTACCTGTTGCTGAAGACTACATCAGAGGTGCAGGCTGTCTCAACATGTCAATGTCTCTGGTTCAAAGTTCACTGGTGTCACAAAAGATCCCCTTGTGTGGGTGTGCATCTGCTTCAGCTCGCACTGTCAATAGAATTCTGATGTTATCACGATATAAAAGAAATGTTTCTCGAGGCTAGGTATACCTCAGCGGAGGGACAACAATCTTTGTTTCAAGGAATGATTAGTGCTAAAGATCTCAGTACATGGGCTGGAATCTAGAAGAAGTGATAACACATCCCCATACTAGTTTAATCTAAGTTGTACACATTTTCTTTAAACATCTCATGACTCTGGTTATATTTCTTTAAACACTTCCACTTCACACATGCCAAAAGTAATAATATTCCTGGTATTATAATATTCCCCTGTTTGCGATCGTACACTAAATTTCACAATTATTAATCAGGCATATTATTCTTTACCACTCTCAAAGTTAAAGGCATGTGAACACTGGCCAATGCTTAAGCGGAGCGCTGTTGCCAAGCGTACTGGCAGAGGTTCTGACATAGGAGTGCATGAGATGCGTGTACCACATTCGGCAGCGCTGGTAGGAGGGGCAAGCACACGCTGGAGTCTGCAGTACGGCCCACCTCCCCATGCCTTTAACTTTTGCGAAGATTATAACTTACATGACACTGGTTCTTATTTTCTGCATGCGATAATATTCAACATCTTTGCAGTTTCTTATAAAATTATATCATAGCACCATTGCACTTCAATATCCTGCAAAATATATGTATAACTTTCACATGTAATTTTTTTCACATATAGTGACGTGTATTCAGCACTGACAAGACTGGGGTAAAAAGAAATTTTCATTGGTATATATATGAGGAGTGTCTCAAAAGTAAGTTACACTATTTTTTTAACTCAGCACAGTAGGCAGGAAAAGTCTGGATGTCACAGGGAGCCTTGATCTGGGTGTAGTGACAGCACTGTAAAATTTCTAGGTGTCTACCTTTATCACTTGGACATTAAAACAGCAGTAACAATGGAGACTTTACTCACTCCTACTGCTGATGGCAAAGTTCGCGCTGTAATATTTGTTTTTACAGCAAAAAATAAATGTGCAAATGAAATTCATCGAAAGATGTGCAGTGTGTACACAAAGACATTATGCCAAGACCAATGGTTTCTTGTTGGTGTTAATCGTTCATTAAAGGTGTGAAAACGAAAGGGTGAACCAACACCAAACAAGGCAAAAGTTGTTGCATCGGCTGCAAAGGCCATGGCAATGATATTGTGGGATTTGATCGATTATCTGCCCCATGGGACAGCGATGAAAACTGCTCATTATTGTGAGGTGCTGAGAAAACTCAGAAGGGCAATTCAAAACAAAAGGAGGAGAAAGTTGAGTAAAACAGTTTTTCTGTTCCACGATAATGTTTGCCTGCACGCTGCTCGTGAAACTCAAGCCCTGTTTGAGCAGTTTCGATGGGATGTTTTCGATCATCTACCTTACTCATCTGACCTTGCACTAAATGATTACCATATTTTTCTGCAGCTGCAGCAACATCTCAGGGGAAGGTGCTTCATAAATTACTATGAGTTAAAACAAGAAATGGAAAGACAGCTAGCTAGTTTGGCAGCAAAGTGTGATAACACCCATACGAAAAACATTGAGATTCAAGGAGATTATGTAGAAAAAGTTACGGAATGTAGCTTTCAAAATATACTGTGACATAGCTTCAGACTTCTCCATATAAATTAATACTGCTTGGTTTTTAAGAACGTTGCCATGGGGACAGTAACAGAGTTTTGCAGGCTAGTTCGTGAAACTTGTACAAAAAGAGTGTTAGTGTGAACCTTATGATAATTTGTCCGGAGGTCATAATTGGTTGTAAAATAAAGTTACAATAAATAATTGAGAACAAATAAAGTTACACTGGTGTCAGAAGTGCAACATAAAAACCACAATGGAGGCAATGCTAGAAAAGATATTGGCTAGGGTAGCAGAAATAAAGATGGAAATGAATGAGATGAAATCAGAAATGAATAACAGCATGGACAAAATGGGAAGCAAAGTAACAACAGTGAATTCAGCAATAGAGAAGATCGAGGCAAAAATGGAAGGTGCAAAGGAAGAAATGAAGACAAATGAACTCCGGAATGGAGAAGATGAAGATGGAGCTATCGGCGAAGATTGAAGTGCAACTGACTTGAATGAGGACAGAGGCAGAACAACTCGGCGGGAGGATGAAAAACCTTAACCTACGTGTTAGCGCACTGGAAAATGTCGGCGAATGGCTTAGCGCCCTGGAAGATAAAGTCTATGGCAGGACCAAGGAACTGAACACTGGGATGGAACAAACGATCGGCGAAAAGCTTAAGGATCTAAAGTTTGAGACGCCAGGATTCGATACATCTGCGCACGCCAAGCCGCCTAAGTATGACGGAACAACAACTTTTGAAGTCTTCCGCCGGCAATTTGCCACCGTTGCCACACATAACGGATGATTAGCAGGAAAAGAAGCCGCCCAACTGATATCTAGTCTACAGGGATGGGCGGTCGAGGTGCTGAACGCAATTCCGACGTCCGGAGACATTTGGGAAGCCTTAGAAAACCGGTTCGGGAACCACCGTCTGGCAGCAGTCTATTGCAGCCAGCTCAAGTCAAGCTGCAACAGCTAGGGGAGACACTACAGGAGTTCGGCCTGGCCATTGAACAACTGATGAACCTCCCGGCCTGATATGTGTCGGAGAAAGCTGCCTACTCATTCGTAGATGGGGTGCATGACGCCAAGATACGTCAGCGTCTGATGCTAAGTGACTACAAGACCATTCACAATGCGCTGACAGCCGCACTATGGATGGACGCGGCCAAGGTAACAACCACCCCAACATTGAAAACTAGGAGCGACGGGGACTGTGGAATCACCCAGGGACAAAGACACAGACCTTTCAGTGGTGTGTGCTGGGGGTGTGGCTAGCAAGGACATCTGATGAGGGACAGTCCGCACCCGTTTGGCGAACAAGCGGGAAATGAGTGAGTATCGGCATGACGAGGGGTATGTCGGGGCCATCATCGCCGACCCTTGGGTGACGCTGCGCATTTTGTGCAGGCGGATGGACAGCAGCCTCATCGCGGATGGGTGGATACCGGGAAAGCAGTACCAGATACTGGTGTGCACGGACAAAGCCGTGACCGTGATCCGACCTGTTATGGCGAAGGGGTTGTCGTCAAGCAAACCAGAGTGGCCCTATCAGATAGTGACGGCATTGGGTGACACGTTGCCTATGGAGAAGGAGAAGCATTATGAGTTTGTGGGTGTTTGTTGCGAGGGTGGCCGAGGAAGCGATATTGGGACTGGACGTCCCCAGGAGCCAGGATGTGACGGTTGACATTGGTCAGAGGGTCTTGCACCTAGGCCAAGATGAGGTGACGCTTCGAGTCCCACTTGATGATAGAAATGCTAGAGTGATTCGGAGTGCACAAGATGCGTATGATGCCTCTCCACTCCCAGTCGGACGGCATGGTCAAGAGGTATGTAAAAACCCTCGAAGAACATCTGAGGAAGGTCATGGCCAACCATCAGAGGGAGTGGGATGTCAGGATACTGCTTTTCTTGCTGGCCTATCATTCGTCTACCCATGACACCACCAAGATGATGCCAGCTAGTTTGGTCTTTGGATGAGAATTGCGCCTCCCATGCCACCTAATGTTTGGAAATCCCCCCAGAACCACACAGTCAGCAGTCGATTACATGGAGAACCTAGTGGATCGCCTTCATGATACACACAAGATGGCCCGTCAGCACATCCAGCTAGAGAGCAACTGGATAAAGATCGGCAAGCCTAGGGTTCCAGAAAGGAGATTTGGTATGGCTGTACCGTCTGACCCAGAGCAAGGGGCACTGCCCAAAGCTGCAACAACCATGGCAAGGACCATACTGTGTAGTGAAGAGGATCAACAACCGCATTCAGAGGCTGCCTTGAGGGAAGATGCTGGTGGTACATTCGGATCGTCTAGCTAATTATGATGGTGCTGGTCGGTACGACCAGCATTGAGGAGGGAACAGCGTGATATGGCTTCAGACTTCTCCATATAAAGTAATACTCCTTGGTTTTCAAGAACATTGCCATGGGGAAAGTTAGTAACAGAGATAGAGTTTTGCAGGCTAGTTCGTGGAACTTGTGCAAAAAGAGTGTTAGTGTGAACCTTGTGATAATTTGCGCTAAGTGAGGTCATAATTGGTTGTAAAATAAAGTTACAATAAATATTTGAGAGGTAGAACTGGAACTTAAAAATTCAATGCCACAACTGGGATTTGATCGTGGACCTTCCGCTTACCAGGCGGCTGCTCTAACCATTGAGCTATTGTGACAAACTGCCAGAATGACATTAAATTCTCAAACCAGTTTGTATTTCTCCTGGTAAACCACAAAGGCAGTCTCACATCAGAGACAAATTACCCCATTGGTGACTTACTATTGTAAGTACTTTATGTCCCAGGATTAAATAACCTTCAGATGGTAATTATTATTTATTTATGCCAACAAACTTACTGTTGGTGTTTTTAAACACACAAGCCGTGTGTGGGCAAAGTTTGAGAGGTAGAACTGGAACTTAAAAATTCAATGCCACAACTGGGATTTGAACCACAGACCTTCCGCTTACCAGGCGGCTGCTCTAACCATTGAGCTATTGTGACAGACTGCCAGAATGGCATTAAATTCTCAAACCAGTTCGTAAGTTTGTAAGTTTGTTGGCATAAATAAATAATAATTAGCATCTGAAGGTTATTTAATCCTGGGACATAAAGTACTTACAATAGTAAGTCACCATTGGGGTAATTTGTCTCTGATGTGAGACTGCCTTTGTGGTTTACCAGGAGAAATACGAACTACGAAATACCTCTCAAATTTTGCCCACACACGGCTTGTGTGTTTAAAAATACCAACAGTAAGTTTGTTGGCATAAATAAATAATAATTACAATAAATAATTGAGAACAAATAAAGTTACAATACACTTCTTAAAATATTTAAACATTTTGTTATTTTTTTTAAAAAATAGTGTAAGTTACTTTTGAGACACCCCTCATACAAAACTACAATTACAATAAGGCTGTAAAAAGGTAATTGTTATATAACAGGGGGGAGAGCCTCTAATTGCTTCATACAGAAACTTAAAGGAACAAACCTGCACAATTACCTAATGTCCTATCCCTATCCCCAGTCTCTCTCAAGAGTATTTGAAGCATAGGGAATCACATCCTATCTTTGCTGTATCTTCTTCTCTTACAAAATCAATATAATGTTGGCTTGAAATGGAATTCTAATGTTTCACAATTGGTAACTGTGAAGAGAGCTAGTTGACAAATATCCTCCCAGCTAGGTTAGATGGACCCATCAACCAAAGACAAGTACAGCCCTACATTCATATTGGGGGTTATGTATAGATGATGTAATTACCATAATGTAAAAAACTGATGTGTATAACAAAACAATTTCAATCTGCTCATTAAGAAAGCTATTATAAAATGTCCTAATGAATCAATGAAACTCTTTGTAAAAAGAAAAATAGATAAAAACTATATAAGTAAACTAACACAAGAAAATATAAATTTAAAGTGGCTACAAATTTGCACAAAATGCTAAAATAGTTCCAAAATTACCAAGAAAATCAGCTCTTGCCACCTTTCATCTCATAACTGGACATGATTGAATAACCATCTACAGGTTTGACCTTTCAACCTCACCAAATTATGTTGCACTTGTTTATTGTTGTAATATTCATGATTGGCAATAATTCACACTCAGGATATGATAGTTACACTTTTATGTGTAGTTATAGATGAGTACACTTGAAATAAAGCAGTAATACCATAAAAATTGTATATCAAGATCAATCCTCAACATTGTTTATCATTGTACCTTTAGCACTCTTTTGTTGCACAACTTGTAATAATATATGTACTTGACAACAATTCATGCTCAGGATGTGGTACAGATATATATGTAGCTATAGATGTATATGCTTGAAATAAACTGTATAACTGAAGTCACTTAAAACAGACAGTGGGTGGTCCCAATGACTTTAAACATCATGTTCTTAAACCACTACCTATTAACTCAGGATAACTTTGCACCTACCCAGTATTCTTTAATGTATTTCTGATGAAACAACGTTTTTAGCAAATATGCAATCCTAACCAAAAGTTAAGTACTATTGATGTTAAAACTCAAGTACTGAGGGGATAGTCTGTTATCTATTTTAGGTCAAATATGCTCTGGTTTAATAAGTGGAGGCTGTATGAGTGGTCTGAGGGTAAATTGTCAGAGTACCAAGTAGGATAGAGTTAAAAACAGTTAATAACGTAATGATAATGCACACTATAGTGTTGAAGTATTTGAGAAATAAAAGGGATAGGGTATGTATCTTCTTTGCAGACTTTGAGAAGATGTTTGATACAATAAATGAGAATGCATTGGCATACGACAGGAGGACTAACCTATTGTATGAGGAGAATATGTTAAATGGGACACAAGTAAAACTGCAAAATACATAGAGCAAAATGAGGTAAAAATGCAAACTGGGTACAACATTATTTAATTTATTCTTAAATAATGTTTTAGGTAAGATAAGTAGAAGTAAGAATCACTCTCATTTATTGGAAGTAAACAGGTAATAAATCTGTCATTTGCTGATCTTGTAATAGGTTCAGTAATTGTGAAGAACTATATCATGATATTAATAAAATAGATTTTGTGCAGAGGGATTAAGATTAAACAAACCAAAAATCGAAAATATAAATGTTAAAAAAGGGAATCAAGGCTAAAAAAATTGACAGATGGCTTGTAAATGGTTATCAGATATATGTAGTGAAAGGATTAACTGGACTGAGATTCTCAAGAAACAGGAGTTGTGAGCCGCAGACTATATGTGTACCAATGAAAGGAAAACCAGCCAACGAGCCAGCAGAAAATGATAATATGAAATTTTCATGTTGGCAATAAAATGGGTGGAAAGACTAAAGCAGCAGTTGGTTGTAAGACATTGTATCTAGTAGAAATTTGGAGAGAGAAGGGATGGTTAAGGATTGTATGATACATAAAATGTTCTGCAGAGAAGTTTTGGGATTACCTGAGAGCTCATTGATAGGAGTACAACTGGCAGAGCTATAAAGGGAGAAAAGCTATAGCAGAAAGGAAATTAAAATGGAACAGATGTTAATATTGGATGATAGTAAAGTAATTAAAGACTTGGTTTAGAGAGGGTGAAAAATTGCTTAGAACAGTATGGAGATTATTTGGCTAGTAGGTGACAACAATAATTGTTAATTTCGGAAAGAGGTGAGACAAAAGGGTGGAAAACCCAGAGAAGCGAGAGATCTGGGATAAGAGCTCTTTAGTTTTGTACGCAATAATTAAATAAGTCTAGGGAATCAAGAAATATGTAGAAGTACATGATCAGTTTGGAAGAGTAGGAAATGCATGAATACGAATAAGCATGGGCGTCGCGAAGGGGAAGCAAGGGGGCACCGTGCATAGTTGAAATGTGGAGAATCATTGTAACATGTTGAGATTGGATGTCAAGAGATGGCCTAGAGTGTTATGGCAGTTTCATGGCACATTAAATAGCCAGTAGTAGAAAGGCATCTTTGAAAACATCATGGTTCCTTTAACGACTAGATATTCTGATGGAACGAGCGAGTTCCAGCACTAGAGCCATCCTGTTCACACAACTCAGCAGGCTTCAAAATGTTTCTCACAAACACAGCATTTCACAGTTTTGTTTGGTTTCCTTGCTCACCTGATTTGAATTTTATTGAAAATGTGTGGGCAGAGGTGAAGAAAGTTTTGGAGTTAAATCGGCCTGTAACACAGTGCAAGAGAAAATAGGATTTGTGGGATCAAACACAGAATGATGTCACCCCAAGCGTAATTTCATGACCTTGGCAGTACTCGTGGGCATGAGGCACTGCAAGACAGACTATGGTGTACACATACAAGTAGCAGTAGCATTAAACAAAACATAGCAAAATGGGGTATACAAAGTTTGAAGGGAAAATTAAGTCTAATCTTTTAATTATAGTGTTTCTTTTTGTTTGGTTTAAAAGTTCAGTAAACTTGCGGTTTAGCGGACTTAAAAGGGCCAGGAGTTGTCCGGAAAATTGAAAGTCTGTTAAATCGCAAAATAAATGAAAATGAAGCAAAAATAATTGAAACTGTTCTATTGGTACGTATCATTTACTTTACATGAGTTACTCTTGGTTAGAAGTTGTTGCCTGTGAAGTTGTGGGTTTGAAAAATATGTCAATACCCATTTGCTTCCCACTTGAATATTGCTTCTTTATGACTAAGGAGTGAAGCTGTCTGAAATGTTCATAATAGGTTAGCACTTGTGGGTCTGAAGGTCTTTCCACGTAAGAAATCACATCATTCATGTGGTCTCTTATTGCAGATAATTTAGGTGCACACTTCAAAGATTCATCTTCATGTGGTCTTCATCTTCATCTTCTTGTAGAACACTTGCAGCCATCTCTTCATGACTCAGAATGTGGTAACCTGGGAATGCCCAGAGAATGCCCAATTCAGATTGAAGCTAAGAGTCATGTGAGCTCTTGAGCGCGTGACATGTACATGAACTTTCACAAATGTAGCAGAAGACGTGTGAACTAGCCTTTTTGATCAAACAGCGGAATGCCGCAATTTAATCATCGCAGATCTTCTAAATTTCATTTAAATTTATTTTATAACCAATGCCAAGTTTAGTCCATTAAATCCGAAGTCCGTTGAACAGAGGTCCGTTAAACCGAGAGTTTTATTGTATTTATTTGCATAGATTTTGCGATCATAAGGTTTTAATATGAATTACAATAACAACATAATTATTCAAAAACAAATTAATATTCCAAAAACAAAATATTAAAACCGCAAAAGATAAGGAATAACTTTTAACTTTACAATTCAAAAGGGAACAACTGCACCTGCAACATAAAATAAAAATAACTCCACATTAAAACCTCTAGTTGCAGCCACACTTTGAACTTAATTATGCATTTATTATGCCCAGTTTGTGCCACCAACATCTTAATATTTGGGGAAACATTAGTTACAGAAGCAAGTCTTAAGGCAGACGTAAGGTTATCATCAGAAAATTTTGCTCTTAAATGGCTTTTTGTCAAGTTCATTAAAGAAATAATTGTTGGCAGATATATGTACTGCCAAATATAACATAATTTCTACTGCAACTTTACGAAATTCAGGGAATTTTTATTTTTATTTGCTTTTCACTTAGGAATATAATATTTACTCATTTTGTATTTTGAAAATATAAAGAAGAGTATCAGTTTTTATGTGTGATCATGAGGTCTTGAAATCAATAAGCCTTAGCAATTGGAAATTATAAAATGTGTAGTAATCATTGCATTTTTCTCTGACAAGAAAGAAAATAAAGAAAAAATATGCTCAGGATGCAAATCTGTTTGCATCATTGCTATATACGTGCTTATAACTGCTCGGCTGTAGCTATATTCAGTAGCTTGGACTCAATACGAAAGGTGACTACAGAACAAACTAAAGGCACGTGTCCCAAGATACAATGTGAATCAACCAAGGAAACGATTTGGACTCTGACATACATTGGAGAGTCTGTTCATATTTTTTTTTCTTGTAGTGTATCTGTTTGTCAAGTACTTTTTAACTGTTTAAATGTATTTGGCTACGAGAATACACAATTTTCCGTTTCTCTTAAGCATATCAGATTCTTAGTAGGTAATTCACTGTCACAGCATTGTACTTAAGGTAGTAAAATATTTGTCATGTGCATTGTATTCTAGTGAAAATTCATGACTTGATGTTCTGTAACTTGCCATTTCTAAGTGACAAAGTTTTCATGGTACAAGTAGCAAAGGAGCACTAAGTAACCTCTTTTTTTAATAGGAGCATTATTTATTGTTCCAGTGGAATTTATTTGTACAATATACATTCAATACTGGACATGTCAAATAAACTAAACATTCCACTACATTTACATTGCTTTATACCTATTTACACTCTTTGAGATCTTGATTAATACTCTAATTACTATATACATACTATGACATTGATTTCACATCATTTCTAGATTGGTTTATTTAAAGCCTGAAAGCAAGAGTAGAAGAAATAGTTTATATAAACATAGTTCTGGTCATAATAAAACCCAACTTCCAGAGTTGGCTTGATTCAATATTGCAAAGAAAGACTGTAATTTTCAGAGGGCATTTGTTGTAGTTGAAATTGGATTATATTCTTTAAAGAATAGTTGCTTCACATACACCACTGTTGTACATGGTGGAAATCTAAAAACTCAAAAGCTTGTGACTTTTATATTGGATCCTTGATGAGCTAGCTGAAAAATTTATGCTATTTCTAAGGAACTTTGAAAATGAGTTAGGTAATATTTATTTTGTGTTCTTAATAAAAATGTATGAAATAATGCCTTAGTCATGTTAAAGTGATTGCTGCCTGAGTGTGAACATTTAAACAATTAATAAATGGTATCTAATGTATGGTTTGTTTTAACAGGGGAAAAAAGCCTTCATGGAAAGATAAGAAATGTTGGTTCAGTAGCTGTAAGAGAGCCTAAACTGATGACTTCTGAAGGTTTCTCTGTGATAAGACTCGCTCGCAACAGAATCCAAGTGAAGCATTCTGTTTCACCTAATCTTTGCATTTTCATTGCTCCAGTTAAGAATTTTTCCTCTATCCATGCTAAAAGTGTAAGTGAACATATCTTTCTGTATTATCACCCTATGAATACCTTTATTGTAACTAAGTTTGATTATTCCCAAAACCTACCTGTGCACAAACTCAATGTTAGTCAATTTTATAAATTCCTTTTGTGGCTACATGATTTTAATATCCATTTACATAATGATGATTTGTCACACATGTGTTGTTTCATGGAGATGCAAGCTAAGAAAGATGCCAACTCTGTTGTATCATTCATTCATGATATTTTGATAAAAAAATTAAATGAGTTTCCTAGTGTGAAGCATGTTGTTCTCCAGGCCCGTGGGGGGAGCAGGTAGTGTCATTTGTCTCATGAGATTATCTGCTTATTTCCAGTTACAGATCATTCATTTGGGCAATGTAACTGAAACTTTGACCTCATTAAAGCAAAGCAAGAATTGCAAGGCCCTATTTAACAGCAATGGTTTGATGCAGAATTATTCCATCTCCTTTTCATGTTCTTATGGACAAAAACATAAAAACATAATCAAGGACTAGAAACAAGGTCTTTAAGCACATGTTTTGAAAAGCTGAGCACCTAAGTTAGTGTGTCTAAAATACAGAAACACATTATTTTTAAATAGTACTGTGCGGTTTCTAAAATCACTGTTTTGTTGTATATGCCCTTCTTCCAGAAATTGCCTCAATTGCAAATTGACCTCTTTAACATACTGTATAATGTGGGTGCATGCTTAAAATGCGTTGCCATCAACATAGGTGGACTGTTTCCTGTATCCAGCAGTGGTAACAAGAATCGGCTGGTACCCATGGATTAATTCAGCAAGTGGCCAGAGATATATTTCTTTCCTATCTAGGAGACCAAGATGATTATAGACTACCTTGTGCAACAATTGTTGTACCAGTTTGGAGTACTGCTGGAGCTACACAGCGATCAGGGCACAAACTTTGAGTCAAATCTGATGAGAGAAGCATTGGAGTGACTTGGAGTGCATAAGATACACTCGATGCCTCTCCACCAGCAGTCAGACAGCATCCTCAGGCAGTACATCAAGACCCTCAAAGAACACCTGAAGAAGGTTGTGGCCTATCACTATGCATATATACATCTGGAGCTATAAGAGATTAAGCTGATTGGGGCAGCAGGGTTAATTCATACTTACGTAAGATGTGACTCAGCAATCACTGACATTATATCACAGCTCACTTTAATTAATACCACCCGTTATAAAGTATTTCTTTATACGAGAGTCACTACGAAAATTTTGAGATGTGAGAAAATTAAAGTTGATTCACTCAAATTGGATGCAGTATGAGATAGCCTCATCCTTCGTGAGTAAACTGGTATCAGGTAGTAACTCTCCCACTCTAGGAACCCCAACAGCACAAGGATGAACAACCCGTTGCCAGTCCCTGCAATGGAGCTTGGAAGAGAGCATTTTCGCTCAACAATTTTCTACGATCTTAAAAATGGGTTAAACAAGTGCCAAAGTCTTGAACGTTTGCCAGTGGCTTTTAGAGACATTGCTCCTTCCCATGCCACAGTTTTCCAGAGGTTTCAGAAATTTAAAAGGGGCCAAACATCTTTGAAAAATGAGGAGAGAAGCGTGCATCCAGCAATTGCAGTGAGTGGGGAAAACATTGCAGCATTGAGAAAAATGCTTCTCAAAAATAATTGCATAACATTTAAAGAAATTGAGGCAGCATTACGGATTGGTTTGCCAGCATTGTTGAAAATCCTCCATGAATTCCTTCATTTGAGGAGGATCACACCTCGATGGGTGCCTCACAATATGATGGAAGACCAAAAACATGCCTGTGTTGAATGGTATGAGAAAATGCTGACAAGATCCAAAGTAGGGAACTTCAAATGGGTTTCTGACATTATATAGATGAAAACCAGATTTATTAGATGAATCTGGAGACAAAGCGGCAATCGGCAGTGTGGGTAATTTTTTATGATAATACAGTGACAAAAGTGAAATGTTGCCGAAGTGTCCACTAGAAAATGGTGGCCTCATTTCTCTTAAAGGATGGTCTTGTGGTAACCATTTCTCTGGAGGAGCAAAGCACGCTCACTGTGAATTGTTACACCACAGTTTGCTTACTATAAGTTTTTGTCAAGCTTCAAGAATGGCTGCCATACACGGCCAACATCACTGTTCAGTTCCTGGAATCTGCAGAGATCAAACTTCTGATTCATCCACCATACTGTCCCGACCTGGCCCCATGTAACTTTTTTCTGTTCCTAATGATAAAAAGTTGCATGCCTGGAAAGAGCGAAAATGCTCTCTTCCAAGCTCCATTGCAGGAACTGGCCACCTGTGCCCTGCAGGTTGTCCATCCATGCATGCTGGAATTCCTGGAGTGGGAGGGTTATTTTCTGATACCAGCTTACTTTCAAAGAATGGGGCTATCCCATCCTGCATCCAATTCCAGTGGATCAATTTTCATTTTCTCACATCTCAAAACTTTCGTAGTGACCTATTGTGACATATTGTGGCTTTGTCCAATTCTTCCTGTCCAAGTATTGTTTAATTCTTTTAACAATATTTTTGTTTCCTGCATCAAATTTACATTAATCTGATGATTTTGATCAGTAGGTTATCTCATTGGATGTGACCACAGGAGAATTGGCTGTATCTGTATGCACGGATAACAAAGTGTATATCTGGGACACAAATCAGGGCCTTGTAAGGGTAAGTGAATTACAAAATATCCACTTTTCTCACTCTTGTTTTATTTGTTAAAAGAGTATGAGACAGAATATTAAAATACCTCAAAAGAAAATTGTTTATGTGAATATTTGTTAAGAGCGTAATTTGTTTTTGATGTTGGTATGAGTTGGTTAAATGACGAAAACGTGTTACTAATGTTCATTGTTACAAACAGTTAAGTTTGTTTAAAGACGTCATAAATATTTCCATATTTAATTTTAATATATATGTATAAATAAAAGAATTATATGTGTTCAATATTGAAAGCGAAGGGAGAATGGCTAAGGATCGCTTCCCTAACAATGCGGGAACTATTTGATGAACGCATACGCGTATGTACACGTGGCAGTCGGAATGCTAGACTCGCAACTAAAAGAATTAGGATTAGCGTCTATGTGTTTGGTGTAGATGGACGTATTTTTATGTGTACGCGTCATAAAATAGTGAAAGTAAATTTACTAAGTGTTTAAAGGCCATTAATTTGTGTAAAATAAGTGAAACATTAGCTAACTTTAATAAGTTAGTTAATACGAAGTGCGTGAGTAAATAAAAGGACGTAAAATAGACGAAGTGTAAAGTGATAGAAAACACTTTTAGCTAAATTTTTAGACATTAAATCCCGGCGATGCTAGGAAAGTCGATCCACTGAAAGAAAAGACTTACTACTGTAATACGATTTAAATACTGTGAACAAGAAGGTGCGAATAAAATATTTCACTAAAGTTAACCCCGAGTGTATGTTCATTCCATCCAGTACCACGACCCGAGATTACGAAAGAGTCAAAAGCTCATCACCATCACCTTCAAATAATTATAAAAACAGCACCAAATGGCTTACCCAAGCGTGGAGCACGAATTTTGGATGGAATGAAAATCTACGGGAAATGAACTTACGCGAAATACCAAGTGACGCCAAATCTTCGCGCCAAAAAGAAAGCAGACGCCATTAGACCATCGTTTGAAATCTACGACTTTGGGAACGCCGATGAACGGATAATCAACGCGGGAAAACACCAGAGATCGTCTAGCGAAGCCAACCGCCCAGGAGACGCACGTAACTGGATAAATCAACGAGAAAAAAGTAGGACCAAAAATGTTTATTTTTATGTTACTGCGAAGCGGCAAAATAGTAGGACTTTTAAGCCAAAGTGAACTGAATAAAGAAACTAGAATGTCGCGAAAAGAGAGAACTCTAGTAACAGGAGTAGGGGAAGGGGCAGATAGGCCTAGTTATCAGATAGAACCAGAAAGCGAGGAACAGGTAGCAATAGGAAAAGGCCAAAGGTTATTAATGATCATGTTTGAAAGACTAGAACAAAGTTTAGGTCAGAAAATGGAACAAAATAAGGTAGAATTAAAGCAGGACATAGAACAAAGTTTAGGTCAGAGAATGGAACAAAATAACGTAGAATTGAGTCAGAAAATAGAGGGAGTGAGACAGGACTTAGAATATAATAAAAAAGAAATAGGTCAGAAACTAGAACAGAATAAGGAAGAGATAGGTCAGAAAGTGGAGGAAGTGAGAAAGGACTTAGAGCAGAAAATAGAATTAGGAAGACAGGAGCGTAAAGAAAATATGAAAGTAATGGAAACTAATTTAAAATTAGTACATAAAAACATAAATGAGACAAAGGAAGCCTTAGAAGCTAGGATAGAAATCATAGGAGATAGGATGGGAAAAATTGAATCGGAAATGAGAGAAAATAAGATTGTATTAGAAGAAGAAATTGGTAGATGTAGAGATGAAATAACAGAATGTAATGCAAATGTAGACTGTAAGATTGCAAATGTAAAAGTAGAAATAACTGAGGATTTAAGGAAAGAGATTGAGGTAGTAAAGAAAGGAATTATTAATGAAACTGTAGAACAATTTGTAATTCCTAAAATTAAGACTATGGCTGATGTAGTACAGTCACAACAAGATGCTATGAATGATATGAAACAAAGTCACTTAGAAATAAAGAATGATTTGAAATCAATTTGTGAAGAAATGAGAAAAGGAAAAGAAAGTTTGGCTAATGTAAATGATGTTGTGAATGCACTACACATGCTACACCAACAGCATACTACATGAAATCACACCACCTACATTTGACGAGGAGAAGGGAGACGATCCAAAACTCTTTGTTAAAGAAATGGAAGAGTATTTTAAAGTGAAAAGGATACCAAATGAGCTTAGGATGATGATAGTTAAGAAGAGCTTAAAAAACAAGGCATTAGAATGGCTTAGGTTAACACTAGCTGGTCATGAATCGTATAGCTCATTGAGAAATCTATTCCTATCAAGGTATTGGGGCCCAGCTAAACAGAACCAGACAAGGGTAGAGTTAGCGACAGGAAGATATGATCCGACCAAAGGGTTATCGCTAGTCGATTATTTTATGAAAGTAGCCAACAAAGGGAAGCTATTAGACCCTAACCTGTCGAAAGCAGAGTTAATTACCAGCATAACAAGACATTTCCCAGACACAGTGAGAACAGGGTTAATTGTTGCGAGGCCAGTAGATTTTGCAGACATGATAGAATTACTAACAGCTTTCGAAACACAAAATGGTCGACCTAATGAACATAGACATAGAAACGGTCATCCAAACTCACCTATCTTAAATAGAAGCACGGCTACAAACAACCAGAATGAGGGAGAAGATAGAAATACTAGGAGCACCCATGACAGGGAGAGAGGGTCACACCATTTCCCACAACCACACAATGATGGCGAAAGAATGGAGAACATGAGACAGCGGTACCACGACACAATACCAAGGGGTGAATCGAGATACCGAATGCATAGATATGATCGGGGGAGACCAGGAGGCCGTACCCATCAAGTGAATCACATACGATTCTGTAGGGAATACTTAAACAGCCAAAGGTCGTCATACAATAGGGATTCACACCAAAGGGGCAGAAACCAATGGAACACCGACAACGTAAGACAACAGGAACAGGATGAAAATGTGCCGAAAGGACCGATGCTGCACAGAATACAGAAACAACAATCACCTCTAACGCCCAGGAAAACTAAGTACAAGTCAACTTTGTGTCCTGGAGGTTGACCTTTGTGGCAGTAGGGGCAATATTGACCAACATTGTATAGGTACCTTGAGGAGACAGGCAAGTGAAAGGAAGGAAATAACCAATCCACCAATGATTAGGCTTAAGGTATGGGGTATCGAATTGCCAGCAATGATTGATACAGGAGCCAGCACATCAGTATGTGACGAACAGCTATTCCAGGAATTAATAACGAAGAGAAATGCTGAATTCTTGCCTGTGTGTGGAGTATATTGCAGCACAGCAATTGGCAAGAAAAAGGAACATGTTAAATACCAGGTAAGGCTGGTAATAGAAATTGGGAGCTGGAAGTTCGATGTTATTGCCCTGGTAATACCTAGACTAACAGCTACCCTAATCATTGGCAGTGATTTGCTTAATCTTTGGAGGTCGGTGATCGATTATGACCTACATGAATTTATTATCAAGGAAGGAACCTCAGAGTGCACCGCGAAGTTCCTGGAGGAGGAAACATGCCAGGAGGAACCAGACCAGACAGGGACCCATCCGGATGAGCAGTTTTTTGTGGAGAACATCAATGTCCACGAGAATAGGTTGATAGACCTAAGAATAGGTAAGAAGAAAACAGGTTGGACGAGCAAGGAGCAGCCATTGGATCTGTACAGATGACGAATACGTTACCTCGAACAACTACCAACCTGAACCACTACCAACAGATGAAGAAGAACCAATGTCACAGCTAATCGAGCACATGGCATCTCTGAAGAGGAAAGGAACTAACTTAGAAAGATATTAATTAAAAACAGCAAAGTTTTTAATAAAAAGCCAGGTACATGTAATAGGTATGTACATACTTTTAAAGTTAAAGATATCACCCCCTATTCACATAAATCCTGCCCATCCCCAACTCCATCAGGGAAGAAGCCGACAGAGTGATCCAGAAAATGTTGGCAGACGGAATAATAGAACCGTCGGACTCATGTTATGTGAATCCAGTGGTATGGGTCCACAAGAAAGAGGGAAAATTGAGGATGACCATCGACGCAAGGAAAATAAATGCGCCTACCTTGCCAGATCATTACAGGCCTGAGGGGTTAGACCAACTGATATCAAAATTGAAGGGAGGTCAACATTTTACTAGTCTAGACCTGACAGCATCATTCTGGCAAATTCCTCTTCATCCAGAGTCAGGAAATTTACCTGCTTCCTGCACAAAGGAAAGGTGTGTCACTTCTTAAAATGCGCCTTTGGATTATCAACCAGTAGCAGTGCACTACTCTTGACAAAGTTTTCGGGGATACTATCGAGGCTTTTGTAACGCAATATGTTGACGATTTTTTAACATACAGCAAGGATCCCGAGTCACACTTACATCACATAGATTATTGTGGCTTTGGTGGGTGTAAAGTAAAGAAGACAGATGTAGTCGAGATAAAGAAACACTTTTATTTCCGTAAGCAGTAACTTTGTACACTCGTTGCAACAGCAAGAAAGTCTTTACCGATTCACCAACAGCACGGCTCCGAATTCGTAACACAAGAACTGTCCCTTCTCCGTCGGCACGACTCCTCAACGCTTCGCATACGTCTCTTCTTTCCGTCGGCACGACTACTTAACGCTTCACATACGTCTGTCTTCTGTCTGTCCTTCTCACACTTTACCGCTATTTATATCTCCCAGGCACTGTTCTGGAAGCTTCAGGAAAGTTCAGTTATTGCGGTGAAATACAAAGCAGAAGATTCCAGAAGTCTCTATCCTTTTCTCTCTTTCGGCAAGCGCCCCAACAATGCGGCCATTCTCTGTCTCTTTCCTTCGGCTCCTTTGCGGTAGTGCCGACAATAATGCGATGGGTGACACTGCTGTGACACACAATTAGAGGCGGCGGGCGCGGTGACACTGCTCCCTCCTCAGAGCTGGTCGTCCCGACCAGCACTATCACTGAGGCATCTCCCTTGCGCCCCGGTGGACTAACCCATCGAACCTCTTCTCCAGGAGGCACGATCCTAGGTATCGCTGTTGGATAGTGTCCCTTGGTCCGGGTAGGACGATGTATGTCATCCTGCTTCGAAATTCTGCAACAGTACCGCCGGTCTTGCCGGTCCCTCGTCCAGTTGCCCTTCTTCCTGGTGTGTTGACGGGCCATCCTGCGCACTTGGAAACGGCTCACTGGGTACCATGTCCGCCGACCTCCCTGGCGCACCTTCGCAGCCACCTTGCTTCCGATGGGTCCGGCAACAAACCCCGCCACATCCGCGCGAGTCGCGTCCACCGCTGCACTCATGTTCACTCGTGCTCGGCACGGCCTCTCCTGTATCCTGCCGTCCACGATGATGTCCACCATTCTTCCGTTCACGGCACTATGCGTCAGGTGATTGGATGGCTCCGACGGTCCCCCCATGTCCCACGCCAAGTCGGTTCTCGCGTGTTGCTCGTTTGCTTGTGCGCTTCCCCGCTGATCGTCCTCCACGTCATATCCTGGTTGGTTACGTACCCGACACACTCCTCCAGGGGATCCTCGACGACGTCCCTGAACTGCCCCTTTCTCTTCTCCGAGACGTACACTTTCGTTATCTGAAACGGGCGCAACCGTCGCCTCGGCCACTAGGTGCTCCCTCCCCGGGTCCGCGCTATTCCGTCTGCCCCTGGCATCCAGTACTTTGACGCTCTCGTCAACTCTTACTACCAGGGCGCCAAGACGTTCCCCGTCGTCCTCCACGACGTCCACATGCTGGCAGAGGTCTTCCACCTTTTCGCCGAGTTCTTCCACGTCTTCCGTCACGCCAGTCAGTTCGCCGAGTTGTTCCACGTCTTCCGTCACGCCAATCAGTTCGCCGAGTTGCTCCACGTCTTCCGTCACGCCAATCAGTTCGCCGAGTTGTTCCACGTCTTCCGTCACGCCAATCAGTTCGCCGAGTTGTTCCACGTCTTCCGTCACGCCAATCAGTTCGCCGAGTTGTTCCACGTCTTCCCTCACATCATCTGAAACGGGCGCAACTGTCGCCTCGGCCACTAGGTGCTCCCTCCCCGGGTCCGCGCTATTCCGTCTGCCCCTGGCATCCAGTACTTTGACGCTCTCGTCAACTTTTACTACCAGGGCGCCAAGACGTTGCCCGTCGTCCTCCACGACGTCCACATGCTGGCAAAGGTCTTCCACCTTTTCGCCGAGTTCTTCCACGTCTTCCGTCACGCCAGTCAGTTCGCCGTCAATTTTCGCCGATAGCTCCGTCTTCATCTCTTTCAGCTCGGCAGCGAGGTTGTCGTTTGCCGTCTTCATCTCTGCTTTCAGCTCTTGTAAAAAGCTCACCAATGTAGCCTCCATCGTCGTGTCCCACTTCTGACACCAGTGTGACTTTGGTGGGTGTAAAGTAAAGAAGACAGATGTAGTCGAGATAAAGAAACACTTTTATTTCCGTAAACAGTAACTTTGTACACTCGTTGCAACAGCAAGAAAGTCTTTACCGATTCACCAACAGCACGGCTCCGAATTCGTAACACAAGAACTGTCCCTTCTCCGTCGGCACGACTCCTCAACGCTTCGCATACGTCTCTTCTTTCCGTCGGCACGACTACTCAACGCTTCACATACGTCTGTCTTCTGTCTGTCCTTCTTCTCACACTTTACCGCTATTTATATCTCCCAGGCACTGTTCTGGAAGCTTCAGGAAAGTTCAGTTATTGCGGTGAAATACAAAGCAGAAGATTCCAGAAGTCTCTATCCTTTTCTCTCTTTCGGCAAGCGCCCCAACAATGCGTCCATTCTCTGTCTCTTTCCTTCGGCTCCTTTGCGGTAGTGCCGACAATAATGCGATGGGTGACACTGCTGTTGTCGGCAATTAGATGCGGCGGGCGCGGTGACATTATGTATTGTCCAAGTTTCAGGAAAGCAACAGGACCCTGAACTTGAAGGAGTGCGAATTTTTTGTCAAAGAGGCAGAATTTCTAGGCCACATCATTACACCTGATGGTATACAACCTAATCCGGAGAGAGTCAAGACCATAGAGTGTATACCACCCCCACGTAACTTGAAACAGTTGAGAAGGTTTCTGGGCATTTTACAGTACCAGTCAAAATTTGTGATTAACTACACTAAGGAATTAGTACCCCTTAGGGAACTGTTGAGAAAGGATACTAAGTGGGAATGGAATGCCGAACACCAGGTAGCCTTTGAGAAAATCAAAGAACTTTTTAAGCACAGTATTCTCCTGGAAGGACCGGATTCAAATTCACCTTTTCTAATATACACCAATACTAGTGCGCACTCATATGGACAGGGCTGTATTTACGTAAGAGCAAACCGGGCAACCGCCCAGGGCGGCACATTTTAGGGGGCAGCAAAATTACTGGAAAGCTGCACAAAAAAAAGAAAAAAATGCATAGACATGAAACATCACGTTTCTTTTGATTCTGGATAAATTGATTGAAGAACTGAACAACAGAGTTTCTTCCTACAACGAATTCAGTGAACCATTTATGTTTTTGACAAATCTGAAGATGCTTAGTCCACTTGAAATTCAGGAAGCATCATCCAGACTTCAGAAAGTCTACAGTTCGGATCTTGAAGATTCAGCATTTGTACCTGAATGCTTACACTTCAAAAGCTACATAGAAAAGAATGAAAATGTGTCGCACTCTCTTACACAGCTGTAAGGTAACTGTCAAGAGAGTGTTTACCCAAACTTAAACATAGCTCTACAAATATACTTGAGCACTTCTGCTTCTTCCAACTGCTCAACTGAGAAATCATTTTCTGCTCTAAGACCGTAAGACGCATAAATAATAATTTAAGAACATCAACATTAAGTGAAGGATCGTCTTAGTTATCTTTGTTTTGTTGCAATTGAATCTGACTTAACAGTGAAAATGGACTATAACGAACTCATAAACTTGTTTGCAAATGACAGGGCAAGAAGGAATCCTCTTGTTATTTAAACAGTATATGTTTTGAGATCTAATCGTGGCTGATGCCTCTTTAGTGTAAGTTCTTTCTATTAAGATGTTGCTACTTAAATTTTAATATCCTCACTTATGGTGTTTGCCACTCATACTTAGGTATCCAAACTAGTGAAACCATTCTCTATGTTGTGAAAATTTAAGTAATATGTGTATTGCAAGTTGGGCAGGGGGGGGGCAGCAATTTTTTTTTTTTTTTTTGCCCAGGGGCGTCAGAGGTCCTAAATTTGGGCCTGCATATGGAGCAATATTGGCACAAGAAGATGCAGATATCAACAAACATGTGATTGCCACAGCTTCTAGATTTCTAAACAAGATAGAAGCCAATGCCTGCATAACGGAATTAGAAATAGGTGCAATCCATTTTGCGTTACAAAAGTTCAGGCAATATATCTACCATTATAAAATAATTATATATACTGATCACGTAAGCCTGTCCTTCATCCAAAAATGCAAGCTAACCAACTCCAAAATCTCGAGGTACATACACGAAATAACGTCGCATGACATAGAGGTCAGACATATCCCAGGCAAGGAGAACATCTTTAGTGACTTATTGTCAAGATTAAGATCAGAAAGTCACATACCCGAGACGATATATAATCCACACCATGAAATTAAAATTATGCAGATAAATAGTAAGGAAAGCAACAAAATCTTACAAGACTTCAAAAACATGGCGAAGCTACAGCAAGAAGACCCTGAATTGAAGAGGCTATTTGACAAGGCTCCAGACATAGTACCAAAATTGGAAGCCAAGATAGGGAAATTTAGGAACATCCTGTTTAAATTACATGGCCGCGACGTAAGGAAGTGGAAAATGATGGTACCAAATTCCTTACAGGACAGGGTTATTTTGGCATTCCATCACTCGATGCTTCACTCTGGTACTGAAAGAACAATGCTCGCAATTGAAGAAGTACTATACATCAAACATCTTGGCAAGAAAGTCAGGAAGTTAATTTCCTCATGCGACCTATGTCAGAAGGCCAAGCCAATCAATGTAAGATACGATGTCGTTCCACAATCCATCTTGAGAAACGAGAAAAATGCATTGGTATGCATCGATGAACATGGCGAGCTACCAAGGGGGAAAGATGGAAACAGATACATCTTTGTCATGTTTGATGTTTTCACAAAATTTACTAAGATATACCCCATCAGGAACATCAAAAGTAGGACTTGCTTGAACAAAATCATTAAAGATTATATTCCAAAATATGGGAATATAAAAGCAATTCTTTCTGATAATGCAACAGTGCATAGAAGTAAATTATTCCAGGACACCTTAAGAACATTAGGAATAAAATTATACTATTCTTCAGCATATTATCCTCAAGGAAATCCGACAGAAAGGACGATGAGAAATATAAGTATATATTTCCGCCTACTTTGCCACAAAGACCACACTTCCTGGATGGAAAAATGCGGGTACATAGAGGAGGTGATTAACCATTTGGTGAACCCCACGACCAAGTTCGCCCCAATCGAGTTGATGACCAACACAAAACCCAAGAGATTGACAATTGACATTGACACTACGATGGCTGCTCAAAGGGAATTGACAGAGAAGGAAAAATGTCAATTGGCATTCAGAAGGTTACAGCAAAAGGCAGAAAAAGGGAGAAATAAGGTAAAAAGATTTATCTGGAAATGGTCTCCACAAATTGGAGAAAAGGTGCTCCTATGAAGGCACAAAGCATCCAAGACATCTGAGAAAAGATCTGGAAAGATGGAACTACTGTACACTGGACCGCTGGTCATAACAAAACAGCTGGGTGACCATACGTATGAGCTACAGAATACAAATGGCAAGTTGGTAGGAAGATATCATAAAAATAAATTAAAACCATACAAAGAAAGGACCAAATAGTCTTTGCCAACAAACATGTAAGGCAGGAATAGTAGAGATAATGAAAAATAATAATTTTTAATGGGTTTCTTATAGAAGATTATGTTCAGATTGGAAAATACAAGAAAGAAAATCAACATAGTCATTGGCTATATTGACCACCAAGAGCATTGTCAACAAAGACAGATGAGGACACTGATTGTCATTAAAGAAGTGAATTATAGCGACGGAAAACAATGTGTTTTTGACATAAGGATGTCAGGGACAAAAAATAAAAAGGAATCAATTGTGATGACAAAGATAAAATATTTTTGACACAAAGGTGTCGAGGGTGAATTGAGAAGAAAAATAATACAATTGCAGAATAATCGTAAGTATAGAAGTTTTCTCTTATAGAGATAAGAGATAAAGAAGTGGCAATTAGTGAAGTAAGAAAAACCATAGTCAGAAAAGCAATGCCCATGAATTAAGATGGATATAGCCAATGCTAAGCTTGAAGAAATGTTGAACTAAACAATAGTGAATAAGAACCCAATTACATAATGGTACTATTAGTAACATCAGAGTTTAAGAATTGACTCAACGACCTGCCTATACATAATAAGCTTGCAAGACAAAGAAGACAAAGAACTGAATAAAATTGCCATAAATATGATCATAATCATTAGCTCAAGATTTGTATCCTGTTTTTCTCTCCTCATAACAAAGAACATAAGTCAAAAGGCACACAATAAACCATGATACACTTAAAAAATAACGTTTGTGTCCATGTGAAATGTAAAATCTTAGGAATATTCTAAGTGTTGTATAATAACTGAATATGTGTTGTATGATAACTGAATATGTATTGTATAGTAACTGAATATGTGAAATGTATAAAGACATGCTGTGTCATACCAAAACAAAAGACAAAAACATACAGCAAAGAAGACTGTAAAGAAAAAAGTATTGTACAAAGTGATTGTATCAGAGGAATAGGGAGAAGTGTTGTATTGTGTTTCAAGATTGTAAATATAGGTGACAACTTGAAAAACAAAACAAGGGGCATGTGAGACAGAATATTAAAAGACCCCAAAAGAAAATCGTTTATGTGAATATTTGTTATGAGTGTAATTTGTTTTTGATGTTGGTATGAGTTGGTTAAATGACGAAAACGTGTTACTAATGTTCATTGTTACAAACAATTAAGTTTATTTAAAGACGTCATAAATATTTCCATATTTAATTTTAATATATATGTTTAAATAAAAGAATTATATGTGTTCAATATTGAAAGCGAAGGGAGAATGGCTAAGGATCGCTTCCCTAACAATGCGAGAACTATTTGATGAACGCATACGCGGATGTACACGTGGCAGTCGGAATGCTAGACTCGCAACTAAAAGAATTAGGATTAGCATCTATGTGTTTGGTGTAGATGGACGTATTTTTATGTGTATGGTTGATAATGGAGGAAAGTTAACCTTCGAAACGCGTCCCGGAAAAATATTTTGTAAGTGTTGTTCAGTGTTATTAATTAATTCACCTTTTAAATTAAATTAGTGAAAGTAAATTTACTAAGTGTTTAAAGACCGTTAATTTGTGTAAAATAAGTAAGACATTAGCTAACTTTAAGAAGTTAGTTAATACAAAGTGCGCGAGTAAATAAAAGGACGTAAAATAGACAAAGTGTAAAGTGATAGAAAACACTTTTAGTGAAATATCGCTAAAATTTTTAGACATTAAATCCCGGCGATGCTAGGGAAGTCGATCCACTGAAATAAAAGACTTACTACTGTAATACGATTTAAATACTGTGAACAAGAAGGTGCGAATAAAATATTTCACCAAAGTTAACCCCAAGTGTATGTTCATTCCATCCAGTACCACGACCCGAGATTACGAAAGAGTCAAAAGCTCATCACCATCACCTTCAAATAATTATAAAAACAGCACCAAGTACAATAAAGTTTTTTGGTACAAGTGAGAATGTGGCACTTAAATCAGTAAGGATTTGTTTAAAGTGAACACCTGAAGCTAGACTTGAATGGGTGGTTAAGCATTAGGTTAGGTGAAGGTCTTTGTGGAATTTGAGGTTAGATAACAATAGGTAAATATGGATGCATATCGGTTGTTGAATCATATCTTTAGGGAAAACAAAATGACATTATTTTCATTATATGTATAATTTGTAGTTTTCTTACTCTAACTTCAGTTTCTATAGCAGAACTTACTGAAACATGTGATCTCCATCCTCAGCCTTGATTCACCATTGAACTTCCTCCTGCAACTTGTAAAGATGAAGAAATTCAAAAAGATGTAAGAAATAAATGAAATCACAATAGTAAGTGCCATAAAGAAGTAAAAAATGTTCAAAAAATTAATATTTCATCAATGGGCCTTTCAGATATGAACTAAAATATTCAAAGAACGTGGTCTAAATCTAGTCCCTATTGACAAGCAGTACTTAAATAACATGTTCAGGACTAACAGAAAGGAGAAATTCTGTGGGGGGGAAAGCTTCTGTTGTTTATGAAAATGAATGTAGAGATTTCAAAAAAGTATACTACGAGCAGACAGAGAACATTGATACAAGATTTAAAGAACACATGAGAAATGTGAAATATAAATGAAAGGAAAAATCAGCTGTAGCAGAGCACTTTTGGTCCATGATCATCAACTGAAGGAAAAGCATTAGCTTTTAAAGGCCTTTGAAAATCAGCAAAACTCTCGGTCTGGAAAAAAGCTATTCATACACAAAAATAAGCATAATTTGCTAAACTTTGACACTCCATATTAAAGGGACCTCATTATGAAGTACATCCAGCCAAAGCGCCATGTACAAATCACAGGAAGCACAGCAGTGAATCAGGACTGAGGATAGAAACAGTCTCCAAAACATGTTCCAGTAAGTTCTAGTCCAGAAAGTGAAGTTACAGTTATAATAACTCCAAACTTCATATACAAATAAAAGTAATTGTTGGTTTTGCTAGAAGTATCTGATGGTGAAACCTGAACTAACCAAGGATAAAATAATAGTTTTGAAATTGGCTCATCAGTTTAACCTCTTCAGGGATATGGGCGTGATATCACGTCCATTTAAAATGACGGACGAGCGATATGGACGTGTATACACGTCCTATGCGTTGGTGCATTTAACCCTTATTTATCCTCTATCTAACTCAACTTATTTTAATTTTCCCCCGTTATGAAACATTTAATTAAATTCTGTATGCTTTACTGGCTTACCTTTATATGTTCCTTCTGCAGTGATATGCCTCAAAACAGGGATAAACACACAAGGGCACATCTCCACATTCGCAACACATCATCCCAGTTTCCTTGCGGATTCCCTTCTTGCGGCACACGAAACACCTTCGAGATGGGCGGGACTTCTTTGCTGTTGACGGTATCCTTTTAGGATAATGTTTTCCTTGAAGTCTGAGGGGTGCAGGGGTTTTGGATTTTCTACCCCCAGTATGAAGAGGTCTCTCAACCTGGTATTGTTCAATTAGGCTGCGAGCTATTGATAGTCGAAAGTCCAGGTAGGTCATTGTCTTGTGTGGGTTTAGAGCTCTCCAAATTACCAAACAATTGTATATGGTTATATCCAGCTGGTGCAAAAATACCTTTTTATACCATTTCACTGTTTTTCGTAAAGAGGGATATGCTTGCAATACCTGATCTAGATCGACACCGCCCATGTGCATATTGTATTCCTGGATAACGTCAGGCTTGAAAATGCACATTTTGGTATCGGCATCTGTTTTTCCAGTGTCAATCATCGAAATCTGAGAACTGCAATTGGATAATGCCATAACTACCCTCCTGTCCTGCCAGGCAAGGTAGGTCAAAGGTGGGAGCTGACACACCTCCATTTCCCCTCTCCTTAGAGCCTTCGTATTCACATCTTTTGGCAAACCAATACGATTTGAACGTACTGTTCTAATTGCATTAGTCTTTCTTTTGTGTAAGGCCATGAATAATTTAGGAGAGCTGTACCAGTTATCTAAGTACACAGTCCTACCCTGATCAAGCACAGGTTCCATTAGCCGCATTACTATGGAGCCAGATAAGCCCAAATCTTTGTCTCCAGTATTGTCAGTCCCTTGACCAGTGTAAATGCAGTTATTGTAAAGATATCCCATTTTACTTTCACAAACATCAAAACTCTTTATGCCAAATCTAGCCCTTTTTGTTTTGATGTATTGCTTCCAACCTAAGCGGCCCTTCCAAAGCATTAGGCTTTCATCAACAGTGACCTTTTCAGCAGGCACATAATTTTCTTTAAATTTTGAAATAATATAATCGAAAACAGGCCTAATTTTGTGGAGTTTGTCATTTACATTCTCTGTGCAGGTGAAATGAAGGAACCGCAAAATTGACGTAAACCTGTTATTTGACATGCATTTTCCAAAAAAAGGAGTAGCTAGCATGTCATCTGTGGACCAATACATGTATAATGCAGGTTTACGAATAACACCCATAAGTATAATTAGACCAATTAGCCTGTAAATCTCATTGAGTGTTACTTCTGTCCACCTTTGAATTCTGCTCTTAGGCCCTAGTTTACCTTTAGAGAGCAGGTCTTCCTTCACCTTACTCACATATAGATTTGTTTCCGAAACAATGAGAGACACTAAGTCGGTAGTAAAAAATTTTGTAAAAATGTCAATTGGTTGGCTGTCAGAAGTCAGCTGAGCCTGGGGTTGAACACCAGAGCCTTTGCTCGTGAAGATGTGCCTGTTTGTATTGGAATTGTTTTCAGCACTCCACAATGCTGACTCTTCACGAACACCTGAAGGAAGTTGGTCACATTCTTCCTCACTGCTACTCGTACCTATATCCTCCACACCCCCCTCAAATTCGGAAAATTTGCCATCAATATCCAAATTGCTGTCACACAGCAAGAAGTCCTCCACATTATCCTGTGTAATTTCAGAAGCCGTTACACTTCCACCACTCGCTAACCTTTGTGCAACACTGCTTGTTGATGCCATGTTTTAGCTCTGAGATGTAACACTCAAAAGCTTCTCACTTCAGCTACAAGCAGGAAAGTATACGTATGTATTTCAAGAAAGAAATGAACGGAGCCTGCTAAATCCAAGTTACGAAACACGTGTAAGGAAAAATTGCAAACCTGCTTTATTCTGATGACTCATAAACCACGCATACAGTAGTGTTCTATTTCACATAGTGCTGTGATTTGCTGACGCATAGCTCACACATACAATGGGTCCACTACTGTTTCTTTCCGAGAAATTATATTAGATGCGTTCGACAAAGCAAAGTTAACTTTTCACCACAGTGAAACAAATAGTGCCATTTCAACGATTTGTAAATGCAACTCAACATTGCTGATGATGTACATGTATACTGCATATAATGAGTTTTATACCAGTTTTTGTTTCATTAAAATAACTTAAAATTTACGCAAAATACAGCTGTGTATTTACGAAGCACTTTTAGCTCATTTAACAATATAAATGCCCTGCGCTGGATATTGGGTATCCGTTCTCGGCCTGCGGAGCTTTTAAATGGCTGTCGCTCAAGAGGTTAAAAGACCCTTTGGATCACAAAGATGTATAGATGACATTGTTATGGAGACAGTGAGATTTCATAAGAAAGGCATCCTTTGAATAAGAGCTTTTATTAGTAAGAAAAAAGATAGAAGATACAGTAAGGTAGAAAACTAAAGGTAAATCTGTAAGGTTGTATGGAAGTTTAAAATGAATAATTTACCAAAGTATTAAGTAAATAGGGTACAATATGTGTCTGACAAAGTTGGCCCTGACCACTTTTTCAGTTAGACAGGAATTACAGTCAGGAGTTCCAGATTACATATGACATATAAATTGAAAACTATGTTGGCATTTAAAAACACATTCTACTCCAACTTACTTGTAATGTGTTTTTTAAATGTGACATAGTTTTCAATTTATTAATATGCTCCACTGTTTTAAATACTTCATTATCATCAATTTTATATATAACATAGGTTTATATAATACTTATGTCTTAATTTATATACATACATCCCTGTAAACATCTAAAGTATTGCTCATTTCCTGATTTAAATTTTAGAATATGATTGGGTTAGAGAGACAATTGATATTTGTAGCAGTTTTATTGTGGAACCGAAGTTTTGTTTATGAATATCAGTTGGTGATAAAGTAGATGTTGGGTGGCACCATGGTTGAGCAATTAGACCATTCACCTACCACCTAGGTGGCCCGGGTTCAATCCCAGGGACCCACATGTGGTATTTGTGGTGGACGATAAGGTCTTCACTCTGTCCGGTCCGTAGGTTCTTGCACTCCTTGACAGGCATCTGACCCTAGGCACTGGCTTATAAGTCCTAGGAGGTGTAAGTCCTGCATAAGGGGAGGATAATCGGGCAACGAAGAAGAAGATAAAGTAGATGTTACAGTGACTCAGGATTCCATATACACATAGCGTAAGGAGGAAATGGGTGAGGGATATACCTATCAGAATGGAGGAAATGGGTTTGGCAAAACATATAGGATCATTTGCTACTAGATATAATGGTTGCTAAAGCCAAAAGCCAAGAGTTACATGTAGATAAGCAATTATTTGGGAGAAGTAAGGGACTTATGGCAGAAGTAAAGGTTGGAGTTCGGGAATAATAAAGTGAATAATCAACATACACTGTGATTAAATTGTTGTAATCCACCTACTCCAAGGGAAAAAGGAAATTGTGATTTTAAATGTTTATTTTTATGGCTTAGGGCAGATGATTGACCTATGATCGTCAGATAAACACAGTATTTAAAATTATCCAACAGTATGTACACCCGTGAACAAAAAAGTGAGTCATGTCTGGAGGCCAAATTTATCTAAGTCCTGCACGGCATAACACCTTGTTTCTACCATTCACAATACAGTTGTGTAGCAGCAGCAAGTTCCAAATCTTAATATGACTAACTCATATGATCAATCAAGGTGCTGTGTTGTGTAGGACTTAAGACAAATTTGACATCCAGACACGACTAATTTTTTTTTTTTTTTTTTTCCACAGGTGTACATTTATCTGGGTATTGGGTTGGAAATATGTACTATTACTTCCACAGTCTGAAAAACCATCCTCTATATTAGCTAACCAAAAGATCAAGCAGCGTTTAAACAACAATCAATCAATCAATCAATCAATCAATCACTTTATTCACCATTTTGATCTTATACAAAATACTGGCTTCGTCAAGCTTACAAGTATGAAAATTACAAATATTTGAAAGTATGAACTATTAAAATTCAGACAATAACACTGTTAAAATTAGAAGATACAAAATACAATACAAAAGAATATCACATAAATATTTACAAATATTTACAAGAGAAATTTGCCAACAATCTGGCAAATAAGAGATCAGAGAAAAATAAAGATGCCTATACATCATATTTGATTTGTAAGCTCTACCAAAGAGGTATTTTAATGAATATATGTACCATCCTTAAAGAAAACAAATGCATATCTATTTTTACTTTCTCTACTGGTAAGTAGGGGAAGTATTGTATTCCACCCAAAAATTCGATGTCGAGATTTCACCGGAAATATATGTTTTGAGGCCCCCTGAATCCAAAAAAAAAAAAAGCATTTTTAGAAAAAGGTCTGTGTGTGTGTCTGTGTGTCAGTCTGCCAGTCTGTGGACAGCATAACTCTAAAACGAAAAGTCGGTTAAAAACCAAAGTTGGTATTTAAGTTTAATGTCGTTCAAGGATGTGACATGAAGATTTTGAAGGAAATAGCTCCACCCTAAACTACCCTTTACATGGAAAATTTTTCGAAAATTTTGATTTTCTTGAAAATGGCTCTAACGATTTTGATTAAAATGTCATATGTTTGAGATATTTTGATGACAAATGAAATGTATATCTTGAATTTTCTGGCTATAGCCCCTGTAGTCGTATTTACTCTGGAGGACTTTTGCATAACTGGTAAACTGTTAGAGATAGACAAAAAACGTAGATCTTGGTAAAATACACAATTTATGCCTCAATAAATTTTCTTGTAGGGTGAACCATTTCGGAGATATTCCTTGTTATGTGTGTAAGTTTCGGAAAACTTAGAACTTTAGCGAAATGCAACAACGTTGTTCATTTTTTTATATGTTAATCGTGCAAAGAGAACGGAATCTCAAAGGTCAAAAAGATTTGACTGTCGCACAAAGCCTTCTGTATTCTAATATCTCCCTTGCATCTACAAGGACATAAGCAATAAGATAATTTGTACGAATGTTTATCTTAACTAACATGGAGATATAGGAATAAGAGTTTGTTAGAATGGTTAGTACAAGAGTAGAGAAAGTCATGTGAGTGCAACACATCGGATTTTTATTATTACTGTTCAGGCATACTCTTACAGTTATTATGCAATTTAAAACAACACAATGGAAGCCAGTGTAGTTGGTTCCCCACTTTGAAGATTTGTGACTTATTTTCCTTTTTATGTCCAAATATGCAAAAAATATTGCAAAACTGTTTAAAGTTGATCTGTAATGAACTGTTAACAACATAATTTAGGAGTACATGAGTAAAATGGAGCAAATGTGGTGGTGTTTTAACTTTGGTGGAACAGAGTTGTTACTATGTATATAAGAAGCTAACCTTGAACTGGTAGGTTACATGAATGGTTAAAATTAGTTATGTCACTGCACTGGTGCTTAAAGAAACTGGAATGTTTGAGGTTTGTTTACCAATGTGTATTAGTTTTTTCTTTCTCCTATTATTGTATCTTATATTTCATTACCTGTTAATCAAAAATGATGGTTTATGGTCGCTCTAACGCATTATATTTTAAAACAAAATATGTTTACACCTGAAAATTAATTTTAGTACCTTTTCTCATGATACAAGAGTATTATTTCAGTCATTGTATTTGTAAATTCAAAAGAATACTTGCATTCCTTCATTGTTTTAGCAACCAGATTTTTTAATTTAAGCTCTTAAAATATTAAGAAATATGTTTAAATGAATATGCTTTGGCTATTTCCTTTAAAAAAATGCTATGACATAAAGCTACAATTTCTTTTAATATATTCTTAAGAGCGCAGCTGACATATTTAACACATAGAAAAAGGAAGGAAACAAACAAGTAGTGTCATGCCTAGTAATAAGCCAAAGTTACTGTATTTGGAACAAATAATGGCCAGTGGAATAAAAATAATACCAAATCTTGCAGATACCAGTGCATTAGTTAAAATCTGCTGGTAGTACAGGACAAAGCATTTATCTTTCAATTAGATAAATCACATTGTATTTGTGTAATAGTTTATCTGGGGATCATGGTATCATGCTGCACTTGTGTTTTAATTGTATATAGTCTGTTTGTAGGAGTTACACTTCATGTAGATATAGAAATAACTTACAAATTTGATTCATAATGCTTATTGGTATTTGCAGCGATTGCTGGAGGGCCATATGGCAGATGTCTATAGATGTCGGTTCTTTCCGTCAGGAATAGTAGTACTGTCTGGTGGTGCAGATATGCAACTCAAGATTTGGTCTGCAGAGACAGGACAGTGTCCTGTTACCTTGTGTGGTCATACTGCTGCTGTTACTGATATGTGTATGGTGGACAGGGGACGCAATATAATCTCTGTGTCCAAGTAAGTTGCCTAAAAGTTTTTGTTTGTGCTTGTAGGCATATGTAAATTATTGGACAAGGCCAAGAGATGTTATAAAAGTTGCATTCTGGGAAAAAGCAATCATGTTATAAGACTTGAAGCTTTCTCAGTGTTAATAAGTACCTATAATTTCACAAAAAATCAGTCATATTATCTGTGACCAAGCTTTTAGTCTTCATTCCTTGACCTTCATCAGAGTGCTAAAATGGAACCTAGAATAAATTAACAATATTTATGCTAAAATCTAGAGGCTTGTGATTAGTGTAAAATTAATCAATTAGGTGCCAGGAGATGTAAACCTTTGCTCTGCTCATTACTTATCTATTACATGCAACATTGTGGCCACACTGCACCCATGTGGGTCAGTGCTAGAAGATACAATCAATACTGGTAGACATTATTGTTGCACTCACAGGGAGAGGAGGAGTAACATAATACTGCCCTGCTGTGGCATTTAATTGGTTATTTTTGCACCAATCAGAAGACTTCAGATTTTAATATATCATCCATAACCAGCTTTGCTTCCTTGCTCTGAAGAAGCCCATGGAGTGAAGATGGTAAGAAATGTGGTGGTCAACTAAAGTGAGGTCTGGCCAGTTGAATAGGAAAAGTGAGCTTACAGGTATCACTTTTAAATTGAGACCGGCATTAGGATAGTTTCCATGCAGCTTAGTACTGTGCAATATCTTTGTAATTGTAGTACATCACCTATCCTAGACAGGCACAAGTTTGTTTTTTGTGTGGCAGTATATTCCACCTGCCAATATGTTCCAAACAGAGATTACCGCATGTGCCTCCGGAAGATGCATCCATGGCCCCAACTACTTCAGCAGCTGTCACAATCTCTGCAGTAGCATGTACTGCTGTTGCAGTTGAGATGGAAACTGAGCTGCAGGTGGATGCCCCCACAGTATCACTTCCCAGCATGTCCTCAGAACAGATGCAGTTTTATACATTTGAGCAGTCAAATGCAGCTAATGAGGTACCCCCCTTGCACCCCGTTGTATTTCAGGACAAGGTGCGCCTTGCTTGAAATTCAGCACGGTCACCGGTGATGAACTTCTGAAAGGACTTTCTGGTTGATATGTTCCACCTGGAAGCTTGTGAGTGATAATGCAGGCAGTAGCCCTATCCACGTTGGAGTTGGCTGCTTACAGGCTGACATGATTCCACTGCCATGACCTTGGCTGATGATAGCCGGAATTCTGCAATGTAAGCAGAACAATTTTGTCACAGGAAGCATTAAGCCAGGACTTGACTATTGGTTCTGCCAAAAGCATTGTAAAATGACAGAGGGCAGTAAACTGGAATTTCCTCTTCTTCGCAACCAGGAGTAGAGACCGCCATGCTGACATGTTTTCCTTCTTACTTGTCATCTTATACTTCATTCCACTTTTTCTCTCCAGTATACTTTGTCTGTTGTGACAGTTAACTACAATAACAGTTCCTCTCCAACCAAATTGTATGCCCTAGCATTTTTTATATAACTTCAGTGTTGTAATTTTATTCCTACAAGAAGTAACTTTCTCTGATTTTTCCTCTCTTCGCAACTACATGGCGCATGTGAACTTAGCGCCTCACCACAGCACAGCACTTATCAACAAACTGGCATTATGCTCAATTCCATTGATTGTCTATCATCTGGATGTGGTGTATGTAATATTTACCAAGACTGTCTGTTTTATTAACATGTATGCCCCATCAGGAGTTAGCCAACAGAAGGAATCGGAGGATTTCTTTCACATGGACCTGTCCTATTTACTTCACGCCTTGCCTAGTCATTATAATTATGTTGAATGGCCGCTTTAACTGCATCCTTCACCAGGGCAACTGTACTGGTTCTTATCAACCTAGTGAAAGGTTACAGCAATTGACCTTCTAACTGCGTTTAGGAAATGCATGGCTGGTGAAACAGACTGTGGGATACATCCATGTTACCTCTTACTCTGCTTCCTGCCTGGATTGCCATCTTCCCCAGGAACTTAGACAGAATATTTCCTTTACTGACCATGTCCTACTCTCCTTTTCTAACCATTATTCTATACATTGATCTGTGCCTCTGCTTTCTACCAAATGGGTGCTCTTATTGGAAATTCAACACCACCTGTCTTCATGATGGATCCATTGTGGCTGAACTATCCTACTTATGGGTACAGTGGTCAGCCAAGAAATCTTGCTATACTGATATCGCTGATTGGTGGAACTTGTATGTACATCACGAATGTCCTTTCAGGATGAGGAGCACATCCTGCAATTTTACTTTAGTTGTCTTTGGGATCTTCAGGAGAGCCCACTGCTTTTTTGATCATTGCCTGAAAAGCAACTATCCACAGTGAAAATTTAATCTATTGAGGAGACCCATGGAGAGCTTAAAGGTTCACAGTTGTCCGCTTTCCTTTCTGCCAATTGGGCACTCATATTGAAAATTCAAACTACCTATCTTCAGGAAGGGTATGTTGTGGCTAAACTTTGTACTTATGGGTACAGTGGTCAGCCAAGAAATCTCACTACACCAACATCGTCGATTGGTGGGATTTGTATGTAAAACCTCTGTAACTGTTTTTTATATGTACATCCCGAATGTCCCTTCAGGATGAGGAGCACATCCTGCAAGTTTACTATAATTGTCTTTGGGATCTTCAGGAGATTCTTGCTGCTTTGTTTGACCATTGCGTGAAAAGCAACTACCCGCTACAGAGCAAAAATTACTGCCATTGAGGAAGAAAGAATTGATCTCTACCACCTCATGCAGTCTTTCATGTGTTGAGCTAGTCTCACTCTGCAGGTGCAATACAAAATTAGTTTTATGCATATAGCACAATCTTCATCTGCTGTACCTTTAGATACTGCTTTGAACACCTTTTTCGCTGGGACATCCCTAATCCTTGCTCTCTTCATTATCTTACTTCCTATAGACCACCACATCTCTCTGAACATGAACGCCTGTGCCTCGACTGACCTATTAATAAATCCAAAGTCTTTTCTGCTATTCTTCAGGGAAAGACCACCAAAACTCCTGAAAGTGAGGATCTGCCCATGGAATTCATCTGTTAACTTTGGAATGTGATTAGTGATAACTTAGCAGTAGTCTTCACTGTCATCTTACAACATGGACAACTCTGTGCCTCACAGAAGCAGAGTATCATTGTCCTCATTAGGAAGAAGCCTAATGAAGTTGCTGACTTCTGTCCCATTACTCTCTTCAAACTATAAGCAGAAATAAGAATTACTTTTTTTTCTGTTCAAAGGAATTAAAGTTTTCCAAATTAAATTATAGGTTCATGTTCGGCAATTTTTTAAGGTTTTTAAGAAATTTCTGTGTGTATTTTATGTGGACCTTTGACTACCTGTTTTGATGGAGTTTGCTATAATCAGCTCATTTATACTGAGACATTGTGAGCAAATTAAGTTTTTGCTTCTAGGATTAATTTTTGAAAGATTTTAAGGTTTAATTTTTGATAATTTTTCAAATTTCTAATGATCTTCTGTTAATTTATGAATATTGATATATTGTTTATTGAATTTTGCTCCAGTATCCGTATTTTGCATAAGACTTTTGTTAGTGTGAATGAAAAATCATTTTACATTATCATGACCAAGCGGTTAGACCAACTATCACCAAGCTGGCCCAGGTTTGATCCTAGGTATCCATATGTGGTATTTGTGGTGGACGAAGTGGCATCCGGGTGGGTTTTCTGGTTTCCCCTGCCACTCATTCCACCAACTGCTCCATCATCACCTTTCCATTCTTCAGTTTCGCCTACATTTCATATTATCCTCTTCCTCACTATCATACCTGGTGCTTGGTTGACCACCTGCTTCCAGGTCTTCACACTCTCTGGTCCATAGGTTCCTCTGCTCCCCAACAGGCAATCTGTCCGTAGACACAGGCTTGTAAGTCCTCTACACAGGGAGGGTAATCAGAGGAAGAAGATGATTTATCATTCTTTAATGTTCATGTATCTATGAACATTTTTGCTCTCTTTTTTTATAATCCATATTTTGTAAGAATTGGCTAAAATTGCTTCTCTTTGCAGTAATAACTTCTATTTTAAATAAAGCACACTTTATAAACCAATGTTGTTCATCAGATGCACTTATATGGTGACTGTTCTTTTTTTCTTTCCTTAGATCTAGCGACTTCTCTTTGTTTCTTAAGTCTTCTAAATTTTTATCCCAGAATATTTATTGTTCTTAATTTTACTATGTGGAATATATTTGTTGCTGTTTAAAAAATTAGTTCACAGTTTTGTTTAAATATCTACTCATTGTGGTTCTTCAGAATTTTCTTTGAATTTATTTTCCAACCCATTTCTTCATCCTTTCCAATTTGCCATTTTGAAAGTCCAGCTTTTTTTTTGCTATGGGGTACCTTTGGTCATCACATATGGATGATGCATTTCTATTAAATTCACACACACTCCTTTATTCTCTCTCTTACTTCCAGGCACACATGCACCGTATCATTCCCCTCCCCCAAGGTTGTACTTGAACTTGTGAGCCTTTGCACAGTAGAGAGTGCCAAGAAATATGCTCCAGCGACTATGGCTTTGAGGGCTGGCTAATCTAGGGTTGTAGTTTGAATTGTCAGGTTGCATAACGGCAATTACTGTTCCAAGTTCAGAGCCTGGATCTTCTCTGATTTTTTATTCATCTCAAGAATATTTTGATGCCGATATAAATAAACAGTATTTTGATATGTTGAAGATACTATTGCTTTTATTGTTAATCCACAAATATGTAGCTTCTGAAATTGTTAAATTTATTATTGCATTACCAACTGTGCAGCCCTGGTTGCTGCAAGTTGTTTATATATCCATATATCAGCAATCAGATACATGGGCGTCGCGAAGGGGGGGCAAGGGGGGGCCGCGGCCCTCCCCTGGAAGTTGGTCAACTTAATGTGCAATCAATTACTGACTATTAAACTACTATTTTAAAAGATCAATTTTTATTTAGCACGAATTAATATGGTTATATGCAACAAATATTATAAATTGTGACATTAAATTAAGAAGTAATATTATCTGTTTGCAAATTTCAAACATTTGGCCCCCCCCCCCCCCCTGGAAAAATGTCTGCTGACGCTCATGATCAGATATCTATGTACTAGCAGAGGTATCATGTGTTACGCACATTCATATTTTGTATAACATTTTTCACAGAGATGGTAAAGCCAAACTGTGGAGCTGTGGAGAAGCAAAGTGTTTAGGTGACCTTGTGGAACTTCCTTCTGCCATTAACACTTGCTGTCTTGTACAACCTGACTGTGAACTCCCTGCCCCTGATCAACCTCTTAGTAAGTTTCTTTTTGGTGCTTTATATTAATATTGGGAATGTAATTAGGAATTCATGATTAATCTCTTTTTATATTGCAGAGTCTCTGCTTTCTTTGATTGGAAGTGCATAATCCTGTGCAATGTTTACAGCTAATACTGTGGTGCTGTTTTTATAATATTAATAAGGAATGTGCTGAGCTATGAGATTCTTTTTCTATCCCAGGTGGTGGTACTAGATGGAATGAACATACATTTCACAACATTACTTTATTAACACTTTTTCTCGTTTTTACATTTTCGTTGCACCAATTTATATTATATTGATAGTCTTTCCAGTATTTTAACAACTTTAGAACAAAAGCTTCATGAAAATTTAGTCAATTTTCTACTCACATCCAAGAGCACTATAAAAACACGTCTTCCCGTATCAAGCACACGGACGCTATTCACTAAACAATTGGCGCCGCATCACACTTCTTTTTGTGTACATCCTCGTATGCGTCCATCAAATAGTACCCGTATTGTTAGGGAAGCGATCTTTAGCTATTCTCCCTTCGCTTTTAATATTGAACACATATAATTCTTTTATTTATACATATATATTAAATTTAAATATGGAAATATTAATGACGTCTTTAAACAAACTTAATTGTTTGTAACAATGAACAATAGTAACACGTTTTCGTCACTCAACCAACTCGTACCAACACCAAAAACAAATTACACTCTTAACAAATATTCACATAAATGATTTTCTTTTGGGGTCTCACAATATCCTGTCTCACATGCCCCTTGTTTTATTTTTCAAGTTGTCACCTACATTTACAATCTTGAAACACAATACAACACCTCCCTATTCCTCTAATACTTAATACTTTGTACAATACCCTTTTTCCTTTACAGTCTTCTTTGCTGTATGTTTTTGTCTTTTGCTTTGGCATCACACAGCATGTCTTTATAATTATGACATATTCAGTTACTACACAAATTAATTATTTTGTTGTTTAACGACGCTGTCAATTGCCAGGATCACATCAGCGTCGCCGGTGTGCCGGAATTTTGTCCCGCAGGAGTTCTTTTACCTGTCAGTAAATCTACTGGCATGGAGCTGTCGTTTTTAAGCACACTTAAAAACCATCGGCCTGGGCCGGATTTGAACCTGCGACCTTGGGAACAGTAGGCCAGCGTCTAACCAACTGAGACACCCAGACCGACAGAGTTACTACACAACACAACACCAAGAATATTCCTAAGTTTTTACATTTGACATTGACACCTTGGCAGGAAAGGAAAAGAAATCCTACTTAAACTGTATAACACGTGTTGGAGAATGACTGTACCTTCCGACTGGAAAAAAGCCATTATCATCCCGATTTTAAAGAAAAACAAACCTTCTAACAATATTAATAGTTTCAGACCAATATCTTTGACCAGTGTTATTGCAAAAGTGATGGAAAGAATGGTGGCATCTAGACTTAACTGGTTCCTAGAATATTACAACTTAATTAATAGTTCACAGACCGGCTTCAGACAGAATCATAGTACAAGTGAAAATGTACTCCTACTAAGCCAAGACATCAAGGAAGCTTTCAATAGAAAGGAGGATACCTTAGCAGTATTCATTGATTTTAAATCAGCATATGACTCAGTCTGGAGAAACTAATTAATTGAGAAGTTGCAATCAATAGGTGTGAAAAGTAACATGCTTAAATGGATAACTCAGTTTATTTCACAAAGATTTTGTGCCACAAAATATAATACATACATTTCCAAATATAAACAAACACACCGAGGACTTCCACAAGGTGCTGTTCTGAGCACAACACTCTTTAACATATATATAAATGACCTTCCATCAATAATAAAAACTTTAGAAACTAAAATTGCTTTATTTGCTGACGATGTCATTTGGACTTCAGGCTCTCCAAAAAAACCTGAATTAACTAAAGACAGAGTAGAAACAGCCCTAAACAAAGTACATGAATGGAGCTCCAAGAACCTCATGACTATCAATGTGGAAAAACAAATTATGAATTATTTACACTAAAATACAAACCAGTTAATATTAACATAAATTATAATAGTAAACCACTCAAAGCAGTTGATGATGCCAAATACTTAGGCATCACTTTCGACAGAAAGCTAACTTGGAAAAAACATATAACAAACATCTCAGAAAAGGTTGAAAAGAAACTGCAAATCCTGAAAAGAAACTGCAAATCCTGAAAAGGTTAGCTGGTGCTAAATGGGGCTGCTCAAGGAGAGTCCTTAACACAACATACAAAATGTATGTTAAACCAAACCTCTTGTACTGTTCTGAAGCTTTAATAACAGCAGCAAATGCTAACATCAATAAACTTGAACAAATACAAAATCAGGCACTTCGCCTAATCACTGGAGCAGTTAAATCCACACCTATTGATGCCATGCTTGCCTTAACACGGACCCCATCAATAACAACAAAAATAGAAGAACAAGCATTGCTCCAACACGAGAAAATGTTACGACTGCCAAACTCTAAATGGACAGAAGAGAACTTTCCCCCTTCAATCCTTAAAACTCATAGTAGTTTCCTAGAAAAGGTAACACAGATTAAATCCAAATTGAACATTCCTAACACCAGAGAAAATCTACTTATAAGAGAAAATCCATTGGAATTGTTGCAACCTACCTTCAGTTTGGAATTAATAGAGGAAATAAGTAAATCACACACACCAAAAGTAATACAAAAACTTCTAGCTCTGGAAACAATCAATACTAGGTATCCCACAGAAGAATGGCTGCACATATATACTGATGGATCCTCCAAGGAAAACCTTACTGGAGCTGGAGTTACGTGATCACATTTTTCCTTTTATCATTCTGTTGGCAGAGACACAACAAATTATGATGGAGAAATAGAGGCTATACACATTGCTCTCCGACAATTATTAAATCTTCCCTTAAATAAATTTAACAAGGCAGTAATTCTTTCAGATTCTAAAGCTGCAATTCAGGGAATATGTTCAAATACTACAAAGAAGTCAACAAAAATTAGAGAATGCTACAAAATGTTAACACAACTCCAAAAAGTTAATAAGACTGTTCATCTCCAATGGATTCCAGCACACTGTGGAGTCATGGGGAATGAAGCTGCAGACTCACTTGCAAAGAAAGGCAACACAATAAAACAAAAATCTAAATTCAATTTCTCATATTCCTCAATAAAACGCTTGATCATTAAAAAATTTTCTCATTCATGCCTACAAGAAATAGAAACAAATGCCAAAGATAAAAAATGGATTACACTACTTTCCAACCCAGATATAATCCCCCAGAGACCAAGGAAAACAGCAGTTGCAGCCTTCCGACTACTGACAAATCACGACTGCTTAGCAAGTCATCTCTACAGAATAGGTATCTCAGCTTCACCAATATGTGTCCTGTGTAACGATCCAGCAGAAATGAACGAAGACCACTTGAAGACCTGTGAAGCATTAAGAGCAGAAGAAACTGCAGTTCAAAAGTATTGGAAAGCACGAATGCTAATGGCTTCATTGCCAGATGCAAGGCACTAGAAAACAACAACAACAACATTGACACAAATATTATTTAAGTGTATCATGGTTTATTGTGTGTCTTTTGACTTATGTTCTTTGTTATGAGGAGAGAAAAACAGGATACAAATCTTGAGCTAATGATTATGATCATATTTATGGCAATTTTATTCAGTTTTTTGTCTTCTTTGTCTTGCAAGCTTGTTATGTATAGGCAGGTCGTTGAGTCAATTCTTAAATTCTGATGTTACTAATGATACTATTATGACATTGGGTTCTTATTCACTATTGTTTAGTTCGACATTTCTTCAAGCTTAACATTGGCTATATCCATCTTAATTCATAGGCATTGCTTTTCTGACTGGTTTTTCTTACTTCACTAATTGTCACCTCTTTATCTCTTATCTCTATAAGAGAAAACTTCTATATTTATAATTATTCTGCAACTATATTATTTTTCTTCTTAATTCATCCTCGACACCCTTGTGTCAAAAAATATTTTTTCTTTGTCACCACAATTGAGTCCTTTTTATTTTTGTCCCTGACATCCTTATGTGTTGTTGTTGTTTTCTAGTGCCTTGCATCTGGCAATGAAGCCATTAGCATTCGTACTTTCCAATACTTTTGAACTGTAGTTTCTTCTGATCTTAATGCTTCACAGGTCTTCAAGTGGTCTTCATTCATTTCTGCTGGATCGTTACACAGGACACATATTGGTGAGGCTGAGATACCTATTCTGTAGAGATGACTTGCTAAGCAGTCGTGATTTGTCAATAGTCGGAAGGCTGCAACCGCTGTTTTCCGTGGTCTCTGGGGGATTATATCTGGGTTGGAAAGTAGTGTAATCCATTTTTTATCTTTGGCATTTGTTTCTATTTCTTGTAGGCATGAATGAGAAAATTTTTTAACGATCAAGCGTTTTATTGAGGAATATGAGAAATTGAATTTAGACTTTTGTTTTATTGTTGTGCCTTTCTTTGCAAGTGAGTCTGCAGCTTCATTCCCCATGACTCCACAGTGTGCTGGAATCCATTGGAGCTGAACAGTCTTATTAACTTTTTGGAGTTGTGTTAACATTTTGTAGCATTCTCTAATTTTTGTTGACTTCTTTTGACATCCTTATGTCAAAAACACATTTTTTTTGTCGTTATAATTTACTTCTCTAATGACAATCAGTATTCTCATCTGTCCTTTTTGACAATGCTCTTGGTGGTCATTATAGCCAATGCCTATGTTGATTTCCTTTCTTGTGTATTTTCCAACCTGTATATAATTTTCTATAAGAAACCCATTAAAAATTATTATTTTTCATCATCTCTACTGTTCCTGCCTTACATGTTTGTTGGCAAAGACTATTTGGTCCTTTCTTTGTATGGTTTTAATTTGTTTTTATGGTATCTTCCTACCAACTTGCCATTTGTATTCTGTAGCTCATATGTATGGTCGCCCAGCTGTTTTGTTATGACCAGCGGTCCAGTGTACAGTAATTCCATTTTCTCCTTGTGCAGCCATCATGGTGTTGATGTCAATTGTCAATTACTTAGGTTTTGTGTTGGTCATCCACTCGATTGGGACGAACCTAGTTGTGGTAATTTCCCTGAGTGTTGGTGGTGGTTGTCGTTTCTGTATTCTGTGCAACATCTGCCCTATTTGGCACATTTTCATCCTGTTCCTGTTGTCTTATGTTGCCGGTGTTCCATTGTTTTCTGCCCCCTTGGTGTGAACCCCTATTGTATGACGACCTTTGGCTGTTTAAGTATTCCCTACAGAATCGTATGTGATTCACTTGATGGGTATGGTCTCCTGGTCTCCACCGATCATACCTATGTGTTCGGTATCTCGATTCACCCCTTGGTATTGTGTCGTGGTACCGCTGTCTCGTGTTCTCCATCCTTTCGCCATGATTGTGTGGTTGTGGGAAATGGTGTGCCCCTCTCCCCCCGTCATAGATGCTCCTAGTATTTCTATCTTCTCTCTCATTCTGGTTGTTTGTAGTCGTGTTTCTGTTTAAGATAGGTGAGTTTGGGTGACCGTTTCTATGTATGCTCATTAGGCCGACCATTTTGCGTTTCGAAGGCTGCTAGTAATTCTATCATGTGTGCAAAATCTACTGGCCTCGCAACAATTAACCCTGTTCTCACTGTGTCTGGGAAATGTCTTGTTATGCTGGTAATTAACTCTGCTTCCGGCAGGTTAGGGTCTAATAGCTTCCCTTTGTTGGCTACTTTCATAAAATAATCGACTAGCGATAACCCTTTGGTCGGATCATATCTTCCTGTCGCTAGCTCTACCCTTGTCTGGTTTTACTTAGCTGGGCCCCAATACCTTGATAGGAATAGATTTCTGAATGAGCTATATGACTCATGACCAGCTAGTGTTAACCTGAGCCATTCTAATGCCTTGTTTTTTAAGCTTTTCTTAACTATCATCATTCTAAGCTCGTTTGGTGTTCTTTTCACTTTAAAATACTCTTCCATCTCTTTAACAAAGAGTTTTGGATCGTCTCCCTTCTCCTCGTCAAATGTAGGTGGTGTGATTTCATGTAGTATGCTGTTGGTGTAGCATGTGTTGTGTGTTGTGTCATTGTTTAATTATGAACCCCTTTCTCTATATGGTGAGTCAACATTTTGTACATTATTCAGATAACTTTCATCTTGTACATCTTGTACATCACTTACTTCTAAATCATCATTTTGCCTTTGTAGTGCATTCACATCATCATTTACATTAGCCAAACTTTCTTTTCCTTTTCTCATTTCTTCACAAATTGATTTTAAATCATTCTTTATTTCTAAGTGACTTTGTTTCATATCATTCATAGCATCTTGTTGTGATTGTACTACATCAGCCATAGTCTTAATTTTAGGAATGACAATTTGTTCTACAGTTTCATTAATTATTCCTTTCTTTACTACCTCAATTTCTTTCCTTAATTCCTCGGTTATTTCCACTTTTACATTTGTAATCTTACAGTCTACACTTGCATTACATTCTGTTATTTCATCTCTACATCTACCAATTTCTCCTTCTAATACAGTCTTATTGTCTCTCATTTCCGATTCTATTTTTCCCATCCTATCTCCTATGATTTCTATCCTAGCTTCTAAAGCTTCCTTTGTCTCATTTATGTTTTTATGTACTAATTTTAAATTAGTCATTATCTTCCTTTTATAGAACTTTGAAAACAGTGTTGTTGTAATTAATTTAATTTAAATTAAATTAGTTTCCATTACTTTCATATTTTCTTTACACTCCTGTCTTCCTAATTCTATTTTCTGTTCTAAATTCTGTCTTCCTAATTCTATTTTCTGCTCTAAGTCCTGTCTTCCCAATTCTATTCTCTTTCCCAAATCTAGCTCTAATTCTTTCCTATTAAGTTCTATTTTCTGCTCTAAGTTCTGTCTTCCTAATTCTATTTTCTGTTCTAAGTCCTGTCTCACTTCCTCCATTTTCTGACCTATCTCTTCCTTATTCTGTTCCATTTTCTGACCTAAACTTTGTTCTAATTTCTCAAACATGATCATTAGTAACCTTTGGTCTTTGCCTATTACTATCTCTTCCTCACTTTCTGCTTCTATCTGATAACTAGGCCTATCTGCCCCTTCCCCTATTCCTACTCCGTTTCCTTTTTGCAACATTCTCGTTTTTTGATTTAGTTCACTTGGGCTTAAAAGTCCCACTATTTTGCCACTTCGCAGTAACATAAAAATAAAATGAATGTAAAAATAAAAATTTTTGGTTCTACTTTTTCTCGTTGATTGATCTCGTTACGTGCATCCCCTGGGCGGTTGACTTCGCTAGACGATCTCTGATGTTTCCCACGTTGATTATCCGTTCATCGGCGTTTCTAGGCACTTCCTTGGTTGATTTCCAATTTGGCGACGTCTCCGAAGTCGTAAATCTCAAAGGATTGTCTAATGGCGTCTTCTTCCTTTTTGGCGCAAAGATTTGGCATTACTTGGTATTTCCCGTAGATTTTCATTTCACCCGAAATTCGTGCTCCACGTTTGGGCAAGCCATTTGGTGCTGTTTTTATAATATTAATAAGGAATGTCCTGAGCTATGAGATTCTTTTTCTATCCCAGGTCGTGGTACTAGATGGAATGAACATACACTCTATGTTTATTTCACTACATTACTTTATTAACACTTTTTCTCGTTTTTACATTTTCGTCGCACCAATTTATATTATATTGATAGTCTTTCCAGTTTTTTAACAACTTTAGAACAAAAGCTTCATGAAAGTTTAGTCAATTTTCTACTCACATCCAAGAGCACTATAAAAACACGTCTTCCCATATCAAGCACACGGACGCTATTCACTAAACAATTGGCGCCGCATCACACTTCTTTTTGTGTACATCCGCGTATGCGTCCATCAAATAGTTCCCGTATTGTTAGGGAAGCGATCTTTAGCTATTCTCCCTTCGCTTTTAATATTGAACACATATAATTCTTTTATTTATACATATATATTAAATTTAAATATGGAAATATTAATGACGTCTTTAAACAAACTTAATTGTTTGTAACAATGAACAATAGTAACATGTTTTCGTCACTCAACCAACTCTTACCAACACCAAAAACAAATTACACTCTTAACAAATATTCACATAAATGATTTTCTTTTGGGGTCTTACAATATCCTGTCTCAACTGTTTGGAGGTTACCACCTAAAGTGTGCACATCCTTAGTTGGTGATTGACACTGTTAACACTGCTGCCCACGTGGTGACTGAATGCGTAGCAGAAACACAAATAATGCAGTACAAATTCGCAGGAATTAGCAATGACTGTGCACAATAATGGATCATAGCAAATATAAACAACAAACACCAAAAGAGAATGAAGATTAAATTAAAATGTATAAACACACTGATCGTCATATTTTATTCGATACGTATGTCAGCATTCATTATAAAATGAACAATAACCATCTGTATGAATGCAATATTGGATACCTCTTCCAAAAGCACTTTTGTTCATTTTCCCAGAAAGCTATGCTGTCTTTTTGACTTTCATTATTTTCAGTTAAAATTGTTAATAACAATATTTAATCCTGATACACACACACGCACGCACGCACCCACACACACACGCACACGCACACGCACATGTAATTATCACTGCATTTTGTGTCGTAATTAATGTGAGTAATACTGTTGACCTGTACAGAACATTGAATTCCTCACACAGTGTGGTTAATACATATGCATTAGATGTGCTAAGCAATGAGATTAAGGAAAATCTAGAAATGCAAGGTGTTACCTGTTTTTATCGGTTTCATTGCAAAGAAAGAGGTGAATTGAAGCTTACTCATACCCTGTTCCTGACCTTTGATCAGTTAGATCTCCCACAAAGGATTAAGACAGGATATGAATCGATTGAAGTAAGGCCATACATTCCGAACCCATTCAGGTGCTTTAAGTGGACACACAATTGAACTGTGTAACAGAGAAGCTACTGCAGAGACATCATGCATGATGATCAATGTACATTGCCTCCCAGTTGTGTCAACTGCTGTGGTGAACATCCAACTAGTTCCCAAGAATGCCCCCATTTTATGGAAGAAAGGGCGATCTGAGATCTGTGTCAAAGAGGTGTCCTTCTCAGAAGCCCGAAGACTCCTGCGTATCCAACAACCCACCCTCCAAAGTCCAGTACCTATTGCTTAGTTGCTGCTAGGCCAGTACTGAAAAGAGAAATCTCTACACAAACCAGCAATTGAAATGGTGCCACAATTTCAGAAAGGATTCTCATAGCAAGAACAGTTCCAAACTCTTCAACATTTACAGATAAATCTGTTTCTCATACCTAGTCCAAAAAGGTAAAGAACATCTCTTCAAGGTCATCGTTAAAGTTGCCAATCTACAACAACGGCACAAGTAAGACCATTATTTATGAGTATGACACTTTGCCAAAAAAGTTCAGGAAACAGTATGTAAAATCTTACTTCCTTAAAAAAGAAAACATGTCAGTAAACCAAAGGGAAAGAAGAGCCAGCATTCATCCCCTCAAAGATCTTCTGAGGAATCCTCGGGGATGGTTACAGAACGGCAACTTCCAGTATCCCTTAGCATTCGGTTCAAGTTCTCGAACTGAAGTTTGCTTTGGGGAAATGCACTTCCTTGGTAGAGGAGATGCAAGAAGATTCTGCCCACACTGTGAATCCCAATGAAAAATATGCAGGATAAAACAGAGAAATGTGTTATCCCGGCTAAATTGAATCGACAACTGCCTACTTCAAGGTAATGGAGAGTTACCTTAGAGTACTTATCCCATACAAATATTAACATGACTATCTTACAATGCAACATATGTGGTGTTAGAACACAACAACCAGAGCTAGAAGTTTTGTTTAATAAGAATGAACCTTTGGCCATATATTTGCAAGAGACTAAGCTGTGTCCACAAGATGCTTTCCAACTAAGGGATGCACCCCAGTATGGTATAATATTACAACAGAAGAGGCACACGGCAGTGCTATGATGTTTGTCAGAGATGATGTATATGGTCTGACATACAATCAGTTGCCGTAAGGGTTCTACTGCCAAACATCCAGTTCACCAATTGTAACTTATATTTGCCTCTGTCCCATGACTTCTGGCACATTGATTTAGAAGATCTAGTTTCCCAGTTACCAACAATGTTTCTGTTGGTGGGATGCTTAAGTGCACACCACCCACTTTGGGGTTCAAGTTGCGCTTGTGTGAGAGGCAACCTGATCACTGATTTCTTGGACAATTAACAACCTAGCTCTCCTCAACACTGGAGAGCCTACATTTCTTTCTGACTCTTTCAATAGTTTCTTACATCTTGATCTGGCAGTGTGTTTGCCACAGTTGGCAGTTTCATTTCTGATTTACACTCTAGTGACCTCTTCCCATGTCTTATTAGTCTCTTAGTGCAAGATACATGTTCCACCCATATGCCTAGATGGTGCTTGGACCATGCCAACTGAAACCCAGTGGGCCATGTTTACTTACAATGAGCTTGACTCAGTGAATGATTTGGCGCAGCATGTCACCGAGAGGGTTGTTTCTGCTGCTGAGCAATCTATTCCACAGTCGACTTTCCATTCCCATTGATTTCATGTCCTTTGGTGGGCGGATTAAATTAGATTAAATTAAATTAATTAAATTCTTTATTGTCAATAGACTGCAATACAGTTTTTGACATTGTCACACATTTATATTTATAATTTGTATTACAGAGATGGACAACCTAATGGTTACACATATAACTATAGCTACCCATCATTTGTGATTTACACAGAGGGTCTGTAATATAGACATTATTATAGTTCATTGATACTGTACAATGTCTTTGTTATCAAATACTTCTTCAGAGCACTCTCAAATTGTTTACCTTTAGAACATTTTAAATATGCAGGTAGTTTTGCATGAAGCATTAAACCCATGACATTAGGATCCTTTTTTGAAATATTCTTACTAAATCTCTGCTGAAAATAATCATCATTGTGTCGGGTGTAGTGACTATGGATATTGCTATTTTTTAGGTTTTGTTTCTGAACTGCATAGGTTACAACTTTATAGACATACAGAGAATACAATGTTAATATCTGCTTATCCTTAAATATTCCCCTACATGATTCACGAGAGTTCATATTGAAAATCAATCTGACTGCCCATTTTTGCAATCTAAATAACCTTTCCATATGGGTTGCAGCAGCACAGCCCCAAATTTCTATCGTATACAGTAAATATGGGTATATAACTCCATAATAAATCATTTTCAGCCCCTTCTCATCTAAGATATTTTTAAAATGACGTAGGAGATACACAGATTTACTAATTTTGTCACAAATATGATTTGTGTGTCCAGCCCATGTTAATTTTCTATCAAGTATGTTGTTGTTTTCTAGTGCCTTGCATCTGGCAATGAAGCCATTAGCATTCGTGCTTTCCAATACTTTTGAACTGTAGTTTCTTCTGATCTTAATGCTTCACAGGTCTTCAAGTGGTCTTCATTCATTTCTGCTGGATCGTTACACAGGACACATATTGGTGAGGCTGAGATACCTATTCTGTAGAGATGACTTGCTAAGCAGTCGTGATTTGTCAATAGTCGGAAGGCTGCAACCGCTGTTTTCCTTGGTCTCTGGGGGATTATATCTGGGTTGGAAAGTAGTGTAATCCATTTTTTATCTTTGGCATTTGTTTCTATTTCTTGTAGGTATGAATGAGAAAATTTTTTAATGATCAAGCGTTTCATTGAGGAATATGAGAAATTGAATTTAGACTTTTGTTTTATTGTTGTGCCTTTCTTTGCAAGTGAGTCTGCAGCTTCGTTCCCCATGACTCCACAGTGTGCTGGAATCCATTGGAGATGAACAGTCTTATTAACTTTTTGGAGTTGTGTTAACATTTTGTAGCATTCTCTAATTTTTGTTGACTTCTTTGTAGTATTTGAACATATTCCCTGAATTGCAGCTTTAGAATCCGAAAGAATTACTGCCTTGTTAAATTTATTTAAGGGAAGATTTAATAATTGTCGGAGAGCAATGTTCTATCAAGTATTATTCCTAGAAATTTATGTTCACTTACGTCATGAATACTGTTATTATTTACTGGTAAGGAGAAATTTGTGGTGCTTATATTACTCTGTGAGAAATGAATTAAGGTTGTTTTTGTCATGTTGCATGTGAGGTGATTATGTTTAAAGTAGTTAATAACTGAGTCAATGAATTGCAGTAAGTTCTCCTTTAATATATCAACATTTGCCCCTTGACATACAGCAGTTGTATCATCTGCATAAGCTATTATATTTGTATTTTTTGAGATTGGTATGTCATTTACATATAAAATAAATAATAGTGGTCCCAACACTGATCCTTGTGGTACACCATGCATAACGCGTTTAAATTTTGATTGCACTTTTCTTACTGATTTGCCCCGTTTATCGTACAATAGTGTTGATTGTCTTCTGTCTACCAAATATGATCTGATCAAATCTCTCGCCAAGCCTCTTACTCCATATGCCTCCAGTTTTTGTAATAGTATCGCATGATCAACGCAATCGAAAGCTTTAGAAAGATCAAAGAATAAAGACCCTACTTCATCATTTTTTTCAAGGTTTTCAATAACTAAATGTATAAGTTCACTAATTGCAGTAGCTGTTGATCGTCCTTTTCTAAATCCATGCTGAAAATTTACAATAATATTGTTTTTGTCTAAAAAATCTATAACCGGCTTAATACAAGCCTTTCAAAGAGCTTTGCTATTTCTGATGTTAGGCTAATTGGTCTGTAGTTATTTGTCACTCTCATCTTCTTTTTTATGTAGTGGGCGTACTAGGCTGTTTCAGACATTCTGGAAATTTACCACATAGGATAGAGAAGTTTATTAAATGTTCAAGGGGACTGGCCAGAACATATTTACAATGTTTTAAGAGAATCACACTGATTTCATCCCATCCACTTGTGACTTTTTTTTTGGTAGTTTAGTTATTGTATTTATAATCTCTGTTGTAGATACTGGATAAATAAAGAATGATGACTTTACAGTGTTTTTAAATGACTGTTGTGTATTCCTGCCAGCAGAATTCTCTCCTACACTAAGAAAATAATTGTTTATTAAATTACATACAAGGTTTGGTTCTTTTACAGTTACATCACCAATACTGAGTTCTAAATTTTTGTGTGCTTTTGTTTCCGATCTAGCTGCATTTACAAAGCCCCATGCAGTTTTACTAATATTTCCTGATTTACTTAACTTTTTTTTATAGTCATTTACTTTTAAGTCTTTCAAGCTTTTGAGATATTTCTTTTTTATGATATTGTACTTTGATTTATAAGTAGCACTACCACTAGATTTATACAATTTATACAAATGCTTCATTTCATTTTTTAGTTTTATTATTTCTGGGGTAAGTTTAACACGGCCATAACTATTCTTATATACCTTTTTGGTTTTCATAGGACAGCATGTATTTAGGTGAGTGCTAAATACATCATAAAACTGGTTCCATTTTTCATCTACAGTTTTGGCATTATATACTATGTCCCAATTTTCGTCTGTTAAGGATTCTACCAAATGACCAATACATTTCCCACTCAGATCACGAAAATTTTTGATTTCATAATTGCTTTCTTTACTGTAATTTAAGTCCTTAAATTTCACATACTGAGCATAATGGTCAGAAATGTGTGTGTTTATATTGCATGCTTTTACTACCTCAAAATTCAGATTTGTAGCAATATGATCAATAACAGATGATGATGAATGTGTTACCCTTGTAGGCTCATGTATCAAATCCCTTATTCCATAAGTGTTAAATAAGTCGTAAAGTTTCTTATAGTCCCCTTTTGTATGGTCTAAATTTATATTCAAATCACCCATCAGGATTACCTGATTATATTTAGTGCAAGCTTGAGCTAAAAATTCTTAAAGATAATCAACAAAGCGCTCTGAAGGAGTACTTGGTGATCTGTATATCCCCAGTAATAAAATAGATTTCTGTTTTATATTTATTTTTGCAGCTGCCACTTCAAAATGCATTTCCAACTGATATGTATTTACAACAACCTCTGATATATCTATTTCATTTGTGGCCAAGATTAAAACCCCTCCACCCTTATATATAGTTCTAGTAAAGCTACTAACAATTTTGTAACCATTTATTTTACATAAGTTGATCTGCTCTTTGTTTAACCCATGCTCTGTTACAACAGCTAGCTCTGGCTTTACTTCATTTAGCAGCTGTTCAAAAGCAGCTGTTTTGTTACTTAAGTATTGTATGTTCAAATGAAATACTTGAAGAGTGTTTGCATCATACTGATTTACAACCTTATGCATTGTGCGTTTACCATCATTGTTGCTATTAAAAAGATTAACATATTTTCTATTTACTACATTTGTACCATGTTTAAAATGTCTTTCCCCAACTAATTTATGAGTACCTAATGACCCTATTTCCACATAATTTATCTGTTTCTCATGATCAGTGGAGTAATTACAATTTTCATCACCTGTAACAAGTGAGACAGCATCCACCTCCTTACTTACTAGTTTTTCCACTGAATATATTGCATTATTCAATAAGTTACCAAAGTTAAATGATCCCTTCCTGTTTAAATGCACTCCGTCCCTAGCAAAATCACTATTATATACCCAGTAATTTCCGTCAACCATTAGGCAGTTTTTCACAGCACACATCCAGTCCAGTTCTTGGTTGATTTTCATGATCCTCTTTGTGTTCACGTCACGTCTTCTAAGTACACCACTGATTATAATTTTCGCGTCAGGCACTTGAGTTCTGATGCTACTTACAAGATCAAAAGTTTCCCCCATTATATCTTCTGCTCTTATCCCCGATCTTATATCATTGGTTCCTGCATGTATCAGGACTGTTTTGGGATTTTCGTTTTTCATTTTTCCCACTTTTCCTCGTAGTTCATCCAGCTTTATGCCTGGGTAACATCGCACTTGATAACCTTTTCCCCTACATGCCTCACCTGAAAATTTGAGAATCGAATCCCCTATGACTAGCACTTTCTTTTTACTTGTAGTGTCATCTAAATTGTGCAGATTCACATTTAACTCCTCGTCAACATTTGTTTCTTCTATTTTGTCCAGCACTTCAAATCTGTTGTGATCTGCGAGGTTTTCTTTGTTGTGTTCCATTGATAAACGATCCGCCACCATTTTGAAATGATTCCTTGTAACCGTCGCAAAATTTGGTTTATTACGGTCACAGTCAATCTTTTTCAGTTCTTTATTCTCCACTTTCAGTGAATCTATTTGCTTTTGAGCTTTCAATAAATCTCTATGCAGAATATTTATTACCATATGAAGTGACGCTATTGTTTCTGCATCACGTGCAGAAACGGTGCAAAGTGGACGGTTGGATTTGCATATTTTCAGGACTAAAAATTGTATCACTTGCATCTTGGCTTGAGTTGCCTTCATTTACACTTGTTGATATCACGTTTCCTGACTTATAAAACACTTCTAATTGGGTTTCACTGTCCTTACCATTTATATTTGAGCGTAAATTATGACTGCTTGAACGCGTTACAACACCTCTGGTCGCCATCTTGTTCGCTAGCTGTGAATGTTGGAATGCCATTCATGCTCGAAGGTGTGCTCTTAGGGCTTTTCAATGTTGCCCTGCATTGGATAACCTAATCCAATACAAGAAAATGCACACCAGGTCCAGACTAAGTCATTAAGGATAGAAAAAAGACATCCTGGAGCAAATTTGTAGCTTCACTTAACCGACTTACACCTTCCTTGGTTGCATGTGATAAGTTAAAGCGCATAGCCAGTAAATCGACCTATATACCAATTGTGGGCCTTAAAACAGCTACAGGAGCTATTGTTGATCCATTTAAAGTGGCCAATATGCTTGGCAGTGCTTTCGCTCAAGTGTCTAACTCGGATAACTACTCCCCTGAGTTCCTTCCAATTAAAACTCAGGTGGAATCTCAAGGCTTTGTGGCTTCATTCTAGAAACATAGGAAATTACAATCATCTTTTCACTATGACGGAGTTAGAACATTCTCTTTCATCTTCCCAACTATCAGCACCAGGATCAGATGGTATTCAAATACAAATGTTGCAACAGCTCTCTCCTGAAGGGAAGGCATTCCTGCTTGAGGTCTATAATAGTGTTTGGGTTGACAGTATTGTTCTAGGAAACTGGCAGGAGGCCTCCGTTATACCCATTTTGAAAGCTGAAAGGGATTATTTTCTTCCCTCCAGCTACTGTCCTATTTCCGTCACCAGTTGCATTTGCAAGGTAATGGAATGCATGATCAATGGACAGTTGGTATGATGGTTAGAAAGTTGCAACCTGCTGACTAACATCCACTGGGGTTTTCAACAGCGCCATTCAATTGTACACCATCTTGTGTCGATATTGTGACTTTGGTGGGTGTAAAGTAAAGAAGACAGATGTAGTCGAGATAAAGAAACACTTTTATTTCCGTAAACAGTAACTTTGTACACTCGTTGCAACAGCAAGAAAGTCTTTACCGATTCACCAACAGCACGGCTCCGAATTCGTAACACAAAAACTGTCCCTTCTCACACTATACCGCTATTTATATATCCCAGGCACTATTCTGGAAACTTCAGGAAAGTTCCGTTATTATTGTGGTGAAATACAAAGCAGAAAATTCCAGAAGTCTCTATCCCTTTCTCTCTTTCGGCAAGCGCCCCAACAATGCGGCCATTCTCTGTCTCTTCCCTTCGGCTCCTTTGCGGTAGTGCCGACAACAATGCTATAGGCGACACTGCTCCCTCCTCAAGGCTGGTCGTCCCGAACAGCACCATCGTAACGGGCCAGACGATCCAGGTGTACCACTAACATCTTTCCTCGGGGCACCTTCTGGATGCGGTAGACTACGTCGTTAATCCTCTTTACCACTCGGTACAGTCCTTGCCACGGTTGTTGAAGTTTTGGGCAGCGTTCCTGGTCCGGGTAGGGCGGTACAACCAGACCATGTCACTTTGCTGGAATCCTCGGCTGTTGGCTTGCCTGTCGTACCGGGTCTTCATGCGGTCGCTCGCCATCTTGATGTTCTGACGAACCATCTCGTGCATGTCGTGGAGATGGTCTACTAGATTCTCCACATACTCGGTTGCCGGCTGTTTCGCTTCCGGGGGGCTCCCAAAAGCCAGGTCACAAGGGAGGCGTAGCTCTCGGCCGAACATTAGGCTTGCTGGTGTCTTCCCGGTGGTGTCGTGTGTCGACGAACGGTAGGCCAGCAAGAACAGTGGTACCTTGAGGTCCCAGTCTCGCTGATGGCTGGCCACGACCTTCCTCAGGTGCTCCTCTAGGGTCTTGATGTATCTCTCGACCATGCCTTCCGACTGTGGATGTAGGGGTGTTGTGCAGGCCTTGTTCACCCCAAGTCTTTCCAATGCCTCCTTCATTAGGTGCGACTCAAAATTGGTGCCCTGGTCACTGTGGAGCTCTAACGGGACCCCAAAACGGCAGAACAGCTGTTCCACGAGGCAGTCTGTAATCGTCTTCGCCTCTTGGTTCGGGATGGCATACACCTCCGGCCACTTGGTGAAGTAGTCTACAGTTACCATCAGGTACTTGTTGCCTCGATCGGACACTGGGAATGGTCCAGCTATGTCGACGGCGATGCGTTCGAAGGGCGCTCCGACGTTGTACTGCTGCATGCGACCCCGGTTCCTAGTCTGGGGGCCGCGACTCGCCGCGCACACGTGACATTGACGGCACCAGTTCTCAGCGTCTGCTCGGAGCCTCAGCCAGTAGTAGCGCTGTCGGAGTTTGTCGATCGTCCGGTTTGCTCCTAGGTGTCAACCCGAGTTACCGGCGTGCACTTCCTCCAAGACTTCCGGGACCTTACTTCGGGGAAGTACCAACTGCTCTTTCTGGGTCTTCCCATCAGGTGATTCCCATGCCCGGAACAGCACGCCCTCTTTGGTCTTCAACGAGTCCCATTGGGCCCAGTACGACTTGTATGTAGCGCTTCTGGGTGCGATGTCCTCCCAGGTTGGTCTCGTCCCTGCCTGCACTTCTCTCAAGAGTGGCCCCAAGTCGAGGTCCGCCAGCTGCTCCCTCCTCAGGCCCGCGCTATCCCATCCATCCGCAGGCACTGCCGTGACCACTCTGACAGCTGCGGTACGCTCCTTCTCTTCCACTCTTGCGCATTGGCCGCACTCTTCTGGGCAGGGTCTTCGGGACATGGCGTCTGCGTTGCCGTGGCTCTTCCCTCTGCGATGTTCGGAGGTGAAGTCGTACTCCTGCAACCTCTGGACCCAACGGGCTGTCTGGCCCTCCAGGTTTCTAAAGCTAAGTAGCCAGGTTAGGGCGGAGTGGTCTGTCCTCAGGTGGAATGGCTGACCGTACAGGTACTTGTGGAAGTGCTCCAAGGTCTTCACTACCGCCAGTAGCTCTCGTCGGGTGACACAGTAGTTCTTCTCTGCCTTGGACAACGTCTTGCTGTAGTAGGCTATCACCCGCTCGTGGCCGTTCTGGACTTGGGATAGAACGCCTCCAATGCAATGGTCGCTGGCGTCGGTGTCCACAATGAAGGCGTCGCCTGGTTGTGGGAATCCCAAAATAGGAGCACTGCAGAGCGTCCTCTTCAGCTGCCGGAAAGCGCTTTCGGCGTCCTCCGTCCACACATAAGGTCGATGTTCTTCCGTCAGGCGAGTGAGAGGTTTGGCGATGCTGGAGAAACCCTTTATGAAGCGGCTGTAATAACTGCACAATCCAAGGAAACTGCGCAGTTCTCGCTTATCCTTTGGGCGAGGCCAATCTCTCACGGCCTGTGTCTTCTCCGGATCCGTGGCCACTCCGGTTGGTGAGACTATGTGGCCCAAGTAGTTGACTTCCCTGCGGAAGAGCTGGCACTTCTTGGCGTTCAGCTTCAAGCCGGTCGCCTGCAGTCTCTGTAGCACCTTGCTCAGTTGGTCAAGATGGTCTTCGAATGTCTTGCCGACGATGATGATGTCGTCCAGGTATAACAGGCAGGCGTCATAAGTCAATCCTCTCATTACTGACTCCATGAGGCGTTGGAAGGTAGCTGGTGCGTTGCAGAGACCAAAGGGCATAACTGTGAACTGCCAAAGCCCTTGGCCTGTCGAGAATGCGGTCTTCTCCTTGTCTCTCGGGTCTAGAGCCACATGCCAGTAACCCGATTTCAGGTCCAGGGTTGAGAACCACTGCGCACCAGCAAGCGTGTCCAGGGTGTCGTCAATCCGGGGTAAGGGGAAGCAGTCCTTCCTGGTGTCAGCGTTCAGCTTCCTGTAATCTACGCAGAAGCGTAGCTCGCCATTCTTCTTCTTCTTCACCAGAACTACAGGGGAACACCAAGGACTGTCAGACTCTTCGATCACTCCCTTGGTTCTCATGTCCTCCAGCATGTCTCGTACCGCCGCTTGTTTAGCCAACGGAACGCATCTAGGTGGTTGCCGAATAGGCCGGGCGTCTCCGGTGTCGATGTGGTGAAGCACTCGGTCCGTGCGGCCGTAATCGCTGCTGCCTTGGCTGAAGACGCGCTGATATCGTCTCAGCAGTTGTTGGACTTTCTCTCTCTGTTCAGCGGTCAGGTGGTCGGCCGCCCTCTCCAGTAAGCCTTCCAGCCGGGGCCCCAGGTGTTGCGTCGGCACCGGCTCCTGGGTCTTGTCTATTGGTGTTACGCTGACCACGGGCTCGCACGCCCCCAACTCCGTCCCGGCCTGGAGGTCGTGATCGGTGTCTGTTGGGTTGAGCAGTCTCACCGGCACCTCCTCTCGGCACGGCAACAATGTCCCGGCTACACAGAGCCCGTGCACATGCGTCTTCCGGTCCAGCAGCAGGTTCTTCTTGCGCTGGCCTTCCAGTCGCGCCGTCACTACCATCTCGCTTCTCGCGGGGACAACTACGTCTTCCCTGAGAATGACCCTGCAGATTCCAAGGCGTTCTTCGGGGTGCCGGAGCATTACTTCCTCTCCCTTAAGCCGCAGAACCTTCTTGCCGATGTCAACCATCGCCTCGTGGCTCCTGAGGGCATCCAGTCCCAGTATCACCTCCTCAGCCACCTCCGCGACGAACACCCACAAATGCAAAACACTTCGCCCCAGGGTCAACTGCAGCAGGGCCTCCCTCTCCACAGGCAAGGTGTCACCCGATGCCGTCACTAGTTGGTACGGTCGGCTCGGTTTTGGATTGCCAGGGCGAACTCCTGCAGTGTCTCCACTGGCAGTTGCATCCTAGATTTCAGTTGGCTGCGGCTAAGCTGTGGTTTCCGAACCGGTTCTCCAGGGCCTCCCAGATGTCCTTGGGCGCCGCCGCTGTCTGGACTGCGTTCAGCACCTCTGCGGCTCGTCCCTGGAGGCTGGCTATCAGCTGCGCGCCCTCTTCTTCTGGCGACCATTTGTTGTGCTTGGCCACTGTGTCGAATTGACGGCGGAAGACCTCAAACGTTGACGTGCCATCGTACTTCGGTGGTTTGACGCGCGTCGATGTTGTGTAGCGTGCTGGAGCCTCGGCCTTGTAGTTCTTGAGCTTTTCACTAAGCATCCCTTCCACCATTGCATTTAGCTCCTTGGCGCTACCGTTGACCCTGTCTTCGAGAACGCTAAGCCGTTCCCCAACATTCTCCAGGGCGTCAACGCGTAGGCCAAGGTCCTCCATCTTTCCACCGAGCTCTTTCACATCCTTCCTTACGCCAGCCAGTTGCTCGTCAATTTTCGCTGATAGCTCCGTCTTCATCTCTTTCAGGTCGGCAGCGAGGTTGTTGTTTGCCATCTTCATCTCTGCTTTCAGCTCTTGTAAAAAGCTCACCAATGTAGCCTCCATCGTCGTGTCCCGCCTCTGACACCAGTGTGACTTTGGTGGGTGTAAAGTAAATATGACAGATGTAGTCGAGATAAAGAAACACTTTTATTTCCATAAACAGTAACTTTGTACACTCGTTGCAACAGCAAGAAAGTCTTTACCGATTCACCAACAGCACGGCTCCGAATTCGTAACACAAAAACTGTCCCTTCTCACACTTTACCGCTATTTATATCTCCCAGGCACTATTCTGGAAACTTCAGGAAAGTTCAGTTATTATTGTGGTGAAATACAAAGCAGAAAATTCCAGAAGTCTCTATCCCTTTCTCTCTTTCGGCAAGCGCCCCAACAATGCGGCCATTCTCTGTCTCTTCCCTTCGGCTCCTTTGTGGTAGTGCCGACAACAATGCGATGGGCGACAATATCGACACAGATAATGAACGAATTTATGAAGAACTGTCAAAACTGTTGGTATATTTTTCAATCTTGAGAAGGCCTATGATTAAGCTTAGTAAGTGAGCTACTGAAAGAATAAAGTTGTGCATGTTTTGTCTGTACTGCAGACAGAACCACTTCCCCATACTGTGCTGTCACATAAACTAGAATGCCGTTAACTTGATCCTTCTTTTATGTAGCTGGACTACTAAGCCTACTTATGTGTTTGTGAGAGGGATTCTGTGTTCCCTGTATACCTGGAACATATGTAGATGCCTACCACTGTTCATTCAGAAGTTAATGAAAATCTTGTTTTCCGAGTAAGGCTCAGCTTGGTTTTTTCTAATCCTTTTGTTCTGGAAAATGGTGTACCGTAGGGTTTGGTACCGTCATGCTGTTTGCTATTGCAACCAACTCCATCTGGAAATGTGTTCCACCTGGAGTTTTGTCATGCCTATTTGTGTACAACTTCACTGTCTATTGTACTTCTCAGTACACAGCTTTCTTGGAACAGCACCTGCAGCAATGTTTGGACAACCTTTGAGAATGGAGCTCAAAAATGGCTTCATTTCTGAACTGAGAAGTCAATCGGTGTTAATTTCTGGTACCACAGGAGACAATCGCCACTTTCATTGTTTTGGTCCAGGCTTACTACCCTTTGCAGATGAGACATACTTCCTGGGGTTGATATTGGATAGGAAGCTTAATTGATCATCGGATATAGCACAACTGAGAGCCCACTGTGTCCATTCATTGAATATCTTCCAGGTACTAAATGGCAAATCATGGGGAGCAGATCAGACAATTTTGCAGCAAATGTATCACACATTGGTCTGATCCAAACTGAACTATGGATATATCATTTATTCGTCAGCATAACCATCTTTGCTGAGATTAGACGTGGTCCATAATAGGGGCATACACATGGCAATAGGAGCTTTTCAACAAGCCCAGTTGTGAGCCTTTTACGCATAATCGACAGGACCTCCTCTGCAATATCGGTGTGAGATTCTCTTAGAAAATTATGGTTGTGTGCTTAGATGTATGCCTAAGCACTCAATGTTTGCTTCATTTTTCACCACCACACTAAGAGAACGATATAGGGAAAGTACCCTTAGTCCTTAAACAGCAGGTTTTTGTTTCTGGGAACTTCTTAGGACGCTTATTATTGAAATGCCTAAATGTTTCCCAAGGGCAAGAGGCTCTAACCCTCTTGATTATCTGGCATGTCCCATGTAGATCTTGGGATGACCATACACCAGAAGTCCACAATGCCTATCTCTAGTTTTAGAAATTTTGTTTTAGAATTTTTGTCAGGCTACACTGACCAACATTTTATTTACACTGATGGATCAAAGAGCACCAGCAGTGTTGGATGTGCTTATTTTTATGGAACCGAATCACATGCATTTAGTTTTCATAATAGCATTTCTATTTATACTGCAGAGCTGTATGCAACATACCGAGTTGTTTTATAT